>KB672824.1:1598360-1712630 GCA_000349145.1 Anopheles dirus
CTGATGGAGTGAAGTTGGATGAGTAAGATTTCGATAAATGAACTGAGCAAGCGCGGTTTGCTAGGAACGAATGTATTAACAGGATATCCTTTGGGTGAAAATTGTATCGTATAAGTTTATAAACTAGCCCTAAATGCCATACTGTGTCGAATGCTTTTTCAAGATCTAAGGTTACGACACCTGTAGATTTTTTATTCAATCGATTTATTTTTATGTTATTAATAAGTCTATGTAACTGGTGTGTTGTCGCTAACCCTGGTTGGAAACCATATTGATACACGGGATCTAGATCCAGAGCAAGGTCGATAGTTTCTGCTAGTTTAAGGTTGTTTTGAAAATTGAAATGTGTCTGACGCTTCGACACCCAAACTCAGCTTTTCGGGCACAAAACTCAAAAGCTTGCACTAGAAGCTAGGATGCAAATGTGTTTTAGAGCGCTCGGCGACGCTGCTTCACTGTTGTGTTTGTAACTTTGGAACACAGTGTCTAGTGAGGGCAAGTTTACCCAAGATGCTTCAAAGACACAAATCTATTCGTTTTCGTTTGTTACATGCAGAGTGTACTACGCTCCTAAAAGACTCTTATTGGCGTTTGTCACCTGTGTCAACACAGCTATGATGATGGATGTACTCGTCGTGTATGTCGTGAGTAGCTTTACAAACAAAGCTGATGTTGTTGTATGTTTCATAACGGATCACCCAAGCCCGTGCCACAATCTTTGCCCCTTGCGGCAAGCGCACGTAACAACGAAAAGCATTAGCAAAAAAGCGTTTTACCGCCACATCAGGCGGACATCAGTTGCACCGAAGATATCACGCCATTTAATAGCCCCCCGTGTCCGTGAAATTAGACATTAACGTCGGTGCGCGCAGGCAGATTACGTCCGCATCGGCGGCGCGCAATATAATCTCAAGGTGCATCGAGGTGCACCGTGCGCGTTACCCTTCACTCTGAGCAAAAGATGTTATGCAAACGCACCACCTCATCATCCACACCGCAAGCTTTGTCGCATGTTCCCCTGTTGCTTCCTGTTCGTTTAGCGTCTTGGTAGCTAGCTCAGTATACCCATTGGGGTCTGCTGTATGTTCCTAACTTGCATTCTGCGATAAACAAGACCTGGCTCGATCGATACTTGGAGCACGGCTGCAAACGGGGTCTCCGTAGGAAAAAAAACCCCCGTCTCCCTCGCGTAATCCCGCACATTAGCCACCCCCGGCAGACGGTTTATTCCAAAAATAATTCAATCAATGGCGCACTCAGACGGAACGCGTCCAACCGCTTACCCGAGTTGCTGCTGCTCTGGCTGGACCCCGTTTTGGCTGCGCTCCCGTTGCCGTTGATGGAGTTGAACAAGTTGACCGCGCCGGTGCGCCGCAGGATCCAGAACATCGTTGTCCACTGGCAGCAACCGCAAGTTCTTCCCGCACTAGGCCACTAGGAGCCGGAAATAGAACACTGACTGGGGAGGGGGAGATGCGCACTGAGTGGAGTGTTTGATTGTTTGACTGATTTCGTCGATCCGAGCTCCGGGGAGCCGTCCCGGGTTGGCGTTGATAGAGGTGTGACGGTGCAACGTACCCCAAAGCTAACTTTTCGCCCCGACACGATGCTGTTCGATCCACACATCCGTGGCCGTCCGTCGTGCCCCCCCGTCAAAGCATCCTCACGCTCTTCCTCGCACTCGCACACAAACACGGCCCGGCACTACGTCCACCGATTCAGTCGGGACACCGTCGGGAACAGGTGGGATCCTGCTGCACCCGCGCCAAAACCCGCGTCTCCAAACTTCGGACACTGCGTGCGGACAGCGCGACCAAAACCCCGCGTCCACTGGCGACCGCAGGCGAGCGTTTACTGCCCGAGCCGGGCGCTTTTCCGAGCAGCGGAATCCTCGGCTCGGAAAAGCGCGCATGAACCCTGCGCTACGAATGAACGCCCCGAACGCCAGGCGGTTCGGCAAGGATACGAGCAAAAGGATCCGGCGAACGCCACCCGACGCGTTGCTTCACGGCACCGAATCCTGCCCGGCCGTAGCACGAGAACATCGACGGTTGACTTTCACTGAAAGCGAAAACAGCAATTAGTTGAACAGCGTGTTGTCGGAACGACGGAAGCGGAAACCGCTGGACGAACGATTTGCGATGCTTTGCTGTTTGAAGAAATGTACCAGCCGTGATACAAGTACAGGCCGATTACAGGCTGTGTCGAAGTGCTTTTTTAACTCTTCCCGAAGGTTTTTTTGGACTGTTTCTCAGATATTTCTGGATCTGTCCCGAAGTTTTTAGACGCTTTCTCAAATATTGTTGAGAATATTCATTACATTGCCAAAAGATACATGTATATAATACGTTGGAGATCAGACCAAGGCACAATTGCAGCATGTCCAATGTCATTGTCATTTTAAGATATTACCTACGCATTCTTTCACATTCCACAAGTATGTCCAAGTTATTGGCTCCTTATTGGCGTTCAGTTTTCGATTTCGACACAAACGATTCCCATCGGAAAAAAGACGGTTACTTTAGCTATCTTCTGTACACCTTACGGGTACATCTCTCGAATGAACGAAGACCGTACATAGGTTCGTATCGCGAAGCCAGTCGGTAACATTTAACCACTGGTTGCATTATATCGACCAATATATTTATCTACTCGAAATGGTATCGCGAACGCAGTTCACTCACCAGTCGATAAAATCATAACAACCCGTAAAAATACAGATCGTGTAGCTTCGTCATCTGTCAAATTGGGGATAAATCTAGGGTTTGTTTACAACTAACGACGCCAGCGCATTCGGACAAAAACTATTGTTAGTCGAAAAAGTCACGGGGCTTTGACACTTGTTTCAACGTGCGTGCACTGCCGTCGGTTTACAGGGTTTTACAATTTAGCTTGGACTGGCTGCACATATTTTTGGACTTGCTGCATTTGATTTCGTACTAGCGGCATATATTTTGTACTGCGAGCATTGGATTTTAGACTGCGTGCATTTAATTTTAGGATTTTAGACAGCCCGATTGTATGACAGCTTCTGGGCCGTATGTTTATAACCCTTACGTGAAAGATTGATTGGTGTGTAAATTAGTACAAAATTTATTAAACATGTTCACGCAAAAACACGTGTGCGGTAGTTGAACAAACAATGATTATTGCATATAAACAACAGTTCATTACTCCAATCAATCTTTCAAGTAAAAGTTATAAACATACGGCCCAGAAGCTGTCATACAATCGGGCTGTTCAAATTAAATGCACTCAGTCTAAAATCCAATGCTCGCAGTACAAAATATAAGTCCAAAAATATGTGCAGCCAGTCCAAACTAAATTGTAAAACCCTGTATAGCAAATTTCAAACATAACGGCAATCGAAGCAAAATAAGCATAGCGTTCAAAATGTAACCTCAATTGTTAACAAAGCCATATAATCAACTTGTGTTCTCAGGTATGGTAAAGTCCGGATATAAGCCCATTTTTTTGATAAGATGAAGTTGTCAGAACACAAAAAGGTTAAACTAGCGAAAAGGTTAAACTAGCGACGAAACATATGTATATATTTTTTTGTTTTAATAAATAAAACCACTCATGGTCCCCTTGTAAGTAAAACCCTTTTTCCAATTTAAGGTTAACTTTTAAACTTGATTTTCAATTGGCTGGCGATCTTTTTTGAACTATATTTCCAATATGTAAGATTAACAGCCTCTTACTAAAATAAAATTAAAATAAAACATTTGTTCATGTTCTATTTTCTATGCAGTAGATAGCACCGTACATAAATATTTTCGTAAAACCACTATAAACTTTCAGATTTTCAAGCGGAGCGGTCTTTTTTATCAACTTTTTTTTATCTACTTTTTTGAAGACTGCTCAACTTTTTCCATACGATTTGAACGGTACCCATGACAACCACAACCACTGTTTTACGCGTTGACAATTTTGCTGCGTTGCTATACACATACGCGGTGTTTATTTTTATATTGGTCGATATATTTAACGACTGGTGGTTAACTGCGTTCGTCGTGAGTACCATAGTTTGGAAGGTTATCTGACCAAAACATGAGACCAAAAACATTTCTACTAATACAACAATAAAATGTTCATACAAAACCATACAGAAAGGAATGCAAACAAGGAACTAGTACGGCAGAATACGCTCCAATGTCCAGCGTCATGAAACCGGCAAGAATAGCGCAATTTTCTTTCAACGCCCTAGGCCGTCACTTTCGGATTGTTTTTGTTCTGTTTTGTTTTCTTTCGCATCGAACACCACGACACGTTCGGCATGGCTCGCGTGTGTTTTCTCGTGCAATGGTTTATTTCGTCATATAATTGTACTTGTTGTTTGATACAATGGTTTGTAATGGCCGCTTCAACGTCGCGCCCCTTTAGTTGGTTGAGCGGTATGGATATTTCGGCACTTCGACGGTGGTGTACGATTTGCGTTCCTGGGCTCCGCTGCCGGGAGCCTTCTGCTGCTCGTCCTCCGGTGCCCTGTCGTCACCAGCGTCGGCCGATTCGGCTGCGCGTTCTTCATTCGTCGACGGTGTTTCCTTCGCGGTCGCTTCTGCCCGCTCCTTGCAGTACTTGCATAACTTCTCTCGGCTAGCCTCGGCTAGTGCCTTCTCGATGGCAGCGTCCTTTGGTGGAGCGGTCTCCACCGGCTGCGCCTTGCTTACGACACCCGCGTCAGCCGATTTCTCCGCCGCACCTTCGGTGGCCTTGGAGGTGGCTTCTTCCTTGTCCGGACGCTTTATTTCGGCTCCTGCTGGATGCTCACGAGCTGGAGTCAGACTCGGCGGGGCCTCGGCGGTCGCTTCTGCCCGCTTCTTGCAGCACTTGCAGCACTTCTCTGCCACATCCTCAACCATCGCCTCGGCTAGTGCCTTCTCGATGGCAGCGTCCGTTGGTGGAGCGGTCTCCATCGGCTGCGCCTTGCTTACGACACCCGCGTCAGCCGATTTCTCCGCCGTATCTTCGGTGGTCTTGGAGGTGGCTTCCTCCTTGTCCGAACGCTTTATTTCGGCTCCTGCTGGATGCTCACGAGCTGGAGTCAGACTCGGCGGGGCCTGGCCGCATTCACACTTGAGATCTTCAGCCATCTCCGGCAGAGAGGACTTATTCATTCTTTAGTGGTTCTTTTGCGTGTTTTTTTAAGCTGATCACTTGTTAAAGTCCACGGTGTTTGATTCACTGACACTGGAGGCTAGCGTATGTAAGATCACCGAAAGGTGGAGTCGCACAGCACTGGGAGATAGTCGCGGGCAAGATCACTGAAAGCTGGAGTTTCACGGCACTGGCAGCTAGTCGCTAGTAAGATCACCAAAAGCTGGAGTTTCACGGCACTGGCTGATAGTCGCTAGTAAGATCACCAAAAGCTGGAGTTACACGGCACTAGAAGCTAGAGGGCTACTAAGATCGTCTAGAATGTGTATGAGGCTCTTTCAGCGGCCGGCACGCGTTTTATACCCTTTCTAACGGAGTGGGGACTGTCCAGCGCTCACCGCTCACTCACTGAGGTAGTCTATGCCTCCTATTTCCAACAAAAAATCCATCCGCTGACGTAAGCCACACGTCGGGGTGGGCATTGATCGTCGCCACTGCGATTGGAGCACATAGGCAAAAAGCACTCAGAACACACCACCACACGTGTACAGGATGTGTCATCCCGCCCGCAATGCCTTCCGCCAATATCTCGTTGAGCGGACCCCTGGAGTACGTTCGGCGGGCTTGGTGACGATCTTTGCTAGAGGGTGACCCCATTCCGTCGTCTGTTGTTTTTACAAAAAGTATTATTTATGGGCATTATAATTCATCACGCTTCCGGCATGTCGCCTTGGCGTGGCGTCGTCTGACTCCAACGATATTATAACAATGCTGTCCACACATTTCCCGTCTACAATGCGCTGCTCCGACTCATTGGGCAACCGTTGTATAACCGTTCTATATTTTTTATTCGCTGTGGCGTCAGACTGTGCTAGAAAACGAAGCGTCTCTCGCTTGGAAGCAACAACGCATTGTCCGCAATAGATGGCCTTCGAAAGTGAAGGGTGTTGGGCGGGAAGATCGCCTGAGGTACCGTGAACAAAAGGGCTGCATTTATTGCAGTCAATAGTTGCACCAAGGTT
This sequence comes from Anopheles dirus, assembly GCA_000349145.1. Lineage (NCBI taxonomy): Eukaryota > Metazoa > Arthropoda > Insecta > Diptera > Culicidae > Anopheles > Anopheles dirus. The sequence goes on from KB672824.1 coordinate 1,604,483, forward strand.
TTGCAACACGAACCGAGAAAGCTCGAGAACATCACAAGCAAACACCGCGAAGCACTGGATCCTCAGACATTCTAGCTTTGGGGGCATGCGCAATATTCTAGCTTTGATTTTCGTTCTGCGCATAAATCGCTCTCCATCGCGCAATCTCGGCACTGGAGTCAACATGAAGCGGCGCGCACAATCATGCGTCATGCGGGGTTTGCCTTCGTTTTTTTTGTTCCTCACATTTGCTTTGAACGGCTTGAGCTTGAGATGCAAACAGACACCCGCCGTGACTAAGCGAGACAGCGGGAAGATCGTAAAATGGCGCAACCCCCCCTTCAATGCCGCTAGAAATAGAAGCAGTAAAGCCATCGAGCGATCGGCGGGGTTGACTTCGCAGCCTTCACGGGGTTTATGTCTTCCCCTTGTTTGTCACCTTCGCCCGCTGGGAAGGTGCGCACGCTTGACTAATGCGCCAGTGAATCATCCGATTGGTTCGTTTTTATCAACATCAACTCAATGGGACAACAACAGGGAATAATTGTCAGGGGCAGTACTGCAATGTTAGTGGTAAAAGTGTGGAGCAAATGAATAGACAATTTGACGACCCAAATGAAGTTCTTCTGGGTTAAGTCGCATGAAGTTTCCTTGCGGTAGAACTCGCAAAATAACAAACTTCTTTAGGAAAACTAGATTAGTTCCCGCTTATATTTAGTAGAAACGATCCAGGAAACTATTTGAAATGGTGAACGTACAATATTGCATTCTGTTTCCATTTCTTTAGATACCTAAAAGATTTGTTTGTGTTCATCTGTTGTTCATCCAAAACACAAAACATGATGGAAATAGTGTTCTCCAATTGCGTTTCTCAGTGCATAACGTTCATACGAACGGCATTGGAATGATGTTACCATCTTATTTCGATAGATTGATGACACTTTGCATGTTCTACAGTATTTCCTCATAATAATTCTTTATCGAGCTGATGGATTGTTTCAAGTAAGAATTTTTCTCCACAAGAAGCTCTTAAAATGTTTGTAGCACCATGCCCCTGCATAACCTCCAAGCTTAAGATCAGGCTATAGTGGGACTCAATGTTATAAGAACTTTGGTTAGTTTACTTTTAAACCCAAGGGCCGTTAGTTTGACATATGCTCTTCAGATCGTTGAATTCGTTAAAGTACAAGAAACGTTAGTTTGACATATGTTCTTTAGATCGTTGAATCCATTACAGTACAAGAAATAAGCATTAAATGTCGGCGAGACTATCTTCGGCGACACGCTTCGACCTTGGGTGGTTCTCAATATGAAGTCGATCGAGAGAGTTCTCAAGATGAAATATCTGGCAGTTATGGACGAAATCTACTGAAACTCTCTCACAAAGGTGAATAAACAGATTGTCAGGTGATCTAGATCTTTTCTAGCCGTGATTGATCTGCACACATCGAACTCCCACCTTGAGTTCCTCAACATTATTTCTGGGCAATCAGGGACAGCTATTACGGTTATAATTGTGTAGTCTTTGCAATGCAATGTTTCAACTCACCACCATCATGTTAGTTGGGTCTAATAATTTCATCATCTCTCCAAAGGACCACCACTTGCGTCGAGAGCGGAAATCGTCACGAGTTTTATGTCGGGCGTTTCTCCTCCGGAAACATATAACCGCACCGCGTCGAGGGTGACACCGAGGACCGAGAAGAATCAACCGGTATTGTTCTCCCATTTACGATCTTCAAACCGGCGCAACCTTTTTTTTCCCTCCGCTCATTCGCCACGCGTAATAAACGATCATCTGGAACCCGAAACCCGGTGGGTTACACCGTTCGGGTTCGTTTTGGAGTGGGTCCAAAAACAAACAGTAGCGTTGCCTCATTTGCCTGACGCCTGACCGAAGTGTCGTAAAATATTGCCACCGTCGTAAACGAAGGTCTGAACTATTATTATTGTTTTGGTTCTTGGTTTTATGGACATATGGTGTGGTCGAAATCTTCTCTAGCATAGGCTGGTGGCCACTGTGATTGCTTTCATTCTGGCTTGCTCAATTATTATCGAAGGGCAAGTGATGGGGTGCTCTAACGATCTTCTATTTCAACGCACCGAGCGTTGTTGTTGTCGAGCACAGCTGCCTTGAACCCGCGTTGGACTGTTGGAATGTGTGTGGGTGAGCGCAGGTGTCCGAGAATATCGCACAAAGACAGCGGATCGCGCGCAATTATTCCAAATGATGCAATGCCAATGATGCAACACCAAGCTAGCTAGCACGCTGACCGTACGTGACTAATGCCTGCCTCACTTCAAGCAGACCGTTTAAGTTACATTATATATTGTATATTTTCTAATGTCTAGATCAAAATTAGGATTAAGGAGCTTCAGAAAATTGTTGTTGTGGCATTCGTAAAACAAAACGCCATTCCAACGGCTGTACATACGGATAATTCTGTCATCAAAAAGCCTGGTAGAGATGAGTTTAGTTAACAAAACAACATCCTCTCCAACATCCTATTGACGTCGATGTCAAAACGAGCAAGGTCAAAACACTCGAATAATGGTCGCAATTGTGTCATGTATAATTATAGCCCCTAGCGGTGACACTTCTCACAATTCAAGATTGGAATATTCGAGCACACGTGATCACGGCGGGGGTTTGCTGCGGCAGATGCACATTCTTGACGAGGTTTCTTCCTCCAGATTCTTCGTCGCTCGCGTACGATGTGACGGGTTTTATAGTTTTAAGTTATAGCCAAACCAACAGCGACAGGAAATACAAAAAAAAACAGTTGCATATACAAAGCGTTTCTTTGACACTTGTTTTCAACGCCACTTGTTTCGTGTTCCGTGCCTCAAGATATCTCAAAAGCTGTAGGAGCTGGCGGCAACAGCGGGTCAATAAACACCGCGTGATGTGTGTGATTCTTTTGGGAGCGTTAGAACCATCTGTTTTCGATTTATTTGTTATTTATTGGCGTAACTACACGTTCTCCTGTTTTCGAGAACGAGATGAACGAAACCTGGCTGTGATGAATGAAAGTGGTCGCTCACGGATGCTCGCATTCAGGTCGTGCAAAACTACGGTTTTGTAATGAACGATCTTGCCTAGGAGGGGTATATTTTTGGACCGAGTTTTAACGCGTCTTATACCCGCATTTTATACCCGCCAAATACCCGCAAGACGTGTGTAGCATTCTGTGAAAGTGTTTTGTTCGGTGTCGATTTTTCTTTGGAGGAATGTGGCAAATGTCAGCCCCAGATGCAACTATACGACCGACTGTTTCCGCGAATAAAACACACACTTGAAAAAATGGACGAAAATGATGTGCTACTAAGTCGTAGATAGTACCAAAATACGTCTTTTCTATGATTTTTCCACATTTTTTTCCTACACAATTATTATTTTTTTGGCTTGCCCAAATATCGCTCTATGTAACATAACTATAAGATGGTTTACGTTAATTGTTGTTTTTCGAGATAAATAACTATTTTAAAATTCGTTTTAAAAACACATGCTGCTTTGAACGACGTTGGATATCGTAGGCATACTTTTCGAACGATTGCAGCATTTTACAGCTTCATAATTTGGTATTAAAAATGTTTTCGCATAATCATAATCATTGCCTTTTTAAGCCACGTACAGGTTAATGCTGATCCAGCACCTGTAAGATGTACAATAAATACCCTTAATGGGCCCAAATTGATCGTTTTAAAACGCGTCGTAATAGTCGACAACGCATTTCGGACGCTACTTGCGAAATGTATCACGAACGTGTTAAATTTGCCCCCTTCGCTTCATCGCTTACCTCGGCACAACCTTACACGGCTAAAGTTTCGGATTCTGTTGGATTCTTTCGTTCGAACACCACACCACGACACGCTTATTCTGGTTGTCAGTGCATTTATTTGCTCATGGTTACAACATGGTACTGATTATTGTTGGGGTTTTTTATATCCCGCCTTCAGCCAGTTCGGTAGATCGATTTCATCGTACCCAACTGGGGCCTGTCCAGCGTCCGTCGGATTCGGTTGTTTGGCCATCGCCGCCCTAGCCAATTCCGCCTTCAATGTAGCGACCTTCATCGGGCCGGACGCCGCTGCCTTCTTCGGGACGTTCGCTCCCTGCTGCTTGTGATCAAGCCGGAAGCAGCACGGCACGTCGCTGCCTTCTGGCCAAAGGCTCGTCGGTCTCTTCGCCCGGGGCGGCGGCGGCTCGGTTGGGGTCACAGCCGCTGTCGCCAGCAGCGGCTCGGCTTCATTTTCCTTGTGAGCCATCTTGTCCGGGCAGTCGGCGGCAGGGACGTTCGCGCTGGACATGCTCCTCAAGACACTGACACTGCTGCACTGGAGGTACACGGTGGTAGCCACTGGACGTTGGAATTCGCACTGGACGCACTGGACGTTGGACTTCGGACACCAAACAGGCTGGATGTGTAAGGCACTGGTGCGGCTGCTAGCTGGTACGATCGCCTAAAACTGTGTGATGCCTCCCCGGTGCTTCCACGGCCTTTTATACCACCTCAACCGAGCAGAGCGAGAGAACCGTGCCCACGGGTTACTCATTGCGCAAGCATACGTCTTTGCCACGGTGCACGTGCACTGATCGTGCCGGGTCAGCCGGATGCACTCCGTGCCCACGGGGACCTCACCACTACAACCACGGTGCGCCGCCTTGCAGAAAAGCCATGGAAGACGGGAAAGTCGTAAAATGGGACCACCCGTGCGAGTGGAAAAAAAAACCAAACGAAATAAAGGTGCCGTAGTGTTGAAGCCTGAAGAGCGTCCGTCGGAATTGGAGGGGGATCTTCGCTGGGTCCTAGCACGCATGATTTGGGTCGCGTCGAGCAGCAAACGCCGCCGCTGCCATGGCTGCAGGCATTCGACAAGGTTTAGCGAGTGTGACTGTAGTCGTGGCGTTCTGGCGTCTCCTTCCAGCGGCTTTAGAACAATGGTGTCCATACATTCGCCTTCTACCGTGCGCTGCGCTGATTCGCTACGCCTTCTACGTGCACGATCATACGATCGCACCATTCTTTCCACGCGGTAACGTCCGAACTCTCGCTTGAAGCGAGTGAAGGGTCGTTGGACGGGAAGTTCGTTGGAGGCACCATAATTTGAGGCCAGCAGTGGGGCGGATAGTGAAGCAAGTTTATATAATTGCTTCACTGTCTTGCAACGAGTCGGAATTTTGATTGAGGTTGAGTCATCTTTTGATTTTTTTAGTGCTTGTAGCACGACGAACAATAACTTTGACTACCTTCTCGCTTACCCTCTTTGTGAAGGCTTCTTATCGGGTCGCTTTATTGAAAACATAACTCTTTCTAAGTTCAGAAGACAGAACGCACTGTAACCGTATTATCTGTGGACAAAACCAGATTAGAGGAGCAAAAGCGTGGGGTTATTCATGACTGATATAATTGTGTTTTATTCCCGTAGCGCCAATGTCTTTACGGATTAATATAGATCGCTCCGCATATACAGTCCGTAACATAACTATACGCCCACCTGTTTTTCGAGAATAGAACGAAAACTTGAAGAGATACATGAAAATGATGTTCTACTAAGTTGTGGATAGTAGCAAAATACGTCTGTGACGATTTTTCCACATTTTACACACACTATTACTATTTTTTTCACCACCGTCAAAAACGCTCCTTGTAATGTAACTATACGCCCACTTACGAATTTTTTTTTCGATACCAATAATCGATTTAGAATTCGATTAAAAATATAGGAACTTTTAAACAATCTTGTACAATGTAGGCATATTTTTGAATAACTTTTTAAATGCATCATAACTTGTGGAATGCACTTTTTAGGCGCAAAACAATGAATTTCGTATATCTTGATTTTTAGTATTGTTTTGGTAGCATGTTTTGGTTCCAATTTTTTTCGACATAATGCTGAAAACATAACCTTTCGAACCATGTACAGCAATTGCTGATCCAACACTTGCAAGGTATAGAAAAAAAAATACCTAAAGTTGCCGGAAAATACATTTTTTGCTATGTGAGCCGTTTCAAATTCGTCGCAAAAATCGAAAACCAAACGTATCAATGTCCTAGTGAGCTTGACATACTTAAGAAATGTGACAGAATGTATAAAAAAATGTCAAAACTCTTATTCCTGCCCAACGCAATGGCCCGACCCCCCTTCGATAAAATCGACTTATTAGAACATCATTTTCATGTATATCTTCAAGTTTTCGTTCTATTCTCGAAAAACAGGTGGGCGTATAGTTATGTTACGCACTGTATTAGCATTTTTCGATTGTATTATCAATGTGCGCATCAAGTTTGAATTGATCGTCCACAACACGAATACTCCCTTGGTGAACTCCAAGCGTATTTGCAATAGGATCAGTTATCTGGTTGTCAACAATAGTGCTCTGAGTTCTGCCATGAAGGCAGTTCTTGAACTAATTAGGTGCGTTATCCCTGATACCAGGGCGTTTTAGCGTAGTGTAATTTTGATAGCAATGGCCTTGATATCCAAGAATACACCACATCCAATCCCATCGCTCCACTTGGGATATACAAATACATCCACGAATATTTCTTGACTGTCCGGATATTCAACACAGTGCTTTTCAACAGTGTTTGTCTCCAGAGTTTTCATTTTAATAATCAGTCGCAACTCTTCAACCAAACTATTATTCGCTTACTTTGGTATTGGTATTCTGAGCCTGATGATGGTTTGTTAATTATGTCCTGCATAAAACATCCCAGATACCACTACAGAGGTTTTTTGTAAGATTTTAACGTTTATTTAAGATTTTTTTTACGATACTACATTGCGAATACTATTATGATTGCCTAGAACAACTTCATTCAGATATCAATTGAACGATGTTATTGTTTATTATTTACATCAACGACCTAGGTGAATTATTATCCATTGGTAGTTTTTTTTTACTATACGGAGATGACCTGAAGATGTATCTTCCAATTTGTAAAACTGACGACTGCACTAATTTGCAAAATATTATTAATTTATTTTCTACTTGGTGCACTCGTAATTTCCTCTGTATCTTTGTTGAAAAATTTCTCGTTGTATCTGTGACTTAGGCATAACTTTAGATAGCAAACTCACATTTTCGATGCACTATGAAAATCTAATTGCCAAACCCTACAGAACCCTTGGTCTTGTTTACAAAATGACGAGAGAATTCGATGATTGTGCATGTTTTAAAACTTTGCACTGTAGTTTAGTTCGTTCCATCTTGGAGTTTGGTTCTTTGGTTTGGTGTCCCCACGTCGAGCTTTGGATCAACCGAACAAAGAAGAATGACAAGATATGCGCTGAAGTCGGTTACATTGGCCTAATATCGATCAAATTCCATACAGAACCCGGTGTTTACTACTGAGTATTGAATCCCTTGAAAATAGAAGACGCAACGCCCAGGTGCTATTCATTGCAAGGTTATTATTAGGTGAAATAGACGCTCCAAAATTACTGGCCAAAAAAACATGCAAGTTCCTCGTTTTACATCACGACAACGTAGTTTAATAAGTGTAGAAAATCGCAGAACTCGAATGATCCAGTGTATTCGAGCATTAGACAATTCAATTTATTCGCTAATCATTTTGATTTCAACAGCAAATACCGGAATTACCATTCGTACCAGTTTACGCTTCGTGTAATTGTATCTACTGTAGACTACACTCCTTATGTTCTCTATTCTGCTAACTACTCTCCTGCGGTTAGTTCTAGAATTTTGATGTTAGCAGGATAGGATTATTTTGCTATTTTTAAGTAATACCGTTATGTTTGTACCAGAATAGAGCATTGTATTACCTTGTGAAACCTTTATGGTGGACAAGTGCATTTTTTTAAAATAAAATAAAATACAATGTAATTTTACCATGTTTCCCAAAAAAACTCTGTACAGCTCCTTATTATCATGTTTGTTCTCCTATCATTATACGCTGTCCGATTGAGTCTTCATTTTTTTAATTTTCTTCTAGATTGAAAGAGTATCAGTCTTCAAGACGATTGAAGTTCGGAAACTTCACACTTTAAAAAAATCTCTTGTATAGTTTAGAGAGTTTTGCTTAGTTTATGTCAGTCAGTCAGAACGAAGGGGTAGGCAACAGCCGCAACCGTTCATGGGCGTGCGCGATAAGCTGAGTATGTTTTTTTCCACTTCTTCTTCTGTCGATCTCTCTACTGCTCTTCGCTGGGCTCATTTTCGGCCTCAAGCCACGCACGCAATCGTGCGCCACGCACTTGCGCCGATGAAGCCAGGGGTTTGCCTTTGTTTGTTTTTCCCGCTGCGTTGGACGGCTGGCCTGAGACGCAAACAGACACCCGCCGTGACTAAGCGAGACAGCGGGAAGCTCGTAAAATGGCGCACTCCCTTTAATTCAACATTGTGTTACAATTAATCGAGCGATCGGCGCCGTTGAGCTGTGCGTGGTCTCGCGCTTTATGTCTTCCACCCGTTTGCCGCCGGCTTCGGTTGGGGAAGATGCGTGTGCTTGATTAATGTGCAGGCGAACAAACCGGTTGAGGGATAAGATGGTACATGTCAAGACTGCGCAGAACCAAACCGTATCGGATGCCTGTGTCACCGGATGCAAGCGGAGAGCCACACGTGCGAAAACTCTGGAACATCTCGCTCCTGAGTACTCCGACGCCGCCATCCAGGATGCATCACATTTCAGAACAACGGTGCCAGGAAGAGCGGCGCCGTGAAGTGCGAAATGTCGCCCTCTGTCGTGGGTCAAAACCCGCACCGTCAGGAACGAGTTCACATATAAAGATCTATCGTCCGAAGTATGTTTGTCGGAGTACAGGGAGTTCTTTGCTGGATGGTGATCTCAAATTCGCCCTCCAACGGAAACTCGGAACGGAAAGTGTTGTTTATGAGCCATATTTCATCAACATGCTTCAGACATGTCGCCATGGCGTGGCGCCGTCTGACTCCAAAGATATTATAACAATGCAATCCAAGCATGTCCCTTCTACCGTGCGCTGCTCCGATTCATTGGGCAGCCATTGTAAGTCGTACGTCGGTCCTGTATTGTTTTCTCGCTATGGCGTCAGACTGTGCCTAGAAAATGAAAACAACGCTCTCTTGGAAGTAACAACGGCGATAGATAGGCTTCGAAAGCGAATTGAGGGCGTTGAACGCGACGATCGCCTTTGTTTAGTGAGGTGCCTAGAGGTCCATAAAAGGCGATGTGTCGCCTGTGACTCACAGTATTCAAATCCGCACAAGAGATTAACTCACCGAACCTACGGTTCTGTGTAAACCTCGCGTTCACCAACCGAATTGCTTGTTGGGGCCATCCGTGGTTGACAAACTCGGTGGAACTCGCAAATAATCCAATTAACTATCTTGCCGCCAGCTCACCGGGGTTAAAGACTAGCTCGAAATTGCGTACACCCTCACGCTGGTCGTGTAGATGTAATTGATTTCAAAATACGTACAACTACACGATTGTCTACAAAGTGTAGGTGAGAACGAGTTCGGGTCATTGGAGTAGTCCAGCTTCCGGTTCCAGCTTGCTATCGGTACCGACACCGGTACTAGGAAATGAAAACGTGTTGAAACTAGGAGCCATAAATAGAACACTGCGTGGAGTGTTTGATTGTTTGACTGATTTGCTCGATCCGAACCGGACTTTACGCTTCCGGGTAGGCGTAGAGAGAGAGTGTGAAAGTGCAACGAGCCCCAAAGGTAACTTCGCCCCTTTAACTCTTCAGAATCGTAGATATGAGCCCCATCAATGCATCTTCACTTTCTTTCACACACCCTCTCTCTCTCACACGAACACCCGAACGCCAGATGATTGTGGAAACAGGTGATCCACAGCTTCACCCGGAGACAGCCACGTCTCCAAACATCGCGTCCCAAGTCCGGTCCATCAGATGACCTTAGTCTCGAGCGTTTACTGCCCGAACGGTTTTCGCTTTATCGGCCTCGGCCTCGGTTCGGAGTAGTTCGATGAACTGCTGTGCGTAGAGAATGAACGGCACGAACGCCCGAGCCGCGACACCGGCTGGCATACGGCCGTCTCCGTCAAGGATCAGACGAACGCACCCGAACCATCCTTGCGCGGTTCATCCGGCCGATGAATCGCATCACGCTGGAAGGATGTGCGAGGCAAGCGTTTTTTCGAATTCGCCCGGTTTGTGCCGCAATTAAAATCTGCAATCGACAGTATTAGACTTTGGTGGAGGAAGAAATCGAAGCATGTGGATTAAGTATTTACCTGAGAACACCTATCGGAGCTGGAGTGTCAAAAGTATGCTTGTAGTATGTTAGAACTTCGCTTCATACAAGCTGTAAATGTTTGAAAAATGAAAGACAACAAAGAACACGCAAGTGATACGGCATTGAGGCTGTATTAGGTGGGAAAGAAAGTATCAGGTACACTTTTGAGGCATAACTGGGCAGCATGCTGTTCCGTATCTCGTACAATCAATTTTGTTGTATCAACACAAGTAAGTTGCAGTACAAAAGATGGCGTTTGATTTGATTTAGTCTTGAAAACTCAATCGAAACATGCGTTAATCGTTTTACATCAATACCAACACAGTGTATGATGAGAATATGAAACATTGCCGCAAGTAGTTTGCTTGGGTACGTCAAGCAATCAAAACAAGTAACAACGAAAGCGAAACGGATATGTTTATCCCTCCCAAACCCAATTCTCTGAAGATTTGAGAGTTTAAATCGGCATTGCGAATGGTTTTGCAAACGCACTTTTGCTCAGTTTTCACCGAAGCCAACACGGGAAACAACCTTTAACCTTTAACCCAAATCTAGTCGAAATGGTTCGAACCACAGCAGTGTGATAATATACATTTTTTTGGAAGGAATTCGTGAAAGTTCAAAAAATCCACAAATGGTCAGAGAAATGTAAACGCGTAATGTAAAGAGGACATGCGATGTCCACGCATCTTAAAATCGATAAATTACTCGAATGCAACAGGCGACATGCTAACTTTGGTGTCGGTTGACACCTGCGAGGATATTTCTGACATCCTGTTGACCGAATGGGGTGAAACTTTCATCAGTTGCGTGCTAACTACTCGAGCTGTATAATCCGGTCCGTTACCCAATTTTGTTTTTTTGTTTTTGTTTTCTCTCCCTCCCGGTGGGCTGAAATAAAAATCCGCTTGTTAATAAATAAATCGAAAAAACACATAAAAAACTAAAAATAATAAATTTTGGAATTAAAATCCCCTGTACCGGACATATAGGAGCAGGGCACACACAGCACACATTTTCACACCTACACACCGGCCATTTCTGAAGAAGAAGAAAAACATTAAATGAAAAATAGAATATATATTATATATGTTCATGTATATGTATATGCTCATGTACATATATAATATGTACATGTGTATATATGTATATATGTATATATACATATGTACATATGTATGTATATATATATATACAGTCAACTGGAACTGGCCTGGAAGACAGCGGAAGCCGAGATGTAAAGTGATGTCATTTCGACAATTTTAATTGCAAAATTATGTTTTTTCCAAGATTTCCTTGTGTAGTCTACTACTAGTCCGCTCCAAACATTACTGCTCATAGTTTTTGGGGGCGTTAATACACCACAGCGGACCGAAAAAGCAATCGAAAAGAGCTAGAGTCATAAACCAAAACGGATTACAAAACAAGAGTAGTTTGCGCACAACTGCTCTTCGAAAAACAAGCCTGTCTAGATGAAGATTGACATCAAATTTGCAAGCCTGAGGAATTCGCTTCGTTTGTTGTCATTGCTGGGGGTCGCACCTGCGTTATTCCGAGCATGTTGCTTCGTCTGTCGTGCCTCGATAGCATCCGCTAATCGCTCTCCATCTCGTGCTACGTTTACTGCGCTTCGCTGGAGTTAGTTGCAGCATGAATCATCGCGCGCATCCATTGCGCCAATGCGTCATCCACTTGCGCCAAACGTTGAAGGGCGGTGTGCCTTTGTGTTTTGCCCGTTGCTTTGATCGGCTCGTTACGAGTAATCGCACCCGCCACCCGCGATTGGACGGGCCTGCGACGCAAATAGACACGCGCCGTGACTAAGCGGGACAGTGGGACGGTCATAAAATGGCGCAGCAACCCCCCTCAATCAAACAATGTGATACAATTAACAGCAGCGTTGTCTCCCACTTGTTTGCTGCCTGCTTCGGTTGGGGAAGATGCGTGTGCTTGATTAATGCGCAAGAGACCAAACCGGTTGAGGTATAAGATGGTACTTGTCATCTGGAGATGATCACCTAGGAGTTTCTCGAGCGTCGGTTGGATTACATATTTTCAGCTTATTTTAAAGCGTCCAAAGTATCCCACGTGCATCAACGAACCTAACCGTAACGATTCTTATGCCGTGCCTCGCCGGAAACACCATAACCCAACAAGCAAAACAGTAGCGCTCTTTCATTACCGACTCTCAATCTGGCGCAACTTATGCCTGCCCGATTTGTGATGCGTAATAACGCTCAATCTCGGGCCGAAAAAGGTCGACAGCGAGCAACCGTGAACAGTGAAGCAAGTGCAAGTGAGACACCCTCGGGAGAGGATAATAAAACAATAACGTTCCTTGATTTGTGGACTTCCTCCGTCGGTAAAGGCGAACAGATGGTGCGGACTGTTTTCCAACGTGCGGAGCAAAACCATTATAAAAGTCTACTCTTTAGGCTACGGAAGCACCTGTACTACTTTGGAGAACATTCAATGTTTCAATAGGAACATGTTGCGGTTTACATTTGACATTGCGGGGGTGTATGGATAGGGTTCAATCTGAGAGGATGCCCCAATGGATGCGCCTGAAGAAACATTGTTCCCAGGTGTTATTCGTCACACCTTCACTGCATATTAGCTCAACAGTAGTGGAAAAAAACCTCCCAAAGAATCATTGGAATTTACTACGCTGCATTTTCAATCGCCTCATCTACGCAGCTACTTAAGTGCGACAATCTCCGAGAAGTGTGAGAGAGACAGTGCGAGAGTGTGTCAACGCTGCGTGAGCGCGACCGAGCGCCGTGAGAGAGATTGAGTATAGAAGAGAAAGCCCGGCCGGAGCGTTAGTAAGCGAGTTGGAGCAACGTAGATCGCAGTTGGCGCACGCACGCTCAAGTTTTCAAGTCATTGCACGCCCGGCCGTCTTCGACTTCAGTTTCTGAAACTTCCTGAAACTTCCATTTCAGTTGTTTTGTTGTTGTTGTTTGCAGGACAGTGAGTGACAGCCAGTGAGTGTGTACGCTCCGGACTCGGACTTCAGGTGCGGACTTCAGGTGTTTTCTATTGTGTCAGTGGCGATGCCGTACGATCCGGGCGCGCGTATGCTGTACGTGTGCGATCTGCACCCGGCGGTGCACGAGCAGCAGCTGGTGGACATGTTCATCCAGTGCGGCCCGGTCCGGTACGTGCGCGTCCTGCGCGACGCGCGCACGGGCCGCTCGCTCCGGCAGGGGTACATCCGGTTCAACCGGGAGGTGGACGCCTGCCACGCGATCGAGGAGCTCAACTACACGCTGGTCCACGGCCAGCCGATGCGCGTGATGTGGCTCGTGCCGAACATCTCGGACCGGCTGCGCAACACGCACGGCAACGTGTTCTTCCAGAACCTGGAGGGCTCGATCGACGCCCGCGCCCTGTACGCGACGTTCGTCGAGTTCGGCGAGATCCTCAACTGCCGCGTGGTGCAGAACGGTCCCGAGCCGGGCCACGGCTACGTGCACTTCGCGGACGAGTCGGTCGCCCAGTGCGTGATCGCGCTCGTCGACGGGAAGCTGATCAACGGGCTGGCGGTGCAGGTGGGACCGCACCCGCCCCCCACCCACCACAGGACCGCGCAGCCCTCGCTCGACCCGGCGCTGCACTGCGAGCCGGTCCCGGTCTACCAGCATCCCGGACCGGCGGCCTTCGTCCAGGACGAGTACATGCCGCAGGAAGCGTTCGCAGGGCCGTGGCCGTACCCGTGGCCTGCTGTTCTGCCGCCACCGCCTGCTGTTCTGCCGCTACCGCCTGCTGTTCTGCCGCTACCGCCTGCAGTTCTGCCTCTACCGCCTGTTGTTCTGCCGCCACCGCCTGCTGTTCTGCCGATACCACCGCTGCAGGCACCGTTCATGCCGCCAGTCGATCAGTTTGCTTGTCAGGCAATGATCATGCAACTGAACCAGGTGATCGGCCACGGGCAGTTCATGGTCAGCCAGCTCGAGGCGCAGCGTGTAGCGATGGACCGCCGAATGGAGCCAATAGAAGAGGTGGAGGAAGAGGAGGAGCAGGAACAATATCTGCAGCACGAGCAATATATAGATCAAGAGCAATATCTGGAACAGGAGATGGAGCAGGAGCAATATCTCCAGCAGGAGCAGGAGATCGAAGCAGTAGAGGAGCCAGAGATCGCTCCGGTAGTGCAGGACGTGCCCCATCCGCTGCCCAGGCGCAACCAGTGTCTGCTGCGCGGTGTACGCTGCAACTGCCCGCAGCTGTTCCTGGCCGGGCTGCCGTACCAGTACCGGAACAAGGAGCTGCACGCGCTGTGCGCACCGTTCGGTCCGATCGTGCGCGTCTCCGTCGTGATGCGGAACAGGGCGGCGCTCGGCTACGGGTTCGTCTGCTTCGCCGTGTACGAGCACGCCGTCCGGGCGGAGGAGATGCTGAACGGGTCGGTCGTGAACAACCGGACGCTGACGGTCCGCTTCACGTACGGCACGCTGGCGGAGATGATGGCGGATGCGGACGCCGCCCACCGGGATGAACCGGCGGACCCGGAGGCCGCCGCCGGCCAGGACCAGCCAGCCGACGCGCCCGAACGTCCAGGTAGGTAAGCATCCTGCGCTGCACCGTGAGCATCCGCGCCCAGTTACTAACCGAACGCTCCCGACTTTGCAGATCCCGACCGGCCGGCCCACCGAACCGGAAGCGTCGTCGACTGGCTGCGAGACGACCTCTGCCGCAAGCTGCTGGCCCGTCGCGTCGCCAACCTGTACCCACAGAAGGCGACCGAGATAACCGCGCTGATGGTGGAGCAGCACCGGGACGAGCTGGTGCGGCTGGTGACGCATGACGCGTATTTCCGGGCGGCGTACTTACAGCAGCGGCAGGTGCTGGCGGCGAAGGACGAGGGTGCGACGATACGCGAACATGACTACTGCAGGAACGTTTAGGCTGTTGGTGTACTTAGACGTGGCCATACGCGAAGAACGCGTACAGAGTTGAGAGTTGCCGGTCACGATCGGATAGGAGATCGTCATAAACCTGTCGCTACACAACGCACTAATCTGAACTGAACTTAAAACCAACTGTGCCTTAAAGCGAACGTAGCTATTACTAACATATTATTAACTTACAAACTAAAAACCGCACCAGATAGGCTTTATAGGAGCGGGAGGAGAAAATTTGAGGAGCAGGAGAGAAATAATAAGACAAAACTAAAGCAATAACAATACAACAACAAACAGGAAAGCTAGAGTCTTGAACTAGAAGACGAAAGCGAAGTATTGAAATCCAAAGAAGAAGAGAACGCGTAGGAGATCAGGAGCGTCAGTACTACCCAAGGGTAGTAACACGATCACACATTGATTGAGTGTGTTATTAAATTGGATAGGAGAGGAGGAACGAGACATGGATATAGCACAGGGATAGGAAGTTATTAGAGCACCAAAGTAAGCACGAGTCCAGAAGATTTTGCAGGATCAACCAATCAGAAATGGAGAAGACACGGAGGTTTTAAGGTCATCTGCATATAAAAGGTGACAGGAAGATGGTAGGGCTCGTTGCTCGATTTTCACACTATTCCTGCGTTTGGAGGTTGAAGACTCCAAAAATGTCACAATTTTGTTGGAAAACCCAAGCTTGTTGAGGTTAGCCAACAGTGAACAGTGTGGAACACGTTACCACCAGCAATGCCAGGAAATGCTGAGAAAGCAAACGGCACCAAATTGATGGTAGTCGATCGGCCCGCCATAAAGCCACGTTGTTGAAGGCTAATAACAGAGAGAGCTTATAAGACTCATGTACAAAAAAACATTAAAGAGGAGCAAGAATATATCTACGCTTAATAAGGACTCAATAATGTAGGGTATAAAATTTAATCCGAGGTAAAAAAAAAGAGAGCTGAATGGACGAGCGTGGAAAGTGATGAGGTTGCGAAATTTTTCGATCGTCCGCCACTACCGTCGATTCGAAAGACTTCTGCGTTAATAGACAAATATAGTTACAAAGTTGATTCAATCTCTCTACTGTTCCAGATGTAGTACGCACGATTCGATAAAATGAGATTAGTAGTAAGGAAGAAATTGTATGCCTACAGCCTAGAGCTAGGTATGACCGCTCGGGCTTTATAGTGTTTGAGGGATCTTAAGAACGGCTTTCGAAGATTGATTTTGCTTTCTTTGAAATCTGTGGCCCGAGCTATATCGGTGATGCTTAAGTAATAATTGGACGTACCAGTGCGTTGTATAGCAACAGGTTTATGACGATTTTTTTTTTCATTATAGAGTGACTCGCTGACTAAACAAATAACAGGTCTTAGTCCGCTCTTGAGTAATGTACGAGGGAATGGAAGACAGGTTCGGATATGGCACCGTTTCATTACAATTTTCATTTATCTCATATTTACTACTACATATAATACTACTACAATACCTTACTTACCCTTACTTATATTTACTGTATCTAAGGATTTATCTATCATTTTTGGACTTTTCAATTAACATATTTTTTCTTATTTACTAAGGAACGACAGGAAGGAAGGAATGCATTTTAAAAGTAGAGGCATCAACACATTTGTTAACGGAAACGTTAATTTGAAGAATCCTGCTCCTACCCGATGAGGCCCAAATTCAAAGGCATTTTCAGTACCAAATAGTACTTTCCCGGGAAACTTGTTACACTAAGCTCAACACATTTGTTAACGGAAACGTTAATTTGAAGAATCCTGCTCCTACCTGATGAGGCCCATATTCAAAGGCATTTTCCAAATACCAAATAGTACCAAATAGTACTTTCCCGGGAATCTTGTTACACTAAGCTTATCTTCCATTTTCAATTTTCAACAATTTTAATTAATCTTCTACAAATATTTATGTGCATTAGGAGCATTATGTGTATTAGGTGCATCGGAAAAATTTGTTTTTTTTTCACAGTCAGCAACCTTCAAAGAATAGGGATTGAGTTTTGATTGTTTTGACTATTTTTCTATAATTTTGCACATGTACGTTCTTCTTTATTTCCGAGGTTTTAGTCAAGCTGTCGTTTTCAAGAAAGTTTCGTCATCGCTCACTGTTAACATTAATATGGATTCAGAACACGTGGCATCGCCATGATCATAAATAAGATTTTTTCAGATCAGGTTTATCTAATTGGAGAAAACTTTTTTTTTCTTTCATTTTAATAAAAAAAATAAAAAAGAACGCTCAGTCAGTTGGAATATCTGTTGAAGTATTTAGATCCGAAAGTTCAAGATTATTTTTTGGTGAGTATCATATCGATAGTAGAAGGATTGCGGGTCGAGTCAGCACGAAAACTTGTTAGTGTATCCAGCAAGTCGAGTTGGTGTAACAATTGGTAGCTGCACATATTTCAAACATTTTAACGGGCGTTCAGGCGACCTTATCACGCTCGTCACCCGACTCGTAGGGACAACACTCCTCTCAGAACGCTAGGGATATCTCTCCCGTTTGTTGCGACTACTCCTATTGCTACTTCTCCAGCATTAATCATGGAAATATAACCCACTACTTCTAGCGAGTTGCTTCCACACACGAACTGTATTCAGGGGCCGCCATTTTGAGCAGCCAAGAGCTTCGGAAGCTTTGTGTGGCCTTAGATCGTGCTTTCCAAGCTCTACGCGTAGCTTCGAGCGAAGCTTTCTGCCCGTTCATCCATTGTTGCCCCTCGATCCGGCTTGATGGACACATCTCTGGAACGGTTGGAAGAACTACCGGAGGAGACCTCCTTGGGCAACCGTGCCCGGCTGGTACGAGGTAGCTCGGTGTAGCGTTTTGTAGGTTATCTCGTGGTAATTCATATGTTGACCTCTCCATCGGCCGCTTTTGAAAGAGATGCCAGTTGCGATTGGTTTGTCATTACATCTGCCTGGAACGACCGTAAACGAAATTTACATTTCTCCTGTGTTGTGAAATGGCTCCCGTTTTGAAGGCGGACAGCTCTGTCTGTGATCAAGATGGTGCTTTAGTAAAGAAAGATCAATGTGTTGTACAAATGCATCGCAGCAACGTACACAACGACTCCCCCACGTGCTTTCTCATATTCGCATGTTCATTCCAGTGTCGGTCTTGTTTGTTTGGTCTTGGCAACGTCAGTTAACTTTGTTAACGTCAGGAACATTTATTGAAATGCAGCTTGAAATGCTTTTTGGTTCCAACACGCGCCTCTAGTAGCGGTAGTGGTCCGGTTTGTACGGTCCCTCGGCCGGCAGGTTCAAGTACTCGGCCTGGTGCGGGCTCAGCTTCGTCAGCTTGACGCCGAGCTTGTCCAGGTGCAGTGCGGCCACCTCCTCGTCCAGCTTCTTCGGCAGCACGTGTACGCCGACCGCGTACCGCTCCGGGTGCGTCCACAGCTCGATCTGCGCTAGCACCTGGTTGGTGAACGAGTTCGACATGACGAAGCTGGAGTGGCCCATCGCGCAGCCCAGGTTCACCAGCCGGCCCTCGGCGAGCAGGATGATGTGGTTGCCGTTCGCCAGCCGGTACCGGTCGACCTGCGGCTTGATGTTCACCTTCTCCACCGCGTGCTGCTGCAGCCAGGCGACGTTGATCTCGCAGTCGAAGTGTCCGATGTTGCACACGATCGAGTCGTCCTTCATGTTGAGGAAGTGCTCGCCCATGACGATGTCGGTGCAGCCGGTCGTGGTGACGAAGATCTGCGCCTCCTTGCTCGCCTCCTCCATCGTCGTCACCTCGTAGCCCTCCATCGCCGCCTGGAGCGCGTTGATCGGGTCGATCTCGGTGACGAGCACGCGCCCGCCGGAGCCGCGCAGCGCCTGGGCGCAGCCCTTGCCGACGTCACCGTACCCGGCGACCACGCACACCTTGCCGGCGATCATCACGTCCGTCGCGCGCTTGATGCCGTCCAGCAGCGACTCCCGGCACCCGTACAGGTTGTCGAACTTGCTCTTCGTCACCGAGTCGTTCACGTTGATCGCCGGCATGCCGAGGCGGCCCTCGCGGAACATTTTGTACAGGTTGTGCACGCCGGTCGTCGTCTCCTCGCTCAGCCCGCGGATCTCCTTCAGCAGCTCCGGGTGCTCCGCGTGCACCAGGTTGGTCAGGTCGCCCCCGTCGTCCAGGATCATGTTCAGCGGCTTGCCGTCCGGGAAGACGAGCGTCTGCCGGATGCACCACATGTACTCCTCGTCCGTTTCGCCCTTCCACGCGTACACCGGCACGCCTGCCTTCGCCATGGCCGCGGCCGCATGGTCCTGCGTGCTGAAAATGTTGCAGCTGCTCCACTGAACCTGTTTCGAGCATTCGGGGGGAAAGAAAAGAAAGCATCTTTTAGCGACTGAACGACGGCGGACGGCGGTTCGCGCCGACTCCCGCCCATAGCGGGATACTAAATTTAGAATCAAAGCGGCGACAACATGAGCGCAGAAGAGGAGGAAGACGGCTCAAGAAGCAAGCGTACTATCGCCTCACCGCGCGTCACCGGGCGCGATGGTTTGGACCGATTATTTCGACCGCACCAACAAATATTCCCCACCCAACGAGGGCTTATCCCGCCGCGCGGGGTCACGGATCGTCCGGTGTGAGGTTATCAGCATTTCCGCATCGCCATGTGCTTCGCTAAGCAACAAACACCGTCTGTGCGAGCGATAGAACGGTTGCTCTACGCTTCCCCCTTTTCTGTCTGACCCACGACCCTCCCTTCCCGTCGAAAAAACTCCACCAAAAACTATCCTACTTACCTCGGCGCCCAGCTCAATCAGCGTTTCGATCAGCACCGCCGTCTGGATCGTCATGTGCAGACAGCCAGCGATCCGGGCCCCCTTCAGGATCTTGGCCGGGCCGTACTTCTGCCGGCACGCCATCAGGCCCGGCATTTCGTTCTCCGCCAGCACGATCTCCTTCCGCCCGAACTCGGCCTGCGAAAGGTCCGCTGTGAAGCGATGTTTGGAGAGTGGGAAACAGGCGCTGAAGCAAATGTAACGCACATGGTCGCCTCACGTACTTACCAACTTTGTACGCCGGTTTTGCCATGGTTTAGGTTTTGTTCAAACGTGCTGCAACGGACGGTTGATCGATGTGCTTTGAGGTGGCCGGATCGGTTGGGACAGATCCGGAAGGATGTATTGTAGCGAAGCGGCGAACGTTTGAGCAATCTTCGAACTCCAGCGCACGACGAGCACGACCGACCACTTTGAATTTGTTAACAAGAAGAAACAAAAAGCAGTCAAGGAACAACAACAACAAACGTCAAAGCAGTCCCATCTGTCAAACCTGGACCATGCAGCCTCCACAGTGGGAGTGAGTAAAATCATACGAACCTACCCAATGCAATTATACAATATGTATTAGCTAGGTTTTTCGATTATTCTCCACCGATCGCTGCAGCTGGTGTTACTGATCTCACAGCACAGCCTGCCGGGCCACACGAGAGTGTTTTTATTTTTTCATTCGAAGCAAATCTACCCAAAGTGCTCAGAAAGAAAAGCTGTCAAAAACCACTTGACAGCTCGCTTGTGGTGTAATAACGAAAACAAAGTGGCAGAGAAAATTCTTCACGGATTGATTCAATTCGCCCCGTGAAAGTTTGTTCGTTCGTTCAATTGGCCGGCTGGAAAGCGAAACATGCCGGACGACGCAGCGGTCCATGCGTGATCGAACCGGAAACGTCTAGTGTGTGAAGGTCAGGCTCGCCTGGCTGCGGTCCATGGAACGCGCGCTGTGTGTGCTGTGCGCCGAGCAAGAGGAACGATTCGTCTCCGCCAAACACACCAACAACAAGGCGCTGATTGAATTGACATTCAAGTGACATTCTACCGTCTCCTGGTGCGAGCAGCAATAGCCGACGTCG
The DNA here is from genome assembly GCA_000349145.1 of Anopheles dirus. Lineage (NCBI taxonomy): Eukaryota > Metazoa > Arthropoda > Insecta > Diptera > Culicidae > Anopheles > Anopheles dirus. The sequence goes on from KB672824.1 coordinate 1,625,460, forward strand.
TCGTTGTCGTCGTCGTCGTCGAACGGGTGTAATACGGGTGAAAAATCTCACTCGCATTACTCGCTCGGGCTGGGCTGGTGCTACTGCTACCCTCCGACGTAGGCCCCCGGCCATCAGCAATCAACCGCACGGACAGAACAATCAAACCGAGCAGCCAATCAAACTCAGCAGGTGCAGCAGGTGCAACGCAGTGCCAGTCAGGATGCGGAGCCGCAGCAATTCGGGCGTCCGGCTGGACTACTACCAGCGGATCGTGCATCGGTTGATCATGCGCCACCAGCAGCCGGTGACCGGGCTGTTCCCGGCCAGCCCACAAACGCAGCATGCGTGGGTAAGTGGGGAAGGGGCGAGCTCGGGCAAATCGCACCCGCGCGCTTCACGCAACGGCACCTTCCTTTTCAGATCCGCGACAACGTGTACTGCATACTAGCCGTCTGGGGCCTGTCGATGGCGTACAAGAAGATCGCCGACCAGGACGAGGACCGGGCGAAGGCGTACGAGCTCGAGCAGTGCTGCGTGAAGCTGATGCGCGGCCTGCTGATGGCGATGATGAACCAGAAGGAGAAGGTGGAGCGTTTCAAGACGTCGCAGAACCCGCTCGACTCGCTGCACGCGAAGTACTCGAGCCGGAACGGCCAGATCGTGGTGGGTGACAGCGAGTGGGGCCACCTGCAGATCGACGCGATCTCGCTGTACCTGCTGATCCTGGCGCAGATGACCGCGTCCGGGCTGCAGATCGTCTTCTCGCTCGACGAGGTCGCGTTCATCCAGAACCTGGTGTTCTACATCGAGTCCGCGTACTGCATCCCGGACTACGGCATCTGGGAGCGGGGCGACAAGTCGAACCACGGCCAGCCGGAGCTGAACGCGAGCTCGATCGGCATGGCGAAGGCCGCGCTCGAGGCGATGAACGAGCTGGACCTGTTCGGTGCGCGCGGCGGCTCCGGCTCGGTCATCCACGTGCTCGCGGACGAGGCGCACAAGTGCCAGGCGGTGCTGCAGTCGATGCTGCCGCGCGAATCGAACAGCAAGGAGCTGGACGCGGGCCTGCTGTCGGTGGTCGGCTTTCCCGCCTTCGCCTGCGACGACCCGCAGCTGATCGACGCAACGCAGGAGGCGATCATCACGCGGCTGCAGGGCCGTTACGGCTGCAAGCGGTTCCTGCGCGACGGCTACCGGACGCCGAAGGAGGACAACACGCGCCTGTACTACGAGCGCTGGGAGCTGCGCATGTTCGAGAAGATCGAGTGCGAGTGGCCACTGTTCTTCTGCTACCTGATCCTGAACAAGGCGTTCCAGAGCGACAAGCAGGCGGTCGCGGAGTACTCGCAGAAGCTCGAGGAGATCCTGGTCAAGACGGAGGAGGGCATGAAGCTGATACCGGAGCTGTACGCGGTGCCGGAGAAGGCGGTCGCGGCCGAGTACCAGACGCCCGGCAGCCAGCAGCGCGTCGTCGTCGGCCGATGTCCGTTCCTCTGGGGCCAGTCGCTCTACATACTCGGCAAGCTGCTGCAGGAGGTACGGCCCGGTTGCTTCGCTTTTTCTTCTCTCTCTCTCTCTCTCTCGCCACTCACACGCTCACTCCCTCTCGTTCCGCGCAGGGTTTCCTCGCCGTCGGCGAGCTGGACCCGCTGAACCGGCGCCTCGGCGCCCAGAAGAAACCGGACGTGGTGGTGCAGGTGGTGATACTGGCCGAGGACAACGACATCCGCGACAAGCTCGCCGAGCACGGCATCCAGGTGCAGACGATCGCGGACGTCGCCCCGATCGAGGTGCAGCCGGCCCGCGTCCTCAGCCACCTGTACACGTACCTCGGCCGGAACAAGAAGCTCGGCCTGTCCGGCCGCAAATCGCGCGACGTCGGCATACTCAGCACCAGCAAGCTGTACTCGCTGAAGGATCGCATCTTTGCGTTCACGCCGCAGGTACGGTAGATTGTAAGAGGGCAGGGTGGTTTCCGTGCTGCAAGGTTTGACGCGACGCGTTGCTTGCTCCTGTTGCTGTTGCTGTTGCCCGTGAGGTTATGTGAAGAGATCTCCTACACTCTAAACACACACAGACACACACTAACATGCAGCTCTTTTCCTGTGATATTTGGGTGAAGCGCAAACGCCCCCGACACACACACACACACGCATACCCTCAAATCTCTCGTTTATCTCGTTTATTTTAAACTATTCTTTTCCATGTTTCGTTCCGCGTCCTTTCTCTTGCCGCCCCAAAACCCAACCCCCCCCCCCCCCCCCCCCAAAACCCAACCCCCCCCCCCCCCCCTTCAAAACGCACACCGTTTTCTCCACCCAGTTCTCCGACGTGAACCGATTCTATATCGCATCGGACAACGAGCTCATGATCGATCTGCTGAAGGGCGAGATCAACTTCCTGAAGTCGGCCTGGCAGAATCTACTCGGCCGCCCGCTGCTCACGCTGGTGCTGAAAACTGTACATCTAGGTCGGTCCAACATCTGCACACACAAACACACACATCCAACACACGCTGTGTCCTTCTCTTACCCCACCACCGTTTGCTGTAGAATTACTTACTCCCTCTGCTCACCATCAAACCCTTCCCGCTGGCAGAAAGGTTAGACTGATCGCGGCCCCTCTCCTTTTCTTTCTCTCCTGTACCAGTTTACAAGCCCCTTACCGGCGTCCACTCCCTTTAGTTGTAGCACGTTCTGTACATAGTAGTTAGCATCCCTCTACTGCGTTCTTTTTTCCATACCCCCCCCCCCCCCCCACCCCCTGTCCGTAGAAAATGGTTTGTTTAATTCTTGTAATAATTAGTTTTTTGCCTCCCTAGCTAGTGTGTGTGTGCGTGCGCGTGTTTTTTCTCTTTTGTGCTACGATAACAGCACTCCCGACATGTACTTCTCACCCTTAAATTCTCGGTCGGTCTCGTCCGTGCCCGTGCTTGCCGTATTTCCATCCTGCGTGGCGACGTTCGAGGGTCGGCTCGGCTTTTTTACACTTCCCAGCACACATTACCCAGTACACGTACACCCCCTAACACACACACTGATGATCCAAATTGATAACTTCGTCCAGCGCGAAAAGCAGCCATCGAAAGGCCCGGTGTCAGTTATGGCGGGATCGGTGAAGGTCCTTCTCGTCGAATTGGAAGTCATCTAATGAAAATTGATTCTCACCCTCCAGTAATTGGCAAATTTTTATTCCTTATCTCTTTTTTCTCTTTCCATCTCTCTTTCTCTCTATCTTTATCTCTCTATTCCTCACTTTGTTTCCATCCTTTTCAAAATGTTTTTTGTTGTATCGCGCTCCTGGAACCGAAATTGAATTGCCGCCCTCATTCACACATCGGCGGGTTTTGTTGGCGGACAACGATGACACACGGTGGTTGACGGTGTGCCGCGCTCCCGGTGGTGGTCCGATCCCGTGCCTCGCCCGTGCCATTGCCATCTCATCTCATCCGATCGCTCCCATCCCGCTGTGCCGCAAACACCGCAAACGAACACCTTCTCCACCTTCTCGCGACATTCCCTCCCAACATTGGCTCCAACAAACGACATTTACTACCAAACTGGCTTGCCTCTGAATCGCACGCGCGTGTGTGTTTGTGTGCCTGCCCCCTCCCCTCCCGGGATATGGTACCGCGTAGATATTCGATCACGACGAATACTACACATCGCGCGATCCCGCCCTGCTGGCGAGCAATTTCACCGACATACTAGCCTTCCTTAGCTATAGCTGGCGCCATCTGCTCGGTCGTCCCACGATCACACTGATGGCCACCCATTGGCTCCTAGGTAATTATACATCGTCCCCACACGGGTAATACAAACAACACAGCGTAAACAAACAGTAAAAACAAACAAAACTAGCCAAGACAATCAGTTCCGATCACGCCGTGTGCGGAACACCGCATCTCGCACAAGCGGCCGACGCCATCCGAGCGTCTCATCTGTCTCATCTCTCGAGCGCACGCTATCGGCTCATGATTGATCGTCTCGCACCTATCGCTTTTTCTCGCTCATCGCTCACCGCTCATACAATAGCAACACACATTCGTCTATCGTCGCCTCACACATGGATAACACGGTCATACGAACGAACACACACCCATCATCGACAGGGAGGAACATCCTAAATTGCTTCCATCGTCCCCGCACGTAGCGTCGGTGAAGTTGTTGAGCTCGACCCGACTCTTCTGGGGCTCCCATTGCACGACTCGCTCGTACGGTAGTGATCGTTTTCCGTTCGAAATGTTCGGTGTCCCGTTTCTTTGGAATACTCCCGCCCCCAGATTGCTTACGTTCACGTATGCTCCAAAGTGTAGTACGTGGCGCAAGAATGGACCGAGACTCACGGCTAGCCATTCGATAGCGCTTATTGTTGTGTGTTGTATCCGTGCGTCGCAGTAGCAAGGTATCCGCTTCTAGTATACATGTGTATCTACGACTTCGCGTAGACGCTGTGATATAGTTTGGTTTTATTGTGTTACAGGGTGGCATATGTTAAACTTTCTGCATGTTGTGCTAACCGTAAGAGTTTGGAATACGAACACCCAATTCCGAAGAATGTCTGTGCACAGCCCAACCTCCGGTGGCATAATGTACAAGCATAATCCGTCCTGTTTGTGTATAGTGCATCTCGAGATATATAACACTAGCTAGTCGTATGATCCCAGAAGCTAATGTGCGTTCCCACTGTATGTCGCACTCTCTCTCTCCAACCTCCCCGTACGTAGTCGTTTATGTGTGAGGGATCATGTAGCAGTAGCTTCCCATTCGTGACTACCATAGCGTAGCGAAACCAAGCTCCCGAACGGTCGAATGCAGTTTCGCGTTCAAGTTAACTGTAGCGCAACCCCCAAAACGATCTAACTGCCTGCCTGTATCTTTCCAACAAACGAACAACAATGTCCCACCACACACACCTGCATGTGCCCGTTGTTACATCACCCGGTTTCACGAGCGAAACCCTAATCCCAAACAACTCCTCCTTCGCACATACTTCTTCACTTAAAAAAACACATTGCTCCAACGCGGTGACTGATGATACTTTCCTACCCACGTTTCCGGTGTACATCGACGCACGTGTGAACGCACGGCTTGCCCGACCGGTACCAGACAACAACAAAGTTCCGCTGGCAATGATCCAGACGATGAAGAAGCTGAAGTCGGGCTACATCAGTGGCACGCGCGTAATTCTCGGCAACCTGGGCGACTTCATCAACACGTCCGCCATCACGGACCTGAGCTTCCTCGGCAGCCAGGAGGATGGCTATCCCGACAGTAAGTGCGGCAGAGGGTGGAGCACGGTCCCAGCAGTGTTCTGATTGGTGTATCGTCTTTGCAGAGCTAAACCCGGCCGTGCAGGCATACCTCGACGAGCATCTGCTGCGCTCGTTCAGCCACCGTGCGTCCACCACCTCGATCCGCTCGTCCGGACTGCGGCCGAAGAACCTGCGCCGTCGCATGTCGGTGAAGGGTGCGATCAAGAAGACGCGCTCGATCAACGTCGACTGTAGGTGACACGTCCGCTAGCGCCTGCTACGCAACTTGACTCAACTCTCACTCGTTCTCCACTTCTCCAGCGGAAACGCTCGGCATGGAAGGCAACGTCACCGAGCGCCGGTTATCGCACGTTACGCCCCAGTGGCTTGAGCCGAACCAGACAACCGTCGGTGGCACCGGTACCGCTGCTGCTACTGCCGGTGGTGAGCCCGCCGCTGCTGGAGCTGCTGCTGGTGCAGGTGCGGCTGGCGGTTCGCCAACGCCGCGCGATCCATCGCCCAACACCCAGCCGCAGGCGCAGCAGCCACGCCACGGCGAGCGCGTGTCGCTCGATGACGACGGCAAGAAGCTGCACATTCAAACGTCGGCCACCGCCGCCAGTAAGCATGCCCAAAATCGTGCCCTATGGGAACCCGCATTCAAACTCTGCTCCGTTGCAGTGCCCAAGATACACATCCAACCGCTGCCGAGACATCGGCCCACGACCGAGACGAACTTCGAGAACACCGAGGTGGAGGAGCTGATCGCGATGCTGCGCGAGACGGAAAGCCTCGAGGAGCAGGGCGACATCCTGCAGCATCTGGTCGACACGCAGGGACTCGATTTCAACACCGGTGAGTACCGGGATGCATCCTCTCCTAACTGCTAGTTTTCGTCTCTTGATTGGCTGCTTGATATTTGTTTGGTATATTTTTTGTACGTTAAGCATAGGACACTTCGATGACTCATTGCGAGTTCAAGCTAACCGGGGAGCTAACTAATAGCGGCAGGCAAAATTCTAATCTAAATTGGGTGCCCTGCAGCAGATCTTAAAGACACGGGAACTCAAGCGACCGATGGGTCCTCACAGATCGAGACGCTCCCTGGATATGAGATCCTGCCGTGACCGGCTCACAAGCGAGAGGAATCATCGGTCGCTGTTGACTTGCGTCTAATATCAAAAGCATGCTAGGGAAAGGATAACTTCTATACTGATTTCTTCACTCTTATCCCATCTGTCCTACGTCCGTGTTCGTTCAATTCCGTTTCTGTTTCTCTTCAATTCACAAACCCAATGCATACTGCCTTGCCCCTTTTCTGTGTGTATGTGTGTGTCTGTATGTTGCACTTGTGTCGTGTTCCTGCCGCTTCGATTCCTGGACCTGGTGCCTGGTGTTCGGGTGATCGCTGCCTCACGCAACTGCTGTATTGCTGCACACACACAAACACACGCACGATCTGCTTGCCGCTTAACTCTTGCTTGCTGCTCGAATCGCTGCTGCTGCTGCTGTTGTTGCTGTTGCTGCTCCTCTTAAATGGCCGACTGATGCCAGAGTTGACCGGTGGTGTTAATGAAGATTCCCCTTCCCAAGGCATGCTGGAGGAGGGCAGGGTAGTGACGGTGCGCGGTCTGCTGAAGGGTCTGTACGAGAAGGCGTGCCAGCAGAAGATGTGGGGCCTGGTACGCCATACGGCCGGGATGCTCGGCAAGCGCGTGGAGGATCTGGCGAAGGCCGTCACCGATCTGCTCGTGCGGCAGAAGCAGGTAAGCGGGCTGGGCAGCTCTTATCAAGCGGCTTAACGCTTCCACTCGTCCCCCCGTCCCCCATTTTCCACCCCCACAGGTGACGGTCGGTATGCCGCCGAACAGTGAGCACACGATCACGGCCCCGCTGCCGGAGATGGAGCTCCGGTCGGTGATCCACGAGGCGTACGGCGACGACGAGAGCACGGCGATGCTGTCGCAGGAGCTGCTCGTCTACCTCGCGATGTTCATCCGGACCGAGCCGCAGCTGTTCCACGAGATGCTGCGGCTGCGCGTCGGCCTCATCATCCAGGTGATGGCGAAGGAGCTGTCGCGCACGCTCAACTGCGACGGCGAGCAGGCGTCGGAGCACCTGCTCAACCTGTCGCCGTTCGAGATGAAGAACCTGCTGCACCACATCCTGAGCGGCAAGGAGTTCGCGATCAACAGTGTCGCGCGCGGCAACATCTCGATCGTGAGCTGCAAATCGAGCCGCGTCAGCAAGAAGAGCCAGATCGGGATCGGCGAGCCGGAGAGCGCGGAGGGCTCGCTGATCGACGACCGGCAGGGCCAGTGGCTGCGCCGGCGCCGGCTCGACGGCGCCCTGAACCGGGTGCCGCGCGACTTCTACCCGCGCGTCTGGACGGTGCTGGAGCGGTGCTCGGGGCTCGCGATCGAGGGCCGCATCCTGCCACAGAGCCTCACGCAGGAGATGACACCGAACGAGCTGAAGTTCGCGCTCGAGGTCGAGACGGCGCTGAACACGATCCCGCAGCCGGAGTACCGGCAGCTGGTGGTCGAGGCGCTGATGGTGCTGACGCTCGTCACCGAGCACAACATCCTCGCGTCGATCGGCACGATCATCTACGTCGAGCACCTGGTGCACCGGGCGAACCAGCTGTTCCTGGAGGACCAGCGCAAGGGGCACGGCGACGCGATGCTGTGCTGCGCGAAGAACAAGGACATCCGGGAGACGACCACCGCCGGGCTGCTGCTGTGCGGCGGGGCCGCCTACATCTGCCAGCACCTGTACGACAGTGCGCCGAGCGGCAGCTACGGCACGATGACGTACATGGCGCGGGCGGTCGCGTCCGTCCTCGAGCTGCCCAAGCACGGCGACATGGACTGCACGATTTCTTAAGCAACGCGTTGCTCCGGTGGACGGTGGGCGAAGGCCCCGATTCGTAGCCGTGCGCTTTACTTAACCTAGGGAGGCTGTGTGGCCTGCAGCGACAGAATACGCGTTTGCACTTAGTTGTTTTGTTCTCTACTTCTTACTCTCTCTCTCCCTCTCTCTCTTTACCCCTATCATGTATACATGTAGAAGGCGAGCGAACGCACCTCCAAACGTAGCTGCAGTTGGTTTTTTGAATTTTCTTTTTATAAACGCGGCCGTAGAGAAAACAAGTCCGAAGAAGCGCTAAGGCGTGAGCATCTGGACGTTGTTGTAATGGTGTGTTTCCTGCTAGGTCAAAGCTAGCATTAGAAGTAATAAGCAATCAGACGCCTCGCTCTCTCACTCCCACCCACACACGCTTACTCTCTTACGCTGGATTGGGAATATTCGTTGGCCCTGGGGTCACAATGCAATACACATCACCTGTCTCCAGAATCACCTCCAACATCCCTCCCGGTATCCATACACATTTACATGGATGGTGAGAGAAGCTTGGCCGCGTCCCCGTTTTACGAAACAATACGCAATGTAGTAGCGAGAAATTGAATAAAGCTGTTATTGGGCATGTTACATATGCTTCCTATGATCCAGCTATTTCCCATGTCCGAAAACAGAGCATTGTAAGTAACAGAGTCTAAGTGAAACGTTTGAAGATGACATTCGAAACAAAATTACAATAAACGCCACATATTGGTGGCGGTATAGAATGTGAAAAGTTATTTCTTTACAATCTCCTTTCTATCTCCCTTATCTCTCCTGTGTAAATAAAAAATCAATATTCTAATCGAGGCTTAAGCTTACATTTTTCCCAACGGTTTCAATCCCAAGAGATTACATATTCAAAAATTCATTCAGTAATTTATCGTTCTCCTCGTCAGCAAGCGATTGGCCGCATTGTTCACATAAAGTCAGGGATGGATTACATTTCATGTGCAACATGTTTCATGTTATTTATGCATTTTAACTGTGGTTATCACGCCAAGCCAAGAAATCACGATAAATCATTTTTGATTAAATTCGAAATCGTGCATTTGAGCGACAAAATTGGGTTATGATTCGACAACAAAGATGGCATATGTCTGCGCTGAGCCGTTTTGTATAGGAAAAAATCAAAATGGCGTTTCTTAGCAAACTGAAAAGAAATTATCGTTTTTTTACAGATATACTATATCCGTATCATTGAATAAAATAATAGAAAAATCAATAGTTTCGTCTACGTATGCTCCTTATTGTTCCTTATCTTAAATTCAATTTTTTCACAAATAATTCCTCGCTCTACAATCCCACACACCCTCACAGCTGTCAGTTTGCGGTGTTGTCATGTTTTCTTCCTCCGTACAGCTTGTCAAACTCGCCCCGAACGCAGCAACCTTCCCTCCAAACACTTTGGCTTCTGTCTATCGAATTTCGGGGGAAAAAAGATTGGCTTGCATTTTTGTTTGTTCCGCTGCGTGTGGTCTGTGCTTCCATTTCCATCCCTGCCGAGCGCCGCCGCCGCATTCGGTGCAATTGGTACACCCCGGGGGGGCAATTTTGCGATCCAGTTTCGAGACCGCGCTTACCTGTCCGGCCCCGGAAGCGTCCGGACGGTGTGCACCCCCTACGTGCGGTTTTCCCCGCGCTCTTCGCACGGGAAAAGCGCGCGCGCGCTCGCCCGGTACCGCCGCCGACGCCGAGAGATCCGGTAAACACCTGGTGACAGGGGTGGGGTGAGACGGTGTGAAGAGAAGCGGGGCTTACAAGCGAACGGTGTGCGTGTGTGGGGCGAGAGGGCCGGCCAGCTCGGGGTGGCCAAATCGTCAGGGTAAAACCGGCATGGGAGACCTGCTCGCGCTGCTCAATGATATCAGCAACACCGCGGTCGAAATGGAGTTTTGCGAGGATTTCAACAAGCTGCAGCTTATCCTGAACACCACAAATCAGTTCGTGCGCTCGTTCGACAAAATCGTCTTCGACAGCGGTAAGGATCGCGTGGGGAACGACGGCCGGGAACTCGACCGTACCCAACTTTGTGCTCTATCTCTCTCGCTCTCTCTCTCTCGCTCTCATCCGCGCTTAGGAAACGAACCGTACATCATCGAAATAGTGGCCCGACTGCTGCACTATCTGCGCGTCCGGTGGTACCTGACGCCGGACAACAAGGTGAACAAGGAGCGGCTGCCGCAGCTGCGGCGCATCACGATGTACATGCTGCTCAACACGGACGTCTCGTTCCGGTACGACCTGGAGCAGGACGCGCGCGTCAACCATCTGCTGAACAGCAGCCCGCAGCTGACCAAGTGCCTGCTGCTGAACTGCATCTGGGGTCTCGATCTCGACCGGTTCTTCTACGAGATGCTGCGGTACGCGCCGCTCTGGTTCTCGATGCAGTTCCTCGACCAGGCGATCGTCAGCCTGAAGTACGCGAAACCGTACGAGGTGCTCGAGCGGGTCGAGTCGATGGTCGGTGCGATCTACTTCGCGATCTGCCGCACCGATCGCGACTGGCGCAAGATCGACCGGAACCGGTACGTCGACCAGCAGCGCACGCACGGCCGCCTGTTCGATCACGTCGCGGACATGCTGCGCTACTTCAACACGCCGGACGTGGCCAAGTTCGAGGGGTGGTCGAAGCTGCGCAAGCACCGCTATTTCGGCTTCGTGCTGAAGCACATGTTCAGCATGACGATGGCGTGCCTGGACCGGTACTTCCGGAAGCCGGCGATCCCGGTCGACCCGGCGATGGCCGTGTACGAGCTGATGGACGACCGGCACGTGCCGAAGCCGGCCCCGGTCGAGTGCACGCAGGCGACCGACTGCACGCTGCTCAAGATCAACCACTGTCTGCTGAACACGCTCGAGATGTGCATCATGCACGTGACGCTCGAGCGCTTCTGCTACTGGGCCGAGATCGACCTGTTCGCCGAGGGCGAGGAGACGGTCACGCTGCAGCAGGTGATCGGCGAGGCGGCGTACCGGCTGTGCGAGGACCTGAAGTCGCACCGCCACTTCCGGCACAGCATCGTCCGGCACCTGACGCAGTTCGCGCTGCGCCCGAAGACGCTCGCCGAGAAGGCGTCCGGGATGAACCTCGGCACGCTGATGGTGCGCATCGACGCGGCCCAGTCGCCGGACGAGCGGCTCGTCTACCTGACCGAGTTCGTCGGGCGCACCGAGCGCGTGTTCGACAACGCCGAGTGTCTCGAGACGCTCGAACAGCACTGGCGCCTGCTGAACGGGGCGCACGTCCGGCTCATGGTCGAGTTCGACGCACGCGACCCGGACGAACAGATGGAGCAGGAGGAGGAGGAGCTGACGGACGAGCGGGTCCGGCTCCGGCAGCTGATCCTGCGCGTCGTCGATGTGCTGCCGGCGAAAGACTTCCACCATCTCGTCACGTTCGCGATCGACACGTACGGGACGGACTTCAGCCGGTACCGCCAGCCGGACCAGGCAGCCGGCATCGTGCAGCTCATCAACCGGCTGCGGGACGCGGCGTCCGACGGACCACCGAACGTGCAGCAGCTCCTGTTCCAGGCGCCGGGCACGTTCTTCGCGCGGCTGGTGCGCACCCTACAGGAAACCGGCACCCAGCAGGACCAGCTCGTCGACGCGATTGTCGCGATTATCGTGCGCCACAAGGGCATAGCGCAGGTTTTCCTCCGCGAACTGCTCGACCAGCAGCAGCAGGAGCTCGATCTGGCCCAATCGCCCGCCCTGCGTCGGTTCGTGCGCGCCCTGTACGAGGTGCGCCTGTTCGAGCCGCACGTCTACATCGAACGGTTCCTGCTGCGGGCGCTCCGGACCGCTGCCGACCGGCGGGACCACCGGGCTCTGTACGAGCTGGTCCGCCTTTATGGTGCCGTCTGTCCCTCGTACTGGGCCGTGGACACGAAGGTGGCCGAGGAAACGGCCACCAAGCGACGCCTGCTGGAGGAGGCGACCCTGCGCCTGGCGGAGGTCGTCGATGGGTGGCGCTATCGCGTGCCACCGGCAGCCGCTGCCGTCGAACGGGATGCCGCCGGTGATGAGCCGGATCCGACCACACTCGTCACGCTGACGCTCGAGCAGCTGGTGCCGACACTCCAGCAGCTGCAGTCACACGCATCGAATGAAGGTATGCTTCTTCCGTTCCATTTTTCCATACTTGTACCAGTTTTGCGTGCACCGTTCTTGTTTTATTTCGTAAAAGGAACTATAAGAGCGATTTATTCGTTGTTTATCAATCAAAAACGGAAGGTAGGATCACATAATGATAATGAAACGAGCATAGTGAGCGCAAAGCAGGAGAAATGTCATAACATACTGTATATAAACAATTCCAACCAGCCCGGGAGCGACTGCTGGCAAAGGTGGAACAGGACATGGCGCCCAGCACGCAGTACTACTTCCGGCAGCATCTCACCACCGTCACGTCCCGTCCCCGGTCGGTGCCGCCGGAGGGCGAGCTAGCGGAAGGGCTGGTCAACGGGACCGCCGCGAAGGAGGAACCCCAGTTTGCCGCCTTCCTGTACCGCGACGAGCTGACAACGACGTCGGACGACAAACAGATCTCGGCATTCCTAACGCGGGTAAGCACGCCCTGTTCGTTCTCCCTCCCCATCGTCCCGCTCATTCTCACACACTCTTCTGCGCGCGCTCTCTCCCGTGCCAGGTGTTTCCGCAGTGCACACGAACGGAGGCGATCGCACTGGCCCGGGACGAGCTGCTCGCCCCGCACGTACTGGGCGCGGTAGCGACCACGATCAACCAGTTGCCACCGGGCGGCTGCCTGCGCGGCACCCTCAGCAATCTCGTCCAGTGCCTGCTGCAGGTGTTGCTGCCGGCGGCCGCAGCCGACCGGCGAACGGATGGCGCCTGCCTCGAGGTGGTCCGCACCGTCGTCACGCTGCTCGGGGAGCTGCCGGCGCCGGTCGGCGAGCAGCTGTGCGACGCGCTCGGCAGCGAGCTGGCCGAGCTGTACCGGTACGTGCGCCGCACCGCCCCGACCGTCGACCTGTCCGAGCTCGAACGCTGCATGGTGCGCGCCCCGCCCGACGACGAACGCATGGATACGGCCGGCAGCGATGGCCAGCAGCAGGGGCAGCAGGAGCAGCAGTAGCAGCGGGCGCCGTTCCCCGAGCACACCAACATTCAACCGGCGACCAGCACAATCATCCACATCCGCCGGTTCCGTACCGGCGACGCCGCGTTGGGAAATCGATCAACTCCACTGGCTGCGATGCGTGTGTTTGCGCGCGCGTGTGCGTGTGTGTATGTGTAAAATTATTAAGCGGAAAAAGTGTTCCGAGGCAACAAACAGAGCTAGCACTCGCAATCTCGAGTCGAATAAAGCCAACCAACCACGCACTATCATGAACGGGTCGTACTTGCTTCATTTGCCGTGCCTGGCATCCACCGACGATCACGCTCAACCTGCGGTTCTCTCGCTACTATCAATTACTACTCAACGGAAGAGGATTGCAGCAGCAATGTTCATCCGTAAAAAGTTCTGAAAATCAGTGAAAACGGGTGGAATCGCGCGAGTTTACCGGTTTGGGCAGATAGCAATCAAACATCACGACGCCGTCGGCAGTGTGTCTGGATCAGCCTGGAAAGATTGTTGAAACGCTTCTCTTTCCGAAATGATTTCTGATAGTTACCAACGATCTTCCTACGAAGTTTATTTATGTCTCCATAATGCTCCACATAATTATAAATTCTTTTAGCTACCTGAAGAAAGGTATTAGGAAAGAGAAGGAACGTATTCGAGATTTAATTGGGTATTCGTGATTTAGCATAGGAACGACCGGAAGGAAGTTAGGGAGATGGAAAAGTCGAACAGATTTTAAACTGAGTTCGACCGCTCCAATCACTGTAGAAGCCTTCTGAACCGACTCCAGACTAAGAATAGCTACTTTACTGACCCAGCTACCCTGCGTAACGGATCCCTTTCTACACTGACGCTAATATGTCATTTTTTTTGCTTCACATGTCATCTGCATTACATATTACTTACACCCCGAGTCCGGCTTCTTTGGCTAGTTTACCGCAGTGCTTTATAGAGAGATAGACTCACCCTCCGGATCACTCACTTCAGCCAAAGGAAAAAGAACAGCGAAAACCGTCACACAGCGAGTACTCTCGCTACACTTCGGATGGTTGTTCTAAACAAACAAACAAACAAAAAGAAGAGAAAAGTACAAATCACCACATTGTAACGTGTTGGGTTGAATGTGTCTGTGTGCGTGTTACTTTATTTTCTTTATTCCATACGTTGGTTGATGATTAGTTTTCCACGCTCTCCACGGCCCCGGTTTTGGGGTCGGGCAGAGTGGAAACGTGCCAAACGAATTGCTCCGTTTTCGTCCTGTGAGTGCGGTAGTTCTTTAGCCTCGTTTTGTCTAACACTTATGTTTATCCCCGTTTTGCATGGGTGTACGCGATGGAGGGGGGAGGCAGGAGACGGGGGAAGTAGCTGATATCTTCCTTCCAATTCCGAATTAGCGGTTAGTTTGTTCAAGTTCCTATATTGTACGCTCTCCCTCCTGCTTAGTGGTGCGGGTATAACAGAATCATGGTTTAGGCGATACCTATGTTTGTTCCAACTCTATCCAGTGTAGTCTGGAGGCCTTTCTACGTGCGGAAAGTATGTCTGTACAAAGATCGGGGCGATGGAAAAGGGGCAAGAGAATACTGTGCGTCCCACAGCTGGGCGGTGGCCAGCGAGACGAGCATCGGAGGAATCAAAATATCTGTACGTTTGCTTTACTATATCGTTAATCACTGTTATCTACATCACGGTTGTTGCGTTGCTAGCTTTAGTAGTAAGTATCATTTGGTTTAATCTCTCCTCAATACGTTGCTGGGTCAGACCGATTCTTCCACACAGTTTACCTAGCTATCTTACTGGATAGCCACGTGCCTCGTACCAGCGGTGGACGATGCGAATCAGATTCGTGTCCGAGCGCACATCACAAAACTGTATGCGCGCCTCCATCCTCCGTACCGGCGCAAAACGAAGGAAAGCGTTGTGAGAAAATGGCGGTGCCCCGTCTCACGTCGGACAGAAAAGCATCTTAACTAGTAGCTTATCAATTAGGGTAAACTTACAATTCGCTATCACCAGCTACACATCGAAAGCTGCACATAAAGAACACTCCGCTCCGCCGCATTGCCGGAAGGGTTTATAAGTACGCGGTTCACCCGCCCTCTTTGAAACGGAAGCAAGATGGCTACCGCATTGGACCGTTCGACCTGCGTCGTCGGAAACGTCACTGGCTAGTATGTCCGCTAGCATGCGGCAGTGGACGCGCGTCGGCAATGGCTCGTTTGGCTACTTGGTGCGCGTATCCGCCGTAACGTAAGCACACGACCGAAACCCGAACACCGTGCTCTCCCTCTCGCTCCCTCGTACGATCCATCCTTAACCGTCTACATCCCATTTGGGGCGACTGATGGGCGGCATTCCTTCGGTTGTTCGCCTCCATCCTAATTCTGTATTGTGCTATGTGGCTGTTAACTTTCGTATCAAAATTATACCTTCCATGTCTGCTTGTCGGTAAAGTTCTTTCCAGACCACGTTTCGCTGTTGTTCTTATCACGCTTTGTTCTATTGCGGTGTGCCGGGACGAGCATATAGAATTATATGTGCCTCTGCCTGTAAAACCCAGCTACCGCTGGCGCAGGAAGTGGTTAAAGAGAAACGAAACGTTGCGAAACCGGCACAGTACATACTCACTCAGACTCTGACGGGTCTCATCTCTCGAGAGCGAGTGAGTAAAAGTGAGGTTAGAACCAGCGAATGGAGTTGCTACACCCATGCCCAAGTGTGAATGAGATTGACAGAGAAACAGAGAACAGATAACATTCCGATCCCAAAGGACCAACACCAACGAACTTCCGCAGCACAGTGGTCTTCGCATTCGTTATTTTTGCCCCAAATATTTTAGGTGCCTAGTTTTGTTTCGTTTTTTTTTACAAACCTCACCCTACCCTCACTGCGGTCTGCTCCTGCACCGCTATTTGCATTTCCTTATAAGATAACCAACATAGTCAAAGACAGCGACGAAACAGACGCAAGCAACACCGCGCGGTTTTTTTTTTGGTTGTGCCTTAACTTCCCTCTCCGTTCTGAAGCTCTGAAAGCGATACACGCGCGTACGAGAAGGGGTGGGAGTGGGTTTGAGGTGGGGGGGGGGGGGGGGGGTGTTGCGTGAAGGATAAGGGAGTAGCGTGCGCGACAAGGCAGAAAGGAGTAAGAGAGATGTTCGTTGGGTGCTGAGACTATATATCGTGGACACTGTGGAATATAACCTAATAAGCTTGCTGCGTCTTCCCGTCTGCTCTCTCTACCCCCTTCCTACAGCAAGACGCACACACCCTCGGTTTCAGCTCGTTCTAAATGCCGCGTTGCAGTCGCCCTCGGAGCCCTGGTTTCGCATTTACAATAATATATAAAAAGCACTTGCGCGATTTACGACCTAAACGCATCCTTGCGGTCCACCCATATATACGGCTCAACCTGCAATCTGCATCCGCCCTAAACTAGCTAACGTTAGCGCACGCACGGCACGCCCTCCTCTGAGGCGTTTTGTGCGCTTTCTTTGTGTTACGTTTTGCATGAAAGAAACGCGTCGGTTAATTGAACGAACGTAAACACAAAACCCGGAAGAGAATTGTTTCCGTCGCCGGTGCTTTTGTGTGTGTTTTTTTCTTGTTTGCTTCTTCCCCGCATTCACATCACTAACAGCTCCCCCAATAGGAAGGTGGCCCCCAAACGTATTCACCGAATACCATCACGAAATGCTTCCCTCGCTTTTCTCTTTCTCGTCTAGCTCTGCGCTTTTCGGTTCAGTCGTTACCGGCTTTTGTTTTCGTTTCTTCATGATAATTTCCAGCAGCCCGCGCATAAAAAAAACACTTCGAAACACGTTCGAGTGTGCACTAATACATAAAACAGAAAACAAAAAGATAAGCTATTTAGTTGGTACTTATATTATAACTAATATTAACACTAATTAAAATGCCTAACACTAACAGCACAAAGTAAGGCGCTACGAAGCTCAAGCACGAAAGAAATTCTCGCCCACGTGTTTTGGGTGCGTTTTTTTACTCTTAATAAAATAAAGCTGCCTAGAATATGTTCAGCGTTATTATTTTTTAGTTTTTTTTATCCATCGATCGTGAAAGTCGTGTGCTTTTTAATTTAATTTTATTTTTAACCGTTTTTAGCCTTTCTGTCTTACGCACCGAACTCGGTGTGCCGAACAGAATAGTGACGTTCTAAAATAATAGTAAAATGCCGAGTAAGCTTGCACTTGTACAGACAAAAAAAAACGAAAACAAATGCCCAATCATTCCCCTCAACGACTCCACAGCGAAACAATAGCACGTCGTACGTAAAAAGCACCTCGCACCTGCGGCTCCCTACAGCAATAGTGTAGGAATAATGGCCGTAGTTCCTTAAATAGTAATACCACGTCTGCGCAACCGGTTCTGGAAGGGTGGATTAAGGTCGGGGAGGTGGGCGCGCGCCTCGTCCATATTAGCTAACGTGACGAAAACAACGCAACGGTCTCCTATCGTGCGCACCCCTTAAACGCATAATGGCGAGAAAGCTCTAACCACCCTTAACTTTACGCCCTTTGGCATGGGAAGTGTTTCCACGCCAACGGGGGGTTGATGGTTGATAACTGTAAAACGATAAGCGAAGATGAACAGTACATCCTCTCCCTTGTGAAGGGGGAAATGTTGCGGGAAATAGTTATTCAACAACAAAATAGAACCAATTAAGTGTAGGAAAATAATGAAGTGATTTGCTTTACACAGTCCAATACAATACGATCACACCTGTTTTTAGAATAAAGCGAAAACTTGAAGAGATCAGTGAAAGTGATGTTCTACTAAGTTGAAGCAGATAAGAAAATACGTCTTCCTATGGTTTTTGCACAATTTTACAAAGATTATTTCTATCGTTTTCGCCGTGATCCAAATTGCTCTATGTATCATAACTGTACATCGCTCGGAATCGTTTATACCCACACAAGTCTGTAAAGGTTATCAAACACAGCACATAGTTTGGAAAGGCTGCATTTTTAGCAATATGGGAAAAAATGATACCGAAACGTTTGACTAAAAAAAAACTAAAACTAAAAATACCCTGAATTAGATGCCAGCAGCTTAAAAAAAGGAATGAAACGGGGGTTAAACGACCTTTAAAAAATCGTTCAAAAATATGCCTATGATATTCAAGGCCGGTTGAAACTACCTGATTTTTAACAAAATTTAAAACGATATTTTGTCTAACAAAAAACACCGTAAACAGTCATATCATGATGTTGTATAGAGTACGCTTTGCACATGACGAGAATAAAATAGTAATGGTGTTTGTAAAAATGTGCAAAAATCGTACAATGGTGTGTTTTTACAGTAGCTACAACTTAGCAGAACATCACTTCCATCTATCTCTTCAAGTTTTTGTTCTATTCCCTAAAAACAAAAAGGGTCGTTGCAGGCTGTACTGAACGATTTGCTAAATCAATTAAGACGTCCTAGCTCTTCGTGTTTTCTTCACCGCGAGTAGTTTTCCCGAGAAAAAATCCGGAAAACGCCCGGCAAAGTTGGAAGATTAATCCGAACAAAGCGGATACGGCCGGGCAGATAAAAACGAAGTAGCCGAATCAAGCGTACACCTAAAACATAACGAAACATAATTAAAACACAACGAAAGTAGAGGTAAAGCGGATAAATAATCGAAAACAACAAAAAAAACAAATTCATACAATTCCTAGTGTTTTTTTATTATAAATTATGTTAAAAATAAAAAAAACTATTCTCATTTCGTTTACAGAAAAGCCTGAACAACTAATAATTCCATATAATAGATAAAACCAGACCAGATCGGTTCGGGCGATGCGTTTTCGAGTACAGGTTCCGATATCTTATATCCTTACTGAGAAGAGAAAAAAAAACAGCTGTGTAATCGTGATCTCCAGGTGAGAAAAAGCGCTTCCATGAGCGGCAAAGAAAAAGAAGGTTAAATGAAGAAACGAAACAAAACAACAAAACAAACTATAACTGGTGCTGCGATAAAAGGCTCTTACACAATTCGTTGCCTGACGTTGCTTAAAAAAAAGCAGAAGCCGCCTTCGTAAAAGATGGAGAGAACACCAATGTTGTGTTGTGGACTACGTATCGTCTAACTCTAGTTCGTAAAAGCAAATTAGCTGCCCCATATGGCTGCTTTACGTGTTTTGTGTTAAACGTTTTTGCTGAGATACGCGTTTTTTTTTTTTAAACAAAAACAAATGGACGCAAACATGAGTTTCGGCATTTCACCCCACTCCCAGGTGTGTGTCCCCCTTTGTAACGCCATGAATGAGACTAATTGTGCGCGACCGCATACACTCGCCTGCCCTCGTCTGTGACAGAAAAAAAGCACAAACTTTCCTCCCCTCTTTACACACTTGGCTGGATGGTTGGTGACTGTGGACTTTCTTCGAGGTTCTGCTAGAGAGATTCTTCGTTAAACTTATGCTGCTTCGAGAGAGAGAGGGAGAGACCGTTTGCTATTTCCGCTAAACCGTGTCTGAGAGGGTGGCAGTGTGCAGCAACTATAGCGTATCGTCGTTCGCAGAGAAGAGGGAATTGTAATATGATCTGAGCGTTAAAAGAGACTTCGTAGAGATTCGTAAACACCGCCCGGAAGAGATGGTGAGGGAAACAAAAAGAGAAAAAAGAACATCTAATAGCGCCGGCTACCGATGTCCGTCGTTTTCTGCGAGCTCCTCTCTCTCTATTCTCTCTCTCTCTCTCTCTCTCTCCCTCTCGCTATTCACGCTGATCCTCTTAATTATCTGCCTCCTGTCGCCGGCGCATCGAACAGAATATCCTCCTCCTGACGGGTGTGGCGAGGAAGACGCCGTAAGAAGCTTGTCGATCCTCTTTTCCCCTCCGTTGCTGGAAGGTGTGATCCTTCCTAGCGAGAGAGACGATACTGCTAACTGCTGCGAAGGCCGGATCCGTGGTCAGATTACGCCCTTTCTAGACGTACGTTGCCATGCCAGCGTTCGCACCCTGCAGCGACGGGTTCTGGGGCGTCGATTGTGCGCTAACGGGCGGTTTCCCCGGCACGTACTGTCCGATGAACGAGCCGTCCTCCGTGAACTGACCACCTGGCGGCGGAGGACACCGGAGACCGGAGACAGGAGATGGGAGAGCACAAAAGAAAGTGTTAGTGGCAGACTCGAGGCTCATCGCTAGCTCCCTCCATCAGCGCTCGCTCGCGTGTGTGGGTAGTATGGAAACGGAATGCGAAACCATAACGAAACTATACGGAGATGGCACTACGCGTACCGTGACTAAAAACTAAAATTAAACATAAATACCTACATAATCGCGTGCGTTAAGGCAACGGAAGAGCATCTGAAGTGCGCAGAAAGGGCGTACCGCGCGCGCGGGGGGCCGTTGTCGAGGAGACATGGAAAGGAGACAAACTCGTCGAGCTACAAACGCAACGACATCGATAGAGAGAGAGAGAGGGACATCGTTCTCGCAGGTGGTGAAGATCGGCTTCGTCGTGAAAGGTGATGAAGGAACACCTTCCGGCTTCTGTTTTCGTTCGATCGTTAAGGCATCTGGCGCTTCCCCGGAGCCGGTTTACGCGCAAAACCCCCCTCCTTCGGACAGTAATGCGACAGGCGGCCGCGCCTATAATCGACTAACTTCCTCACTAACCTCCTCACCGATTGCACAGTGTGTGTGATGAGAATTATGTGATGATGAGTTGTTGCTGCCTCGACACTCCTACGCTACGACCAACACGCACCGCATAAACACGGCGCTGTTGGGTTAACACCTATTTTAAAACGTGTGTGTTGTATTGAAGTATTATAAACGCTCGATTGCGGTGCGGTACCTAGCCTATAAACCGACCGACTTGTGTGTATTGACTTAACGTTTTGATTTCGCGCTCGTTCGATACTATCCGCTTTGCCTAACGTACCTAAAGGTAAGCCACTATCAGTAATGTAGTATACAATAACAATGTTCTCCCTCTTCTTCGCTGCGGTGGGCAGAGGAGCTTGTGTGGTTGTGTGCAACAACCGATCTCTACTGGCACGCCTCGAAGAAGGGATTATAGTTCCCGGACTAACAACCACGCGACAGAATGCTGCTGGGCGCACGAATTCGCGGTTTACACTTAGCTACTATCTATCGCACAAAACTTCTTCTGCATGGATTTTCCCTGAGACAAACGGAAAAAACAGGCGATCGTGATCGTGTATGGTGGTGTTTACTAATAAAAAAAAACAAAATACTTTTTCGTTTAAATATACTTCCTTCGAGAACGGGTTTGTCGCGGTTTCGTTGCTTCGTTTCAACTGCGATGGAGAGAACGCCTGTACACCGCTCGTTCGCCCACGGGCATCACACGCCTATCCCCTAACGGTTCTGTGCAAACTTATAACCTCAATTACTACACACGCGCGTCGTGTGCTTGTGTTTGTTTGTGAAGAGTACTGCTACGGCTTAGAGAAAAAAGAGCACTAAACTAGTGTCGCGAACGCCTGCGAATTACTGTCCGCGTTTTTGCCACCTTTCCGACCGTACTGCCCGATGAAGGAGCCGTCCTCATTCATGCCCTCTGCGCGCACACACCCAAACCAAAAGGACGGATGGACGGAGGTTCAAGCACAAAGCCCAACATAGAGAAACGAGAGAAAAAAAACGGAATAAAGCGAAATAAAAGAAAGAAAGAAAAAAGAAACGTATGAGACGAACATGTTTGATTAATAAAATCGATCGAAACGGGCCATTTTGCTCGCTTCCGTAAAATATAACGAAGAGCAACAGGTTTGGAGTGGCGATAATACTGCACTAAAACAGTTTCCTCTCAGGGGGAGGGAGAGCAGGGAAGTAGGGATTGTGCCGAAGGGGAGATTTTGCAAATTGAAAAAGCTTCGGACAAGAGCGCAGCGTGTATAAATGGGGTGTGAGTAGCCTTTAGTTTGACTATACTATCGCATACATTGTTAGGTTACCGTGCAGGGAAGTAAAACACAAGGAGAACGACAGTAGTGCGTGATGAACAGTCGAATGAAAAATAAATGTGTGGGTGTGTGAATAAGATCTATATAGAAGAACACCATCTATCCGGGCTCTAGGTTTTGAGTTAATAATCTATTTTGTTCATCAAACACTATAGAAATCCAAATAGATTCCAAAATTATGTTTAATGTCCGCACTAAGTTAAAGAAAACGCTGTCCGGATAAACGGCATTCAGATAAAGACTGAGAGAGATAGAAAGAGCGAGGAAAAAACTTCTTAACAACATCTAAAAACATAACATTAGGCAACAAAAATCAAATAACACAAAGGAATGTATTAAAAAAACGCACATTCCAAACTTTCAGGAGCGCGAAAAGCAGGCGCAGAAACAAACCAGATAACTGACAGCTGAAGGAGCCTCATCTACGCAAGCGGCATCATTGCGGTTTTAGGTTAAAGAGAGTTTTTTTTTTATCGACTATTGAATTTCTTCGAGCTCCTGCTCGAGCTACTGACTCCAAGAGTGTTGATCGGGTATTCCTAGCGTGAAACCTCACCATACCACGTGGTTCAACTTATTGGGTCGAGTGCTCAGCTCTAGTTTCAACACTTCAACATGCAAAAAGACTTTCACTGCAAAAAAAAACGTCTCTAAACCAATGTATCGACGCGCATGTCCCCGAAGATACTACTTGGGTGAAGAAATGAAGAAAAGAAGTAGACTACAGCTGTGGGTTACAAGTCAATACCATTGTAAAATAACACACACGCATACACTCGCACACACATTAACATACTGGAAATCTGGTTATTCCAACAAATGAATGTTATCATCTGTTGAAGGCAAAATGGCACACTTGATCGTACGAAGATTATTGCGTTTTAGGCAAGCAGCTGTTATAGAGGATAAACACACCAGAGTTAGGTCGTATTGGAGCTAGCTTCTCATGGGTACCATCAGGTAGGAAATGGGCGTAGGATAAACTATTGAAAACGGTGGATGAAACTGTCATACAGGTATGAAGGAAGCAACAAGCGCTTGTTTTTGATTGAAGACGACCTGTGTTTGTCCTGTGCATCAAACCTCTACCTATACCGACCCAACCAAGCTGATGTTCATGCGCAACGAGAGTTGGAGTCGCCATTTACCCAGAACACGCAGGATAAACGCAAAAGATCACATGAAGCCTTAACATGTAAGAGAGACTAGAAGAATACAAACTTAAGATAAAGAACGTAAACAAAGACGTTGAGAAGAGAAGGAATAAAATGAGTGCGAGAATAAATGGGAAAGAAAAACATGGATGCAAATGTGAAGATAAACAACGCTTCAGACACTACATTGGATAGGGAACGGGATAGTGAGCGCATCTAAGAATGGTAATAAATGATGATAACAAGTTTTCGTTACTAACCTAAGGTACTAATAACTGATGTGTGACACAACAGATTAACAGAGATGAGACATGAATAAATTATAGAGATGAAGAGAAAAAGAGAGAGAGAGAGTGAGAGAGTGAAATGGAGAGAGAGATATATAATAAAAACATGGTGAGTGAGTAAGTGGTGAGGAGCGATTCGGTGGTGACTGTGAGTAGGGAGGAAAGTGAACTTCATGTTTGATGAGGAGATGACACAATGGAGAAAACAAAAGAACTTAAATGTTATGGTCAAAGAGTCTTCTTTGTGTGTATGTGTGTGGTTGTGAGACATACATGAGAAAAAAAGAAAGGGGGAGGGAAGAGAGAATAATTGTGAGCGATGGTGGTAGCATAACAACACATCATTACCTGTATCACCTTCACCGTATTCCGCCATGGAATCTGTATCACTTTCCGGTCCTACTTTTTGCGAGTTCAGCGATTGTCGGCCCTGGCTTTTATTGTCCAAACTGTAATCACGTAAAACACTACACTCCAGTTGGTATCAAAGCAGTGGACGGCTACCCCCGTCCGTGGCTATTGTTTTTAGTATGTATATGTGCATGCCTGCCCGCCCCCCGGCCCTCGCTCAAGAGAAAGCGACGGTTCGCGCTCTTCGGGGATGGAAGAGTTGCGGAAGAGCTTGCCGGACAGTATTGGTTTCTATATTCTCTTTGCGTTCCTCTACCCGTCATACTGTTGTGATCGGTAGTTTGCGGAAGTAATGTGCGTTTCGGGGGATGCGGGTGGAATGTATGAATGGAGTACAGAAGTGGAGGAATATGTCGGAGCAAGTAATTAGCCAGTCAGCAGTAGATACGAGACTCTATCCTGCGACGGGGAGGACAGTTGGGCGAGGAGATGCTACGTGGCATGGGGGAGTGAGCTTCCCCCTACACCAACGTTTGTGGATTTGTGGACATTAGTGGATATTACAGCAAGTACGATTAATGAAAAGCGTTAAGATATTATCAAATGTTGACGAGCACAAACGTAAAAAGGCTTATATGTACACAGACGTTGGGGTAGCAAACCAGATGAAAATTGAATCCTTTCACTATTTACAAAGAAAATATCGGTAAGTAAAAATGTTTAAAATGGCCTGACATACAAGGGTGAGTATAGTTCCGCCTTGTACTGAGCTGTGCAATGGGCAAAATATGTGTAACTCGCGTATCGAGTATCCCGGGAACAATATCTCTATATACAAAAAGGGATCTGGCGTAAAACCGCCACTATCTAGAAAGGTTTTACATTTTAAAAGCACACAAATCACTGATCGCAACGGGAGTTTTCATATACTACTGTAGCGAATAGACCATTGTCAATAGGAAGAAAGATATTCGGGAAGTGGCAGGAGTGGACATATACTAATGTAGGTTGAGTGGGGAAGTTTGAGGGTGGAGTTACGCGGGCGTTTATGATTGTATGAGTGGTTAGAGGTGAAAGAAGAATAGAATAGATCCAATGATACAGTTAAAAACAATAGCATAGGGCGGAATGGAAAAGTAATGATATCTAGTTTACATAGAAACGAATCACCAGCTAGTAACATATGCAATAAATCTGCTCATGACGAGGGAAAACGTTGATGAGTTACGTGTGTGACGTATGTGGTTAGTAGAGAAGAGCACGTGTATGTTAGGTATAGATACAAGGTCAGAGCTGAAAAGGAAAGCTGTCCCAGTAGTGGGTAGAAGTCGACGTCGATAGAAGTCGTATCTGCTCATATAGATCGTAGGATGGATTGCAAACATTGCACCGCGCACACGTCGTCGTTTCGGAAGTGAGCAAACTTTTGGTGGTCCGTTGGCAACATTGGTACCACACGTAACGCTTCTTCGGTTGTTTGATGTACGTGAAAGACATGAGTGTTGTATGTCGATTGAAATCAATGAGGCAAACTCCGATGCTTTAGCGCGGGGAAATACGCACACCTACGCATATCTAAAATCCCACACCAGACACGCATTTACCTTGTACAGCGCTGAAGATTACAAACCACACCCAGGTTCTGCTGTCAGATGGAAGGCAGTCAAAATTGGCGAGAGTACTTAACCATATTACAGCAGGCATTAGACATAGAGTTAAGGCTCCACCCACAAAAGCACAGCAGAGTATTACTGAGGGGTTACTTTTCGGAGCGTCAGATAATGATGGTAATGTGAAACGGATGAAAACATGTGGGTTCGAGGGGCGGCAAGTAATTTAAGCTAGTTTGTAAGTAGAGGTGGATTCTACCAGAAAAAAAGGATGTAGCTGGAAGAGATTGTAACTACGATCTATATAGAGTGTGAAAATTTCAAAACACGCCAACACACACATACACACCCACAAGAACGTGCGTACGAACGCTGCAACAACGAAAAAAGGTAGCATTGAAAGATGCGAGATCAAGTGGTATGGAAGTGCCTCAAAAACTGCATACGTGAAGTGTCCAGAAGACGGCACACATCTTGATCGTTGCATTGCAGATGAGAGGTGTCGCAGGATGCCGGTAGCGCGTTAGCATTAGGGTATGTCAACACACGCAAGCACGGTTACACACACGCGCACAGAATGGGGAGGAATAAACACTCGCAAAAAGGAAGAAAGTGATAGAGAACGATTCACGCGCGTTGCACATGAAACAGAGTGGCCGGGTCCTTACCAGAAGACCGAGAAACAAGCCGGCACGCCTCAGCGTATCACTAAAACGCTCAAACTGCTGAGGTTAGGAAAGCTCAGGTTTTGTTTTTGAAGTGTTGGGCAAGAGCGGGATCTCTTTTTTCGCAAGAGAGAGAGAGAGAGCAGTTTGCGTAGAAATCTACGCCCCTCATAGATCGGAGCCGATCAGTCGGCGAGAGTCGTTTACCATGCTCCTGGGGAGCTTTGCTGTACTTACGGCTGCGAGTACTCCGGGAAGCCGCCCTCCTCGGTGTAGTCGTTCCGGCCGTTCGCCAGCTCGCGATCGTGCACGTCGTACTTGCCACCCCGGTTGCGCTTCACGATGCAAATGATGATCAGGACGAGGATGAGGAATGCGATCGCCAGCATCATGCCGATAAACCATCCGGCCGTCGCAATGTTATCGCCCGGCACCTTGACGGAGCTCTCTAGAAAAACGAATTGTATTTGCGTTAGTGACTGCACTACTCTCTCTCTCTCCCTCTCTCTCGCTGTGCACATACGGATGCCATAGGTGTCGACTTCCTGTGTGGCGGATTCGGTCTGATATTCGCCGTCGACGGACACGACGCGGAACTCGTACAGGTGGTCCGGGTTGATGCCGTGCACGACCAGGTAGTTCTCGTACAGCTCCGGATCGGTCGTCTGCCAGGTGGAGGCGTCCTTCACGCGGTACTTGACGTAGAAGTGCGAACCGGCCTTACCGCCGAGGGCCGGCTGCCACACCACCTTGATGTTGGCGAGCCCGTTGTCCGTCGGCAGGTTCTCCCAGTAGAAGTTCGGCACGTCCGGGGGCATACCCACGCCGGACGAGGTCGCCCGCTCGATGTAGAAGCTGTTGAGGACAAAATAAAGATAGCACGTAAGAACCGGAAGCAAGATCCCCTACACGGCAACTTACTCCTGGCCCTCGCCCGCCTTCGTGGTGGCGACGACGTGTATGCGGTACTTCGCGTTCGGCTTCAGGCGGCCCAGCTTCGCCTCCAGCACGGCCGGATCGGAGATGTGCGGTTCGCGCTCCATGCGCGGCCCGACCGTCGTGCCCTTCACCTCCTCGTAGTAGATCCGGTAGCCGGTGAGCTTGCCGTTCGGCTGCAGCGGTTTCTTCCATCGCATCAGGAACGCGGACGACCCGAGCGGGTACGCGTCGAGCGCCTGGATCGTGTTCGGCACGCCCTCGGGCGTGTCGAACGAGAGCGTGGTGCTGGCCGGGCCGTTGTACCGGCTGTTGTACGCCAGCATGCGGACGTAGTTCGTCGCGTCCGGCACGAAGTCGGTGACGAGCGCCTGCTTCGAGTCGGGCGTGATCAGGATCTCGCGCAGGTTCTCCTCCCCGTCCGCCTCGGTCCAAGTCTGGATCTTGTAGCCCTTGAAGTGGCCGTTCAGCGATTCGGGCGCGACCGGTTTCCAGCTCAGTATGGCCGTGGTCGGGCCGGTCACCTGGACGAGCGTAAAGTTGGTCGGCGCCTCGGACGGCTTGTCTTCACCGGAGTAGACCACCTTCTCCCACGGGCCCGTGTTCGACTCGCCGCGTTCGTTCGTCGCCACCACGCGGAACCGGTACCGGGTGAAGGTGGGCAAACCCTCGAAGGTGTACGACGTCTGGCGCCAGTCGCGCACCTCCACCACGTCCCACGGCGCTCCCGGTGCGTCCCGCTGCCAGTAGATGCGATAGTGGAACCCGGGCGCGTTGTGGTCGTCCTGGGCGAGCGGGCTCCACTTCACGACTAGGTTGGTCGGTGTGGTACCCTCACCCTCGAGGTTGTCCGGCTGCTTGTACGGTACGCTCGGCTCCGTCGTGCACACGTCGCTGTGGGCGGACGGCAGCGACCGGCCCACCTTGTTGACGGCGATGATCCGGTACGTGTAGTTGTTCCACGGCGACTGGTTCATCACCCACGCCAGGTCCGTGCCGGGGATCTCGTCGTACACGATGCCCCACGTGTCCGGCGTGAAGGACGTGTTGTACTCGATGGTGTAGTGCAGAATCGGCGACCGGTTGTCCCCGTTCGAGACCCACTCGAGCTTGGCTGTCTTGGGGCCGCAGGTGACGCGCGTGATCGACGGCGGGTTCGGCCGGTCCATCACCGTGAGCGTCGCGTTCGCCATCACCTCGTCCAGGTCGGTGCGGGCGACGCAGCTGTACGCGCCCGTGTCCAGCTCGATCGTCTTCGAGATCATGAGCGAGTTGTCCGAGGTGCGGATGAAGCGCGGCTGGTTCTCGAAGTCGATCACCTCGCCCTTCGTCAGCCACTCGATCGTCAGCTCGAGCGACGAGTCGGCCACGGCGTTGCACCGGAACGTCACCGTCGTGCCCGCCTCCGCCTCGTAGTCCTGCGGCGGATCGTTGATCACCGTGCGCTCCTTCACGATCAGCTCGCCGGACGCGGACTTCACGCCGAGATTGTTGTACGCGTGGCACGTGTAGTCGCCCGCGTCGTCGAACTTCACGTCCCGTATAAACAGATCGCCGGTCGGCATCGTCTGGTAGCGGCCGCCGGTCAGCTCGCGCTCGTTGCGCAGCCACTTGACCGTCGGTTTCGGCGCCCCGAACACCCGGCACGTCATCGTCACGTTGCGCTGGTCGACGGTGAACTCACGCTTCGGCGGGTCGGTAATTTCCGGCGCCAGGGCCAGCACGTTCAGGTACACATCCTTGTACACGTAGCCGAGCGAGTTCGTCGCGTTACAGCCGTAGTTGCCGGTGTCGCTCTTCTGCACCTGCGTGATCGTGATCGTGCTCCAGTCGACCTTGCGGCGCGGGTTCGACTGCGACAGCTGGTCGAGCGGTTTGCCGTTGTGGATCCACATCACGTTCGGGCGCGGGTTACCGCCCGCCTCGCACTTGAACTCGACGTTCTCGCCCTCCGCCGCGTTCACGATCTCCGGCTCGTGCGTGAAGTACGGCACCGCGTTCACCTTCAGGTTGATCGAGTACGAGTCCGCGTACCCGACCCCGTTCGACACCTGGCACGTGTAGCTGCCGGCGTCCTCCGACGCGACGCGCCGTATCTTGATCGACTTGCCGTAGTTGTCCTGCTGCACCTTGTCGCTCCAGATGATCGGCTTCCCGTTCTTCATCCACACCGTCTCCGGCAGCGGCGTCCCGCCGTAGATGCAGAACAGCTCCACCGACTTGCCCATCAGCGCGACCTCGTTCTTGCGCGACACGTACTGGCGCATCGGCTCGTGCCGGTTCTTCGCCGCCGAGATGCCGGTCTGCTTCACCTGCAGCACCACCCGGTTACCGATCTTGTACTCGCTGCGGAACACTGACGAGGCGGCGCACGCGTAGAAGAAGTCGCTCGACTCGTCGTCGCGCGTCACGTTCGAGAACCACAGGTTGCCCTCCGGGTCGAGCGTCATGCGCGAGTTGTTGATGCTCCGGATGCCACCGTCCATGTTCTGGATCATCCAGTAGACGTTCGGCTTCGGCCAGCCGTCCGGCGGCTGGCAGACGAGCTTGAACGGTTTGCCCTCGTCCGCCTGGACCGTCAGCGGCGTTCCGTCCTTGAACGAGTTCAGCTCCGCCTTGCGCACGAACACCGAGTTTGAGGTCGCCGTACCGTGCTCATTCTCCGCGAAGCACTGGTACTGGCCGAGGTCCTCGTCGCGCGGTGACGTGATCACCAGCGTACCGCGGCCCGGCTGCTGCGACATCCGGTCGTCGTACGTCTGCCATTCGAATTTCTTGCCGTTCTTTATCCAGCGGTATCTGGAATGAGGGAAAGAGCATAGGGGTAGTGGTCAGCACGTGGAAACCAATCGCGGAAGGACCTCGTCTGCCAGGTCTTCAACCCATTCGCTCGATTATTCACAAGTTATTTATATTGTGCTTAAAATTAAGGACGCAAAATGGAGGAATCGATTAGCTCCACTCCTCGACAGGAAAACATAAAACATTGCCCAAGTGCGTACTATACACGACTTGATCAATCAAAATAAATATCTCAGAGTGATATCATCGCTCGAACAGTAAGCGCAGGGAAGGGTCATATCCGAAGCGTGGACGATGTGTAATTCGTTGGTGAGCGCCCAAGATGAAGAAAGACAATCAATGGGTGTCAATTGGCACCTATTTTTGGCATTTGAAGAACGACCACTGACTGATTTCTTATCAATTATGTGTATTGAACCTCTTAACGTCTCTTCAGATGTAGCTAACCTACAAATTTTAAATATTCTTTATCTCAAGTCTGTGTATAACTAGTTTGTGGCTACGAAAATAATGTCTCGATTTCATTTCAATGCCAACACTTGGGGTTTGGGTCATCTAAGAAAGGAAGCATGCGATACAGGAAGGGAGCGAGAGAGAGAGGGAGAGCCAAGCGATGATGTCATTGCTTCGACTAAAGCAGACGACATTGCAACCTTCAAGCGACATTGCAATATGTATTGGAAACACCTTCAGTCTAAGCGCGATACTCTTCCGTTTTTGCTAGCCAATATTGTTCCGTGGCGTGTGCCGCCATGGCTATTCATTTCTTTAGCAAGTTCGCATGTCATTTTACACCCTAATCGTCGTCGTCAATCTCAAAATTTGGT
This sequence comes from Anopheles dirus, assembly GCA_000349145.1. NCBI lineage: Eukaryota > Metazoa > Arthropoda > Insecta > Diptera > Culicidae > Anopheles > Anopheles dirus. The sequence goes on from KB672824.1 coordinate 1,656,262, forward strand.
TGCAGCAAAGCGAAACTCGGCGTGAGCAGAAAAGAGCGCAGAGCAAAACAAATGCTGCACGCGCCTCCTTCGCTTAGCGCGAGTGCTGCCATTGCTATTCTCAGATATGATAGCCAGAGGGTAGACTCTGCGGACGAAGTTCGACCAAAACAAAAGTGGCAGCGGTACAGCGTGTTAAATAAATATCCTTTTTGTGCTGGCAGAGCACAGCACAGAGACGACACACCGCTGATGCATATAAATTAAGTCGAACAACGTAAACAACAAAAGAAAAGACACGCGGATTCATATCGCAAGGGTTCACTTTCATTCTCGCTCTCTTTTCCTCTCCTGCGCACTCACAGATTCCCTGTCTTGCTTTCTACCGTTTTTCTTGTAGCTTTTCTCGAGTGATAAAATGCGTTTCCATCCGCAGACTTACACACACATACGACCCAACATACGCGATACACTCCTAGCTGTTGCTCCCCTCTGCCTACGGCCCTCCCCTTCCTTCTTCCCGGTAGGCAAAAATCAATATTCGTCCATACCGCTGTGCTAGGCTTTTCCGCGCGTAGCATGCCGCATGCTCTCTACCACATCCACCACCAAAACTCCGGTGGCCACAACCGGGGTGAAGAAAATGCCGCATTTTCCAGCTCCACCACAGCTCCACATTTCTGTTTCATTTTTTTGTGTTCGATACCGACACAACAAACACATCCAAACTTGGTGTCTCGGCAGTCAGGACCTGCGCACCAATATATATACGCACACACACACTCACACCACAGCAGACGGGAAAAGCGCACATTTTCTTCTTAGCTCCAGCCGTCTGCCTTTCTCGCGCTGCAAACGTTGCGTGTCCGGATCGAGTTTGTGGGTTTTTTTTCCTTGTTCGGGCTTCCCCGGAGATATCCTTCGAGCCGGCAGGAGCGAATGGAGGGAGGGGCGTCCCTCACAAAGCGGGGGCAAGTTTATGGTCCCTCTCCACCGACAATGTCGTGCCGAGTTCCTGCAGACGTCCACCGGAGAGGGATTTCGCTTTTTTTCATTCTTCGATAGTTTTATGCCCTTATTGGTGCTTGAGACGATTCTCCATCGATTTGATATAACATGTGTGTGTGTATTTGTCCTTCTGTTGTTTGTATTGTGCTCTTGTTTGTCGTTTGCTGGAATGTGCTAGAGTCCTAGGGCCTACTAATGTGCCCTAAGCGTAGCAATAACCTTCCATATAGACTAGAGGTTGATCCTTCCGTTTCATAAAAAAAAAACTACTGAGTTTGATCTATAATGGAACGACAGATTCGCTCTTCTTACGTTGACTTTCGTGTAGCCCTTTTCCCTTTCTCGCTTATGTGATGTATGTGCCCAAACTCTGCGTGGATTGTGCCAAATGTTGTAAAAGGCAAGAGGAACGCAAGGACACAATGCACAGCGTCAACACAAAACAACAGGGAGGCCCCCTCATTGCAGAGGCTCCCGATATTTACCCAAAACCCGACACGTCGGGGAACATGTGGACGATGATTGGCAGAACAAAACAAGTATCAAATAACGACCGGCAAAAAAGACATCCACCGACAGACAGCGAGAGCGACAGGCGCAATTTGATCGATCGGGGTCCGTGTGCGTTCGCGCCCTGCTACCTCCCTTACGATTGCTTTCACGCGGGCCCTGTACTGCAGCGGGTTTCCGTTTTGCGATTCGAGATACCTGACAGCATTACGCGCACGCAGATTTCGGAAATAGTTCGGAATAATTTCTGCCACATTTCAAACGCGCCCGACGGGGGACCTGATGACGCTGCTGTTCGTGGATGTGCTATTTTTGGTTTGGAACGTTATAGAAGAAAAACAAAACGCGGCGATTTTATGTCAAGATTCACACGCATTATAAACTAGCATCCGTTTTCATTTCACCGTGGGGTTATGTTTTTTTGTTCGCTTGAGCTCGCGCGAGCTTGCCAGCACAACATATAAACACAACAAACAAATAAACAGATAGTAGGCACATGTTTCTTGTTCCCCGGTGGGGCAGAATCGGTTTCTGCTGACCTCAACCGGGAGAAGAAGGCAGAAAAGGCGTGGAACACTATTAGGACGCGTAGGGTCGCAGGCGGAGTACAGATATGGACAAATCGCACAGTGCTGTTAATCATGATTTTTAGCACAGCAGTAGCATTTTTGCTTCTATCTTCAGGAATTGCCGACTTCTTCAATTGACACTTTCGTCCTATGTCTGGATAAAAGCCTTCATATCTTCACTTCGCACACGCCGTCTCTTATTTCCTATGGCTGGAGCGTTTTGATTGGAGGTATAGCCTTGCTTGCTGGTACTTACTTCGGTGTCGGTTCACCTTCCGCCTCGCACTCGATCAGGAAGGGCTTGTCGCTTTCGCCCTGCTGTGCCACCTGGAACAGCATCTCGTCCGGCGGCGGCTGCTTAATGATGCGGGGCGGCGAGTGAACTGTTGCGAAAGTAGCACAAAGATAACGGCAGCGTTACTTGGGTTGCAGTTCCGAGAGCGTTCGCTCGAATTACTTACTCAAGCTGTGCACTGTCAGGACATTGAGCGTTATCAGGATGGCGGCAGTGAGGAGCAGGTGACAGGCGGTGGTGCCACCACCCGCCGTCCGGCGGTGTATCGTCCACATCTTGGTGGACGACGACGCGGTGTCCTCGATTTCGCCGACGCTGCACAGGAACACTGCGTACGATGCTCGGCCGGTAGTCTCGAGACTATCTTCTGGGACGTGGGGTTGGGTGTCGCGTCTAGCTCGTCTAGGGGAGGGTAATCGAATTGTTGTCGATTAGTGCTGGAAGGAGCCAGACAGAAGAGATGGTCAGATTTGAAGGTTGGAGAAGAAAAAACACAATTCTAATTCCTGAAACCGAAGAACGGAGTTAAACCTTCCAAGCGAAGATACACGCGTACTGGACGCAGCTTGCTCTGGTGAGGTTGTTCTAGTTTTTTTTTCCTTTCTTGAAACAGTATGGAGAGACCAACGCCCATTCCAACGGTTGCAACACGCGCTAGCACCACCACCACCACCACTACGCTGACGAGCCAACACACGCAACACACGCAGACACACAGTTCCGGGGTGTCAGCCGGAGTCAGTCGTGCATGGAAGACCACATACTACCCGGCTCATGGTGGGGGGGAGCACACTGGTGTTTGCCCTAAACGTTCATCACCGGAGCGCAAAGACATTGCAAGAGCGCGATCGCTCACACGGCGGCGTTCCCCGGTCATCTCGTGGTCGGGGGATCGATGACGTGACACCTGGTAGCATCTCTCTCGGTCATCCGATCTCCAAGCTGCACACGATGACGTCCAACAAATCGGAGATCGTTAGCGCAGTTTTACAGCAATTAAGATCACGAACGCTCTCTCCCTCTCTCTCCGTTTGAGTTTCTTCCCCCCCCCCCCCCCCCCAGCCACCCGGTTGTCATCATCTATCTTGTCAACGCCCACGAATGAGAAGTCAAAGGAGAGACTGGAGCGCGCGCCGCACACACGACGCCCGTACACCGAAAGCTAATCCTAAATTCGCTCCATCAAAGGCGTAAAACAGACATTTTCATCCGTTTGCCCCCTCGGCGCGCTCTTATCCAATAAGCGACAAATCTGTCCGGCAAGCTCCACTGCCGCAACGGAGATAGTGCCGTCTTCGTGGCATCGGGGTGACATCATCTCCGCATCGATCGTTTGCGCCCGCCCGGCCTGCACGTTTGCTTATTTGCTTCTAACTCAGTCATATGGTACATCCAAAGGTTAAGAGCTACAGCACGACCTTAGCATAGTGGAGTGGTATTGGAGCGGAATGCTCAGGCAAGGCATTCATTATTTTCTTTAGCATATCTCGTACGTTCTCCGCTGTGCGCTATGGGGGGGCTAGTAGTCTAGTACAATGTGAGGGTAATTAAGATTTATGTCTCCAACAATTTAAGTTTGCAATTCGCATTGCGAGACAGCGTCGGAGAAGAACGCTGATGACCGGAAGATAGCGTTGGTGACGTTCCATCGCATTAGGATTGTATATCTCGCATATCTAATTTGTTTAAATTCGATGTCCATTGCACTTTCTGGCAGAAGTAGCGATATGGTTTTGTGACTTCCAAACATATCTTGTTTTGGATGCAGTACATTCCTACGACAGCTCTACTACAGAGGATGGCATGTGCTAACGAAATGTCCTTATGGCTTGAGAATGCCGAAACACTGCTTCCAACAATATGTTCCACTAGATCAAGTAGGTTTCAACAGAACACGCTCTGATGTCGAAAGTGCCACCAACAGCCAGTTGGTGCCAATTTATCGGTTCATTTTCGTTCGGAGAGAGTCAAGACCTTCAAGATGACTTAATCAAGTGGCCAGACGGAGCTCTCCGTCGCTTTTGTCGTTCTCGAAAAATCCTCTCGAGCAATGGGGATGGGCAACCGAATCAAAATGTGCTAAGCCTTCGTTATCTTTTGCCAACGATGCATTGGAATCGGCGCACAAATTATAGAGAGCCGTAAAAAAGTAAAATATTCCATGCAGCGAGAGTTACACACAAACATAGGCTGTAGCGAGATGCCCAGCGTAGATCTCATAGACTCGCCAAATTCTCGTAGACTCGCTACACATGTGAGCGCGTTTCTCGCCACTCAAAGCAGGAAAGATACAACATGCAAAAGAAGTACTTTGGAGCCAATATGCGTCGCAAAACGCGCACCAGTCCTATCGAGGAGAGAAGGGAGACAACAAAGTTGATTAGAAAGGATGACGTCATTTTTGATGCGTACATTCTACCACATCCTCTCAACCGCTGTATGCTGGGGAGGCAGGGTGAATCCTGCGAAGCAGAAGACGAGGACGAACATAGGACCATTTTGTATGACGCGCAATGCAAGTTTTTCGTTCTGCTCCTCGTCCGCAATGCATACTTCTTGCTGTGAACGCTGATTAGTTGGGACGTTGACTCATGCACATCAGGAAGTCTTATCTTTCTGATATTCCTAGGAGTCATGGGAAGTTTTATTTACAAGAAAAACTTCGAACACGAAGAAAGAGATTGAGGTATTACTACACCCTAAGCAAACTGACGTATTGCAGATTGGACACGAGGAGCCCGATTACGTAATACTTTTCGTGGCGTGGTTTGTCCAGCCAGGTAATACAGTAGAAGAACATAGCTGGAACACGCGACAACACCGCTAATAAGATGTTCGGTCATTCAACTTAACCCCGCCGAAGTGTGCCCATGGTCTGCTGACCATCGATTTACTTAACAGGATTCAACAAGGAGTTGCTCCAAACGAAAGAGGGGTGGGAGGTCAAAATGCGTCATTAGCCCTGCTCGTAGCCGGTAGGAAAAGAGGGCCTGACCCAACCAAGAGCGCGGATGTTCGGGCGGAAATAATTAACGCTGCACCATCGGAAGTCGGGACTCGGGAGTGTGCAAAAAACTACAAACAGATCTGTCTGGAGAGGTGAATTGCATGTTAGCGGAGTTGTTAGGGTGATTCTGTTATCAATTGCCAATTATTGTACTATTTCAAAATCTAACCTCAATTTGCGCCCGACTTAGCGTGCGTTCGTGCTCGCTGTACACATTACACGCCCTCCGTTCCTTTGCGGACCAAACATACGCCTAATCCTATGAACATTCCAAGGTTCCACGTGGACATCGTTTCACAGACAACCCGTGTTTCTTTCCGAGAGGATGATCCAACACATTGCAGTTCGTCATCGCCGAGATTACATCGCTGACAGGAAGCCAGGCAAGAGATGACCAACAGCAGCATTTCGTTTCGATGATATCATCTCGTGCAACCACCACCCACTCTCGCGCACATACACACACATACACAGACACGATGAGTTGGAACGATCATCAAAAGGGACGATCGAGGAGCTACTTTTCGCCAGCCGCGCTCACAAGCTACAAATAGTCCCTCGCGTGCGTGTGCGAGTGTGTATGTGTGAAACGCAACCTGACAGAAGACACGCAGAAGAGCGGAGCGAATGTCCTCGAACACGGTGGCGGTGCTCTGCGGGTTTCTTCTCCCACACCGTGTTGTGTTTGTTCTAACCGTGCATGTATATATATCCGAGTGACCCGAGATCTGAATGGACCAATGTGATCTCCGATTGTGTACTACGGGGCGCGCGATGTAAACAAGCCGTATGTCCCCCTGCTGCAGCGGGAGATCCACTCCGAGTGCCTTCCAACCCCAAGGACTGGCGGGGATTTCAATACTTTCGTTTCGCCAGCTCTGACACTGAGCAGCGGATGCAGCGATACCGCGAGAAAGATAATCGAAGTTGCTCAAAACGAAGCGACGATCGGAGCAAAGATCAAGCTCGCCTGCGTCGTGCAGCGTCTTTTAATAGAAATCTTTCCTCCCTTTCTCTCAGGACTTGTCTCCCTCTGGCTACGGTGCCTCCCAGGCAGAGAGAAGAATGATGACGATTCGGTATAGCTTGGTTCCAATCTATGGGCGACCGGATTTCAAAGTCAACTTTTGTAGATCTTTGGAAAGTCGCTCAATATTCGCACGATTCGTATTAGCTTTAACTTAAATGTGGTCTAATTCGTTCCCCAACGTCCAAGAGTGGATCAAAGCACGTAAAGTTATTGTTGATTCTGGGGGGGGGGGGGTCGGCCTCCTCCCTATAGGATGAAAATTTATTTTCATCGATAGTCGACACACGCACACACAACACAAACAAGCGCCAAGGCCAAGCGGTTGGATTTAAATTTTGCGTAATGTTGGTAAGCATGTGTGTGTGTGTGTGTGTTCGTGTGTGTGTACGCGCGCAGGGAGATAAGTTTGAAAACTCCACTCCTGACCTCGTTTTTCTTGTGGAAAATGATGTCAGCACGGCGGCCGTTCTCGTCAGAGTTAGCATACCGTCGAGATATTTATGCTAGGAACCGAGGAAAAGCCGCTCGGTTCATTCTTGCGCGATTAGCGAATAGAAAAGGGAGGAAAGTGAGAGGAGGAGGATCCGTTTTCCCGAACGCGCTAAGCGCTCAGAAGAAAACTAACGCAAGTGTGTCACTGGAGCATGGGGGGGGTGAGTCAAGTGAGCGGGTTTAAAAATAGTAGCCATATTGTTTCAACAAACGATCCATAAAGAATCCCAGCAGCACGAATTGATTGCTCTTCATTTTCTCGGCGTAACACAGTTTGCTCTATTTGTGTTACACCGCCGCACACGTCAACAACAACATCCATCACGCTGGTTTGAATCATACGCTTCCCCGCCTCCCAGTTCTTGGAGAGGTGGCTGATTGCGCTTCTCGGCAGGCGATAACATAAAATATATGAATGAACAAACGTGCTATTTGTTCCAACTTCTTGCTGAGTAAGAAAATGTGCAGGAAGCGTAAATCAGGCTGTTCAACGATCGTTCCAGACATATAACTTCGGCCTCCAACGAATCCCAGAGTGTCCAGCGAGGAGAAAAGTTCTTTTTTTTTTAATTTCAAACACATTCTACCCTCCTGAGCTCCTTCTCCTAAGCATCCCTCTTACTGACGTCTTCATTCTCCGTCTATTAATTATTTAAAATCACCTGTTTTTGACTGCAGCGGGCACAAATCAAAGGGGATAAACTTATGGATAAGGACGACCCGCTGTGAGAAGCCGTGCATAGCCGGCCAAGTCAACTACGACGACTCGACAACCATTGGGGGATTGATCGCCCCCTTTTTCTGTCGTCGGGAAGAAAGAAAGGAAAACAGAAGAAGCCCCATCTGAGAAAGTGGTTTCCATGGCGGCTTTATTGCATTACTTCGCCCGGGGGCACCGTTTGCTTTATCCCGGTTTATGTTTGGATGGGGGGTGGGAGTTTCTTGCAACTCTTAACTCTATTCCTCGCCAAGAAGTTGGACGTGGACGAAGTCGGGAACTGGAACGTCGGTTTCCGGTGTATCCCGGCTCGCTAAGGCTAAGTGCGCGCTTCTTGAAACCAGTATAGGTTGTTCCGTTCGTCCCGTATTGTTGCTGTAATATGGGGAGATGTCTCCTAGATTGGCAATTAACATATGAACCAACAATGGCGATGTTGTTTGTTGAACGACATAGCTCGCACGTAATTCGTATTTCAGGAACGTACTCTTAATATGACCCTCAAAACACACAAAAATAGCAATATTAAAGAAAAAACTGATAGCAGACTCGGTGACGGTTAATAACCTAAAACATTCTCCATACAAATATCAACGAATTTCACAATAGAAATATAACCTCAGTTTGTCCAAAGGTTCTCCTTGTATTTGGAGTATTTGGTGAATATTCCAAAGCTAAGATATGCCCCTCGGATGTCTGAAACTGATTTGTATTACGCATTCGTTGTTTGATGGGGTTTGGGTGGATGTTTTATGTGATTTGACGATTGTTGCATCATGATTCACATCCCAGGGCTAAGTGCGAGAGGCGTGTCCAGTTTTTGAATGCAATCTTTCCAATGTATCTCTCTTGTGAAGCAACACTTGATATGACGTTTCGCATTTTGAAGAATTTGAAATAAAAGTCACCAGGGACGATGACTCATGGAGCTGTTCCTGTTCTTCGGGGAATATAAAAAAGGAACCTTCGTTCTGGAAATTTGATGGACGCGTTGCGGCTCCTTCGGCGTCAGACAAGAGGTGCAAGAGGTTAAATGCAGTTCGAAAAAAACGGTCCGTCTGTTGCAACTGATAAACTTTTGACCAGCGGCGGAAAATAACATCGGCCCAGGGTCGGTTGTGTGCGTGCGGGCGTGCGGTTGGCGTCATCCCCAATCATCACGGGAAGGTGCGTTTGGAGCGGCTGGACGGTGGCTAGTGCCGGATGCGTTCACACGCACACCAGTGCGAGCGCTCGATGCGCTTGCCCGTGCCCGTCGGTACGTGCGCCCGCGCACAGCACGCGCCTGTGCCCGCGTGTATGTGTGTGTGTTCGAGAGCAATCGAGCACAAACACAGCCGAACGGGGCGTGTGTTTGGCCACTACACCCCTCCCCACGGCGCGGACGAATTTTCCTTGACGTTTCAACGGCCGCTACAGCTTATGCGTTTGAGGCAGCGCAGACTTACCGACATTAGACGCGAATGTGTTTGATTGCGGGACGTTCTCGCGGCGAAGGGTTGATTGTGGTGGGCGCGCGCGAGATGCGGTGTTGATGAGGTCAGGCTGGGGAGGGCGACTCGACGCACAAGTTAAACGTTCGCTTCACACACGCGCGCACATACACAGACGGGGGCGCGCGCGCGCTCACCCACACACACGCACACACACACTCGGCACGGTTTTATTCTTTTCGCCTCGGGACGAGGGCTCCCGTTCTGGAGAGGTTACTCCCGAAAGAAGGTACTGCACCGCACGCGGAATGTTCATATTATTGCCATTACCCGACACGTACACGGGAGAGAGAGAGCGAGAGAGAGGGAGACCAAGGTTAGAAGAAAATTAATAAATAATGTGTTCTTGCGGTAGCGAATTCACCGGAATTCGATCGAATTGGCGACCTCAAACACACATACACCCTTAAAGACAGTAAATGAAGAGCCCGTTTGTCGTTGCTTTGAGCAAAAACCAAAAAAATCAGCAAATTCAAAGAACAATTGTTCCAAATTGGGCACCTGCCGGGCTCTTTCTACCAAATGTCGCAAGGATGGCTTACCTGCAGCCACCCACACCACCGCACATACGCCGGTGAATCATGAAAAAGTGCAACCGAAACGAGACGTTAGCAAGAATTCGAAAATGACGTCACAAAAGGCTCTAACGGTTTCCCGCATCATATCACAACCACAGGTGAACGCAGCATAGATGCAAAAAAAGCAATCGACGACGCCTTAATGATACATTCGGCCCAGGTGCCCAACACCACACGTCACCAGTGAGATCATGCAGGATCGGAGTGGGAGGGGGGTGCTGAAACCCATTAGCATAACGAAGGTGTGTGCGTAACGGGTGTGTGGGACCAATCCCACTGTGCCAATGTTGTGTTTCGGTTTTCCACCGATTTTTCCACCGAACTTTTTTCGAAAATAAAACCACAACATTTTCTTGGAAAACATACTTCCTCGTGGTTGTTGCGCTGTGAGGCAGTTGGCGAAGCGTGCAGTGGAAGAAACGGGAGGACAGGTGGATAGGAATAATGATTGAGTTATGATTTCAGGGTGCGGCGGCGCGCCCAACATAAGAACCGAACGCCACGCGTCACCACCACCAACGACGCGACTGTGTTCGACGTTGCCGTGTCGCAACACAAATCGCACCCATACACGCGCAGACGGTGGTGGGCTTTGGAGCCTTCTTGGGCCGGGTTCCGACGCTGCGAATCTCGCTGAAGCGTGTGAGGATACGAGTGGATTGAGATTACGGGGGGGAGGAAGGTGACCGTGTCCTTCTGGAAATGATGACTCCTATATTTTGACCATTATGCTAGCGTTCAACTCCCGCACACACACACACACACCGATAGAAACGCGACCGCTCAGAATTGGGTCGCGGTTTGTGGGCTGCTTCCCTCTTATGGCCGTGTATGGAAAAGCACGATGCCGGCACAAGAAAGGAAAGTCTTTTGTGTGTGTGCCGCGTGTGCAGGATTCGCAGGAAACTTCCCGTACGAGCCTAACCTAGCCGCTACCTAGCCTGCTGTTGGTGGTTCTTTTCTTTTACACTCTCTTTCTCACATACACACACACACACACACATACTCAGGTGTTGCCGAGAACAGAGCCAAAAGTACTCCAGTAGTGTTTCATGCACCGTTTCTTCCCTCCGCTGCCTTGCTGTGATCGTATCGAACTGCTCGCTAGAAGACGCTCTAGTCCTTTGCGCTAATTTAGCAGTGGCCACTTACACTTTACACCAGGACACCCGCACACATACGCTTCGTTCCACGCGACGGTCTGCCCGTTCCTCGCGCTCAACAGGCTCGGATAATTGTGCCTAAAACAAAGGAACACACACGCCTGCACGACGCACCACGACGACGACCTGCTTCAAGCGGGTTCCACACAATAAATACGGTGACAGCACCCAGCTAGCCGGACGGCGGCAGACGGCGAGCTTCGAAGAAAGCAAAAACACAACGAGTACGGTTACGAGTAACGCGACCAGCAGTACTTCCTATAGGGAGCTGCTTCCCATGGGAGCCCCATCCCATTCTTGAATAATGCACACAATTAAATTAATGTGCAAAGTCCAATCGTATAGAGGGTACAAGACGATGCGTTACGACGTAACGCATCTTCCCTCAGCCTTGTTTCACCCGAGAGATACTCAAAAATAGAAGTATAGCGATGCGTTACGACGTTACTGGGGCGGGGCATGCTATATTGCCCTTCATTTGCAGATCACTGGCTTGTTTTCTCGTTCTCTTCAAAGACTGATGACAGATTGGATTCTATTCATCCTGGAATGCTTGCAGAAACCACACTTCCCACTCGCTCACAATCACAAACAACACGGTACTCTCTCGTTTTACTTCCAAAACGAGGTGCGTTACTACGACGTTACGTCGGTGTTATCTTTTCGTAGTGGAATCTTAATGGAACTTCCGTGTTCGTAGCGGCGATCGAAATAATAAGTTTGTTTTTAGTTTGTTGGAATACATAAAAAAACATTTACTTACATTTTCTACCATCGTAGCTCGCAAACAGCAAATGCTGTTTACGATCGTCACGATTCGTGACGACGGAGGCACAGTCAGAGCACTGCCTAAGGAAATCCCGATGGCTGTTGCAGCTTCGTCCTGAGCTGTCGATTTTTGAAAACTCGCCTAACTCGCATATACCGTATCCACCACGAATATGGGTTATCGCTGTTGATACTTGTGAAAATGGGCAAACAACAGGTAATACGAGAATAACATGCATAAATTTTATAGGAAATGTGATAATTGTTGAAGTCATGGTAAGCTAGGGAGTAAAAAAGAACACTCTGCATATCGCGTAGGAATAAAGGAAGAATCAGATACACGGACGTGTATCTTAGTTCTTTATAAAGAATAAGATAAACAGGGAAAGCACTGGATTCGAATGTCCAGAACATGTACTGAAAATAATTGAATGAATCCTAGCCAACATACTTTAGACGCCAATACATTTAGTAACCATCCTGGACTCTTGGAAACAGATTCCCAATTTCTTTTTCTTAAATCAAGTCCCTAGAACTCACCTCAAACTGAAACATTCAGTATGTATGACAAACGCAACAACGACGGACTGTTTTGCAAATTTGTTTTATACAACCGATCAATAACTCAAGTGTGTTTAATAGAAATAATCGCTACACACATGTTTTCCCTTTTTTTCGCCCTCTGCACGCCCGCCATTTGCGCTTATTAAGCGCTCGAATATTTATTACTTACGCCATAAGAGTTAGACCGTGTTTTCTTGCGTTTCTTTTATTTATCTCTTTGCTATCCGGGATGGGAGGCTGGATGGAAGGAAGCGGAGAGGGGTGTGGCCTTCCAAAAGGTCCTGCGTGGTCCTGAGGGATCCGTATATACTATGGAACGGTTAAAGGGCACTGCCGAGAGGCACGCGTGTGTACGCATGTTTCGGGCGTTACGCTTCTATCATTCAACTGCACACTATTTGGATGGGACTTATTGTCTGGTTTATTTTCCATTCGCTCGCTCCAATCGGCACCAGATGCATCATCTGTTTGGATTCGAAAGCAAACCTAGCGTTTTCTTCTTCGCGTAATACCGCGTCCTGCTCCGTCTGTTTTTGCTAACCTGGTTTTCAAACTCATTTCAACTCACAACAACAACAACGAGAATAATGGCGGCAATAAACTAGACGCACTAACAGTAATAAATTATATTTAAAAAAACACGCACAAAAACAGAAAACACATACATTAAACAAAAGCAAAAACATGACAATTTAACTGCATTCAGTGCGCACGGCAAATAATTAACACGCGGACTCTGCCAAACACGCAATGCTTTTCGACGATAAGTGATAAGAAAATAGTTTTAGTAATCACAAACAGTTTTAGGAGAGGATGTTTCGTTTTTTAAAGCGAACGGCCTAAAGAGCACAAGTTAGTACAGCGTGGCTGGCGTAACTCACCCTGCACGATCCGGCCCTTATCAATACGTGCCAGTCACGGCAGTCTAACGTGTTGAAGCCTTCCCCCGCCGCGACGATAAACTAACCGGTGTAAGTCACAATATACAATATAGTGCAAAATACCTCAAACAATGAAAACAATGCTCCCCCGCCTGTGCCTTACCTATTAACCGCTCACTTGGTTTTTGATTAACTCGCTTACATTTGTAAATAGGCGCGCGCGCGCGCTCGCGCACCCGCAACCCTATGGGTTACCCCGTTGTGTTTCACTGCTACGCAAATGATTAAAGGATTAAACGAAAGAAAGAAGAAAGTTAAAAAAAAAACAATTCCGCAACATAACAGACAACACGACCGTGCCAACGCGCGCAAGTACTATTCGTTTTGGGGGCGCTGGCGCAAAACAAACGAGGATTAAAACAGGATAACGTTCCTACTGGGGCAAACTAAGCGCTATAACAAAACTATCCGGAACCCACACCGGTTCCGGTTCCTGCTAGAGGTGAGGATGTTAGAGTTTATAAATTATACCGCACGTGCGCGCAAACTCATTAGTGTTTCATTCGCTTAAAATACAACATTGCAACAATTATATCGCTTACTGCTCCGCCGCTCTCGCTCTCCGCCCCTGATTCTCCTTAATGTAGGTTTTTTTTGTCTCTTCCTCAAAAAATCATGGTAACGAACATCGATTTAATTTAGCGTTTGAGTAGTGAAATGGCTATTTATCTACTTTCCGTTCCCTCCGCACACCATTCTGAAAGGGGCGCACATATACATACACACACCCACACACACACACATACATACACGCACACAAACAGAGAGCTGCGGAATTGCGGTTGCTGAGTTTGTTTCTGTTTGCTACGCTTCAGCCACCGAACACGCAATGATTTTTTTCTTCTTCAATTTAAACACCTATCCACCGCCGTACTCAGATCATTACCACTAGTAACTTCGCGGCTCTTCCGCCCGAGTTCCGTCACGGGAGTTCCAATTTCGCTAGGGGAGAAGGGTGGGAGGGAGGGTGTGTGGGAGGAGGTAAAAACCTGGGGGGTCGCCTGTACCGCCCGTCCCGCCTGCCGGGACCGTGTCACGATTTAGCTTTGAATTTGTTGCCGCGCAAGTACCGGACGGTGCCGGTGCGCCGATTGCACAGGGTGCTGCCGGTGCCGCCGGTCCCAGCCCGCACCGGGTGGTGCTTTCCGGGCGGCTGATGGCGCAGGGGCCGCCGACGCCGGTACCGGCCGCCTCCGACGGCGGTGGCGGTGGCGGTGGTGGTGGTGCCGGCCCGCCCATACCCGGCGGGCCCGGTCGCCGCACGGTCGAGCTCCTGCATCGCCTCCTGGATGGCCTGCTCGAGCTGTGCGTTCAGTTTACGGCTCCTGCAACGAGAGGAGGTGTAAGGGTGTTGCGTTAGTACGCGCGTGCGTTACGACGGCAGCGGGAAGGATCCGAATCCGGCGTGTGCGTGTGTATGTGTGTGTGTGTGTGTGGCTCACTTTCTCGCATCCTTCTGCGCGCGGTGGTGCATGTCGAGACCCTCGGACAGGCTCCGCAGCGTGGCCACGTCGACCCGTTCCGCGTTCGTGCGCCCCGTACCGAACCACCGCACCCACACGCTGTTCCGGGCCGGTTGGTCCGGTGGCTGCTGGTGCTGCTGTTGCGCCGGTACGTCGTCGCACGGCTCCCGCAGCACCTTCCCCGGCCAGGCAGGGAATCCGCGTACCGCACCCCAAACGAGATCGCCGACCCGGAAGGGGGACAAGGGCGTCGCCGCCACCGGCGCCGGTTGCGGCAGACTCCGCGCGCTGCTGACGGCGTCTAGCGAGAGGGAGGAAGTGGGAGAGGGGCGTCGTTGCCCACAGCGTGAGTGAGACTGGTCAACGCGTCAACGCTGCGCATACGGACCAGCAGCAGGGAAGCGACAGGGAAGCACCCGCCACCAGATATGAGCACCCTGCGCCGAAGCACCAAACCACCGGGGAGGTTGTTAGTTAGAGGATGCTCCATTCAGAGCAGTGTAACGGCAGTGTTTGTAGCGTCGTTGCTATTCAACTGTTAAGTAAGCGTGGTTAACACCAATGGTATCCGTCAGTTTAATGAAGCATTTGCTGAAAGGCGCATGTTAGTACCGAAACCCCCAAAAAATGCCACCGGAAAGCACCAGACAATACACACACACACACGACACACACGACACAGGTTAGGAGAAACGGAACGGGTTAGCAACGAACGTGACGACCCATACACCTAAAGGACAGCACCTGTTAGAGAGTGCGAACGCCACCAGCGTGTTAGTGAGAGAAGCGTTCCTCCGCCGGTTGGCCGCACCTACCGTAACTCTGCTCGGGAAGCACTTCCGCCAGCAGGCACGTGGGCGCCGCTCCTGCTGCTGGGGCCGCCACCGTCGTCGTCAACAGCTTGCCCGTCGTCACCGGCAGCTGCTTGCCGTGCGCCGGCTGCACCGAGGGAACGCCTGCCGTACGCCGCACGGCTATTCCAGCGGGGCGTGCCGTTCCCAACCGGGGCGTCAGCACCCGGCCGGTACGGTTGCTACCGAGCGGGGCCTCACCTGGTACACCTGGAGAGAGGAGAAGTTATTAGCCTGCCACCAAATGCTTCATGTACTACAGAACGTTCTCTTCTATACAGTCGATAGAGTGTGACTACACAGCCACATGGTTTTGAGAGTAACACGAAAACTTGAAAAGATAGCTGAAAGTGATGTTGGCCAAACTTGTAGCGAATAACAAAATACGTCTTGTGCTGATTTTTTCATATTTTTACTCACACTTTTACTATTTTTCCGCCGTTGTTAAAATCGCTCTATTTAACATAACTGCGCGATCGCGTACGAATATTTTTTTTTCGATGCAAATAGTTGTTTTGAAATTCGTTTAAAAATACATGTAGTTTCGAAAGACGATGAACATTGTAGGAATATTTTTGAACGATTTTTTGCATGCATTATGATCCCTTCTATGCAGTTTTTATGCTGTAGAAACATTTTTTTTTCTTCTATTTTTAGTTTGATTTAGATTTTTATCACATATTTTGGTTTCCGTTTTTTTGTCTTATAGCGCTGAAAACATGACCTTTCAAACCATGTATAGTCATCGCTGCTTCAACATGTAAGATGTACAAAAATAAGTAACGCAACCGAAAATCGGTTTATTTACGATGTTAATCGTTCCAAATCGAAAACTAAACGGATCGATGAGCTGATAATCTGGGCAAACTTATCAAATGTGAGAGAAGTTATGAAAAATATGTCTAAATTTATCCTTCCGACCGGAGCAGAGGACCGAACCTCCTACTGGCAACGCTCGTTCGCTGACTCCTACTACAGTTTAAAACATGCATATAAGGGGTCAAAATGCGCACAGAAAAATCGTTTGAAAATATGCCAACAATGTTATGCCAACAAAAAATGTAAGTGGTTGCTACAGAGAATTGAAGCATGGCCAAAAAAATTGTAATAGTGTTTGTAAAAATATGCAAAAATTACCAAAAGACGTATTTTGACATTTACCACAACTTTGCTGAACATCACTTCCAGCTATCTCTTCAAGCTTTCATATTATCCTCAAAACCATGGTCGTGGTCGTATGGATGTGTTAAGCTTCGTGTACACGTGAGCTACTTGTAGGCGGACGAAAGTGACGTCTACCGATTTCCTTTGTTCTCCCCCCCTTTGATATGTCATTTTCGTCGCCGGCCCGTAACCCGCAAGTAGCGGGTTACGAGCTGGCGACGGAAATGGCCTGTCAAGTGGGGGGAGAACAATGGAAAATCGATAGACGTCACTTTCGTCCGCCTACAAGTAGCTTGCGTGTACACGAAGCTTTACGGACTGCTCTCTATTGCTAAAGCACATGGAGACTGTTATCACAGCTATTATGTTGAGCTATTTAGCACGGCATGCTGTGCTGCGAAAGTGGCTTACCCGGTTGCTTCGCTGTGTTTTCGCGCATCCAGCCCTTCTTCTGCTCGCCACCGGTGGCCGCTTCGAGAAGGAGCGGACTCTGCAGCGCAATCGTCCTTCCGGTTCCGTTGTCCGGTTCGCTCCCGGCAACGCTCTGTTTTTGGGGACGTTAAAGCACAACCGTCTGAGTCTGGCGGTGGCACCGCTCGCGAGAATGTACATACCAAACTGCTACTCTCCGCCAAGCTGTGCTTGAGATCCGGCGAAACCTTCGTGTCGCGCTCCACACACCCCAGGCGTGCGTTCAGTTCCACCGTGTCGGGGTGCAGCAGCACCGTCCCGCCCGGCTCGACGCGCTTCGCCCCGTCCAGACAGCCGGGTGCCGGTTCGGTGGCCGGCACCGGGGGCGCACCCCGGCTCGCCAGGGTGGCCGGAGCGAGCGGCAGCGAGGCGAAGATCGTCCCCGGGGCCGGTTGCGTGGGGGCGGGCGCGAGCGGACGGTGCGGGGCGATGCGCGGGTGCACCAGGTAGGACGGTTGGGCGACGGCCGCCGGTGCCGCGAGGAAGCTGGCCGCCGGCTGCGGTTTCGGCTGGCGCAGCACGAGCCCGGTCTGGCCGGCCAGCAGGGGCGGCTGGATCTGGAGCAGGGTCGTCGTGGCGGTGGCCGCATCCGACGTCATCACCATGCTGCCGGCCGGCAGCAGAATGGTCTGCGCCTGGCCGAGCAGATTGTACGGTTGTTGCTGCGGCGGCTGGGGCTGCGGCTGTGGCTGCTGCTGCGGTTGCGCCTTCGACACCGGCACCACCGTCAGCCCGGACAGACCGGTCGGCGCGAGCTGAATGTTCTGCAGCCCGGCGTACGGGGTCGCGATCTGCATGAACGGACCGGCCGCCGGTTGCAGCTGCTGGTGGAAGGTGGTTGTGACGGGCGGGGGTGGCGGTGGCGCCTGTGCCACGGCCGGCTGCAGCACCAGCGGTGCTCCCTTCAGCTGCCGCTTCACCTTCCGCGCACTGGCCCCGTCGACAACCGGTGCGTAGTGGTAGGTGGTGGTGGTGGTGGTCGTGTTCGCTGCGCTGGGCCTCACGAAGCTGGCCGTGGCGGGCGTCGCGTGGTGGAAGCCCGTGCCGTCCGTTGCGAACCGGATGCTGGTGCCGGCGGGGTTCAGCACGAGCGTCCCGTTCGTTGGGAGCGCCAGGGACGCCGTTTTCGGGCTGCCGGACGGGTCCGGGTGCGTCTGCAGTATGCCGCCGAAGCTCCCGGCCGGCGCCAGCCCGTTGCTGAGGTGTATGATGTTCGTCCCGTTCAGGATCACAGCGCCACTGCTGCTGGTGGGGGTGTGGTTGGTGGTGGTGGTGGTGGGCAGCGATAACGCCATGGACGGCGTGCCGACGGTCGTCCCGTTCGGGGGCCGCGCCGCTAGGCTGTAGTTCACGAGCGCCGCCGTCGGTTTTGGTACGGTTTGCGGCGGGGGCTGCGCTGGCTGTGGCGGCCGCAACCCGTGCGTAGGGAAGCCCCCGAGGCGCGCTCCGCCCCCGGCCGCCATGGCCGAGTGCTGCAGGCCATCGATGACGACGATCTGCGCCCCACCGACCGTGCTGATGACGTGCGGGGTGGCGCGTGGTGTCGGCGCGACCGGTGTGCTGATCGGGTGCGTCCGTGCGATCGTCGTGGTGGTCGTCGTGGTCAGGGTCGTCACCGGGCACGCGACCGGTGTCGCGAGGTTCAGCTTCGCCACCTTCGCCGACGTACACTGCTGCTCGCCGGGCGACGCGTTCGCCTTCACGTAGTACGCCATCCGTGCCGGGGGTTTCCCACCGCCCTGCGAGCAGACGACGATCGGTTTCGCCGGCTCGTACTTCACCATGGGCGGTTTCGCGTTCGACGCCTCCTTCGGCAGACCACCGCCTACGGCTGCCCACTGGGCGATTGGGGGGCGCGCTGGACGGCCGCGGTTGCCGCTCGTGCCGGGCGTCTCGGGGGCCACGGGCGACCCGGGCCCACCGACCGGGAGCGGCGAACGGCGATCCGGCGAGTGCAGAAACGAGATCGAACTGTGCAGGATGGCCGTCTGCTGGTTCAGGTAGCCCGTCGGGTCGTCCTTGAACGTTGGCTTCTTCTGCTCCGGGCTCGCCCGGTCCGGCGCGACCGGAACGCCCAACCGTACTGCCGCCGCGTCGGGCACGTTCTTCCGCCACGGGGGCGTTTTCAGCAGTATGGCACTGGGGGCCGGACGTACGGGTACTGTTGCTGGTAAGGGTGGTGGTGGTGGCTGCTGTGGTGCTGTCTCCGCGTGCAAACGCTTCGTCCGTTCCGGACGGACGTCACTCGAAATGGCCTGCTTCAGGTGCGCACAGTGCACGGCGTGAGCTTTCGGTGCCATCGTCACATTCGGGACCTGTGGGGAAGAGCACACCGCATTACTTATCGTGGAAAAAAACGATGATTCCTGCAGAAAGACATCCAACATCCAAAATGTATACAGTGCGTAATAGCCGCAACTGTTTTTCGCGGATACCGAAACAACCGATAGTCGTAGCACAAAACGGTCTTCATCATCCTTATTCAGAGCATCGAAACATATCTAGTTAGTTTTTTTGTTGTTGAATTTTTAAACATCACTATATACTTAAACAGAGAAAATACGGGATTCACACTGTAAAATAACTAGTTTTTCTATTTTTAAAATGCTTTGCGCAACGTTTTCGCAACCAGAAAACCTTTAAATTAACATTAACAAACATCACTCGTCACTATTTAGATGACTAGTTCGTGCAGTGAATGATGAAACGAATTAGTAAATATTTCTATACTGTCTATACTGCAACCACCGTTTCGAATATTTTCTAAATACAATTGCGTACGATCAATTTTTTTAAAACTATTTTTTAAAGAAAATAAACAGAGTAAGATATGGCTTTGTGAATCCAAATAGAATCCCAATCAACCATGGTTTTTCGAAAGTCATTGCTTCTATGAAAATAGCTAGTAAAAAGGGGAATATCACGAAAAAGAGATGCGGCTATCGCTGTGTTAGTGATGTTCGGGCGTGTTCCCGTGTTACGGACCTGTGCATCGAACTGAAAGAAGCGTTCCGGGTTGAAGGGGCACGGCAGCCCGCATTTGCACGTGCCGGCCGTAAGCAGGTACTCCTTCGCCTGCTCGTAATTGTGCAGCACAATGTTGGAAGGGCTGCCGGGAATGGTGGAAGAAAGCAGAGCACGATTGGTCAGACGGTCCACGGTCCAGCAGGCTCTCGGTACGTACCTTATGTAAACGATCACTTTGTTGCGCAGAATGCGCCGCCAGCCGGGCGCGTTGTTGTATGGCGCGGTCGAGGTTCGCCCCGCGCCACCATTGCTGAGCGTCGCGGCCGTAATCGAGAGCGGTTTCGCCTCCGGTTGCTCCACCGGCGCCAGCGTCTGTTCCCCATTTCTGCCCGCCGGTTTCGGCGCCAGCAGTGGCATCCGTTTCTTCGGTGTGCCGGCGGACGCCACCAGCTTGTAACGCGCGGTGGCGGGTGGCGTTGGGTTTACCGACTGCACCGGGATCGTGATGGCCTTTTTGCCCGCGAAACTAACGATCGTGTTCGTGAGCCCGTTGACGGCGCCGCTGCCCGTGCTCGTTTCAAAGGACATCGACGGAAACGTCGCGTACACCGTGCGCCGTATGCTGTCCGCACTGATGAGCAGCGGCCCGGTGCTGGTGGTGGTTGTGGTGGCGGTGGTGTTGGTCGCCGTGACCATGCCCGGAACAGGTGCAGGTGGCGGGGGCCGCGGCTGCAGGTGACAGCGTGGCTGGGCCGGAGCCAGCCGGCGTCCCACATGCTGGCGGGATGGCACCGGAACCGGCGCGCGGGCCACCTGCTTCCGCGCGTTCAGGAAGATCGTCGGGTAGCGACCGGGTGACTGGGACGGTGGCGGCGTGGGCTGCGCTGGCTGCGGGGGACCCTTGGGACGCTGCATCGGCTGGATTATCGTGTCGTCCTGCCGGCTGCCATTGTCGGCCCGGGCTGCGGCCATCGGGCAACCTGTTTATCTCGCCCCCAACCCTTCCCACACGCTGGGCGCTTTGTGAGTCTGGGTGGGATGAAACAAAGGTTGAGCCATTTAGTACAGCGTGCAAGACGGAGCTGGGTTAGGCAATGGGCGGAGGCTGATCGTGCGAGCATGTAGTTGACCGTCGACGTGACGATGATTGTTGATTGTTGATGGAGAGCTTAGGAACCTACAAAGCAACACTGCACAAACTGCTGTGCGCAACGCGAGCGCGCCAGGTATTTGCCACCTTCAGAACAAATTGGGAAAGTTGATGTTGATTCGCTCGTTTTCCTCAAACCCGCCCGGAGGGACGGTTGAGTAAAGACGGTCAATAAATTGCTACACTTCTTCCCACGGTTCTGGTGCGAGGAAGCTCCAAAACCACCTGTGTGTATGTGCGTTTGTTTTGTGTGAAGAATGTCGGTTCGAGGCCATCACCCTGCCCCACTCCAGCTTCCAATAAAGCCTGGCTTAGCTAAACCTCAGCCATAAACATATGCTGACACACATTCGCACCAATGTTTAGTGTGTGCAAGAAGTAAAAAACCAAAACACACACACACACACACACATCGATAAACATACACTCCGTCACAGATTGTGGCGCTGCACTTTCACATTGTGGCAACACATGTTGATGTGTTATTGTTCGGGTGGGGGAAGCGAACGATTGGGTGTTGTTGTTCGCTTTTGCAGATGCTGATGCTGCTGTTGCAGCTGACTCAAAATCGTCCCGTTCTAGGTGCCCGTCCAGCTCGCAAAGGCAGCGCAAAGAAAGAAAAGCTGGCGTGCTGGGCGCCCGGACAGCGAGAGCGAGACAGCGCACAGGTGTCGGATGGGTTTGCGGGCCACCCTACGGGGATGCTTTTCTGACACCAGCCTCCCTTGTCTCCCTTCGAGCAGGAGTAGGGGGTGCTTTTCGCTGCTATGCGCGCGTGGTGGATGATTTCGCTTTGTTCCGCGCTGGCAACAAAGAACGGGCATGTCCACCCGTGAGCTGACACACACAGCTCTGGGGTGTTCCGGGTTACCCGTAAGCACGGTACACGTACACGTCTGCACAAACACACACGCACCCAGGCACACCAGCGAACTGAAGGGTGGCCCCCCCTCCGTTGATCACACGGCACAGCCTTCGACGTCCACGCAGCAGTGCAGCAGAGTTTGCGGGCGGACGGTGTGCTTTTACGGGCGGTGTTGGACCTGTCCACCGTTCGAGGGTGTTTTGCAGGCATGCCGTTTCCCACCGCCTGCGCACCTTCAATATACGATCGGAAAAGTTGCTGCAGAAGCAACACAAAAAAGCCAGCTCACACCAACGTTACCGTACCCCTTTTTGGTTGCCCCTTCTGGTGCTGCTCAGCACTCCTCCGCGCGGCTGCTGTGCTGATGCTGCTTCTGCACCTTCCCAAGCACCGTGACGTCACTGGAAGAAAGCAAAAACACAACGGCTAAGGTGACGAGTAGCGCTACCAGTTGGGCTGCCTGCCGTGGGGGGTTTTGACGCTTGTCACAGGGTTTACGGTTACTATTTTGGAGCTAAAAACGCGATTTCTTACTTCTCTCTCACACACTCGCACATCTTCACGCCTGCCTTCGCTTGACACTCTAGGCAATTACGTTCAAACGATTCAAAACGTCTCAATGCCTTTGTGAACACTAACGGCCAAAGGGATCGAATATTTCTAATGTACAAATTTGGTATCAATGTTTACGTTAAGGAGCTGGGAAAGGAAACGCCAATAAGTAGGGTAGCAATCTTAACGGATTATAAAATTAGGATAGTTGGCGCACAGCCACTGAAAGTTTCAGCGCAATCGATTGGTAAATGCGCTTCTAACTGTGTTTTCAAATGATCGCTAAAGTTGCTAAAGTGTCAATTGACACATGTTTCGAGCGCTAGAGTTGGTGTTGGGCAGAAAAATGTCTATAAAATTGAATGTAATGAATTTCGTTGAGTTTTATTTATTTACATTAATCTTCCCTTAGCTCGGAGTGTCCGGTCTGTTCTATGACCGAGTCTAAAGACTAAAGACACAAGCATCTCAACCCACCGGATCCAACCGGTTCCATCTTCCCTGGCATGGGTTCCGGGCCGCACGGTGCTGCACTATTCTCCTTCTGCTCCTCCAGGCCACCCTAAAATGTGACTTCCGATCCCTTGCGGTAGAAATCGAAGGCCGCTTGCTTATCGGCGAATATCTTTATTTTTCCCTCCGAGTGCTGCTGAAGTACGTCCCGTGCCTTCGCCAGATTATCGTACACGCGCTTAACCACTACAAGACAAGAGACGAGCGTTAGGTTTTCTCATCACTCCTGCATCCCGCACCCCGTCACTAAAGCGACCCAACCACGGATCTTAGGAATACTTACAATGATCCGGTGAAATCTCGACGCCATAAACGACGTAGTATTCGTGGATTTTTTTCCGTCCCTCCTGGTACTGTTCCTCATCATCGAACGAATACTCGAAGGAGTATTCCAAGACTTCCATTATGGATGAAAATGTTCTCATCGTTGCCTCTGGTTGCTGCTTGAGCAGCCCCAGTGCTTCCGTCAGATTGTTGCAGTAACGTCGAACCACTACAACGTAAGAGACGAGCGTTAGGTTGTCACTAAAGCGGCCCGGAATCACACAACGGACGCTCGGAATACTTACAACGGCCCTGTACAATCTCCAGGTCGGAAAGAGCGTAAAATCTCATGCTGAATTTCCTGGAACGCATCCTGAAAAACTGTATCGACCGTCTGGACTGGAACGAGGCAAACGTTTGGGTGGTTTTTCGCAGTCAATGTGTACTATGTGCCAATGTGCTCTGGATTTATGCGTACCTCAGAGCGATAGGGCCTCCGCGCTTCTTTGACATCAAAAGGTTTAGTTGCCTGGCAACGCACCGCACCGAGATCGAGTAGGCTGTCGCCATTTTCGCCCGAATGGATCTAGCATCTTCAGCAGCTTCTCGTTTGTTCATTATCGTCATCTGCATACAGTACCGGAGGCGCAAAATGCTGTACTAAATATAAATATATATATATATATTTTCTTCGAATTTTGGCGAATACGTTTTGAACGCTTGTTCTTAATGAGTTGAGACGTTTGGCTTGGAAATGAGCGTCACTATTCACTATTTTCTGATTGTTGCATTCCAGTTTGGGATAGCATACTGCAACCACACGAAGAACACTAAACTAACACTTGAAAAAGAATCACGCAGGATAACGTATATGTATCGTTTCAGATTCGTTATTGCCCGTTTCGATCACGTTTACGCATTGTAAAGTATATCCCCGTTAGACGAAGAACCTCACCGAGCGACGCGTGAGTATTTGCTTTCCTGTCGAATAGTTTATACATCTATCTGTTTGTTCCTTCCGCTGCGCTTCACCCTACATCCTGCATCCTGGACGATCCTTCTACCAATTTAGCGGTTCATCGAGTTCGAGCCGCCGTTGCAGCTCGGGTAACCCGACGAAGACGTGCTCGCCCGGCACGGTTGCCAAGGCGGCGCGGTTCTTCTCCGTCTGGGGGGCGTTCACGAGCAGCGCACACCAGCCGGCGCCGCGCGCACCCTCATAATCCTCCCGGCAGAGGTTGCCAACGTGTAGCGCTTCGTGCGGCTCGATCGGCGCCCCGTCCGTACGCAGCTGGTTAGCGCGCTCGAGCGCATGTGCGAAGATCGCCGCGTCGGGCTTCTCCACCCCGGCCTCGTAGCTGGTCAGCACGAAATCGACGGCCGCACCGCCGCCGGCGATACCGTTGTTGCGCAGGATGATTTCCAGCCGCGGATCGAAGTTGGACACGATGCCGAGCGTTCGCACCGTCGTCGGGGGTTGGCGCAGCTGGCGCAGGAACGCGGCCACGCCGGGCCGCTGGCGCCAGCACACCCGCCGGCTGTCGTACGTGTAGTCCGCGATCAGCTGCTCGGCAATCGCACTCAGCAGCGGCCCCGGCAGGTCCGGGCGGTTGCTACCCGCCGCCGCCGCGTCCACTATCACCCGCTCGACCAGCGTCCGCCACCACCAGTGCCAACCCTCCTCCCCGGGCTGGGGAGGCTTGTGGCCGCAGCCGAAGTTCGGGTACTGTTGTCTCATCGTGCGGAAGCAGCGCCCGAAGGCGGCACCGATCGTGCGCTCCTGCAGTGTCAGCCCCAACCGTGGCTCCAGCACACTGTTGATCACCTGCGCGTAGTGTCGCTCCGGCCGGACGGCGTACTCCAGCAGCGTATCCGTGACATCGAACGTAACCAGCCGGAACCGGGACAAATTCCGGCGAACTGCGGATGGGAAGTGGAACGAATAGTACCCAGCACCAGAACCGACCACGGAGCCATCCCATACTCACAGTTGTTCATTTCCATCGGCGACTGGGATGGCTGACGTCGAACAGCTGTGTTGTCACTGCAAGAGGCACGGAATAATGTTTACACGTTACATAATGCAACACACCAACAAAAACTGCATCAACAATGACCGAAGACACCGCACCGCAGTGGCGAGGAGTTGCTCTGTAATGTTTGCCCGAATGCCGGCGGGGCAAATGATGCAAATGATTGCACAAACGCCACAAGAGAATAATCCGAGTGCTAACGCGCCCTTCGTAGCAGCTGATAGGTCGCACTGATTCTGCAGCCGCTGTGTGTTATCGCTGTTCGCCCAAGAGACCTCTCTTCGCGATGCACTTTTCCCGCAGCTGATAAGCGTACCGGGCATGCGAATGGAACAAAGACGATGCGCACCTCCGGATTAAAATTATATTTGATGCAATAAATAATCCATTACAATCACTGTTAACAAACGTGGTGGCACTGTTGTGTGTTTTGTTTCTTTTTCGTTTCGCAACAGGCTCACTTGTAAAGCATTCCCTTGGCCACCTTGTCCGCCACCTCCTGGCCAACCAGCGCGGCACCGATCGTGAGCCCGAAGTCGAACGAGGTCGCCGGGCCGAGGCTGGTGATGAGGTTACCGTCGCGCACGACGCGCCCGTTCGGCGCACCGGCTGCCGGATCTTCCCACACGTAGCCAGCTTCGGTCAGCTGCTCGCGGAAGGTCGGGTACGACGTGAGCCGGCGCCCGGCGAACAGCAGCCCGTGGGCGGCCAGCACCGTCGGTGCGGCACAGATGGCGGCCACCAGCTTCCCTGCCTGGTCCTGTCGCCGCAGCAGCTCGCCGACCGGCGCAGCACGGCCCATCAACCGGGCGCCCTCGAGCCCACCGGGCAGAATGACCACATCCGGGAGATCGCCCGACTGCTGCACGTACGCCGCCAGCGTCGTGTCGGCTTTCACGTTCACCGCCCGGGAGCACCGTGCGACCAGATCGTCGCCACCGGTCTCGCCTTCCTGCACCAACGCCACGGTAACGTCCACCTGAACGGGAGGAAAGTGAGAAGCTTAGGAAGGATTCGGTCGTGCGGAGGACCGCGCGGGCATACCTCACAGCGGCGCAGGACGTCCACGGTGATGACCAACTCCATCTCCTCGGTGCCGGGTGCGATAAGGGCGAGCGCGCGTTTCTTCGTAGCCATGGCGGTGTCGTGAAGCGTCCGCGTGAAGCTAAATGTACGAATCGATGCGATGTGCTGCAAACGCGAAACGATCGACAGCATAAAGCTATGGAGTTTTCTTCTCTCGACGAGGCACAGGCACCCCGTCCCGGTGGTTTTATTTTTGTTGATGTAGAAAAAAGCGTTGAAGGTCAAATAATGTGTGCGTGCTAGCTGGTGGGAACGGCGCGATGTGTCAAACAGCGAGTTTGACACTTCGCTCGCTAGCCGATGGGGTGCAGCTGTCAGCTCCGTTCAAGGAAGGCCCTCCCCCCACCCATTCATCACAACACGGTGCGTCATACGCTGCAGAGAAGGAAGCAGAAGGTGGCAGGAAAAAAGAGTTTTCTGCTCTCCAATCAATACTGTCCTCGTTCGCTGGCCCCCAATCAAAGCAGCAGACGATAGTTTTGCTCAACAATCAAACAACAACGCGTGCAAACATGGCTGCTATCATAAGCCAAGCCATTCCGGAGACGGTGGACGGCGTCGAGATGCCCAAATCGAAACGACCTTCAGGTGAGTGCTGCGCTGGAGTGCCCATCCTTCAACTTTGTGCATGTGTGTTTTTTTTTCTTTCTTCCTTTTTTCCCCGCAGATTCCGCGTTCAAGCAGCAGCGACTTCCGGCCTGGCAGCCAGTCCTCACCGCTGGCACGGTGCTGCCTGCCTTTTTCCTCATCGGTGTGCTGTTCATTCCGATCGGGGCGCTGCTGCTAATTTCATCCAACTCGGTAAGGCTGGCGCCTGAAGCGCTTTTGCTCGCGTTCGCTCCGCTGACACCGTTGCCTCTTGTCTTTTGCCTCCCTCAGATCAACGAGTTCGTCTACGACTACACGCACTGCAAGCCAAACATGGGTAACCAGAGCTGTGCGGAGGTGATTAGCGCCAGCCCGGGTACGAGCTGCTCCTGCGTCATCCACTTCGAGCTGGAGAAGGACTTCCACGACAAGGTGTACCTGTACTACGGGCTGACCAACTACTACCAGAACCACCGCCGGTACGTGAAGTCGCGCGACGACGATCAGCTGCTCGGGCGCCTGTCGCCCGTCCCGTCCAGCGACTGCGCGCCGTTCGCGTACGCGGACGACGAGGAGCGCATCCCGATCGCACCGTGCGGCGCCATCGCGAACTCGCTGTTCAGCGACAAGTTCGATCTGCGGTCGGAGACGCTCGGCCAGGACGTGCCGCTGCTGCAGACGGAGATCGCGTGGCCGTCGGACCGGCAGATCAAGTTCCGCAACCCGGACGGCGACCTGAAGGAGGCGCTGCGCGGCTTCCAGCGCCCGAAGGCGTGGACGCGCGACCTGTGGCAGCTAGACGAGGTGAATAAGGACAACAACGGGTTCCAGAACGAGGACCTGATCGTGTGGATGCGCACGGCCGCGCTGCCCACGTTCCGGAAGCTGCACCGCCGCATCGACCACTCGCAGGACCAATTTAAGGACGGGCTGATGAAGGGCAACTACACGCTGACCGTGGAGTACTGTGAGTGGAGCGTCCGGGCCTGGGCAGGATCTTGGGGTTTTCCAGACCGATCCCGAACACTAAAAACTTCGTTCGTTTTTCTCCCTATCTCAAAGCGTACTCGGTGATTGAGTTCGAGGGCACGAAGAAGTTCATTCTCTCCACGACCTCCATTCTGGGCGGTAAGAATCCGTTCCTCGGCTTCGCCTACATTGTGGTGGGCAGCGTCTGTCTGCTGCTCGGCTGCGTGCTGCTTATCATCCATCTGAAGTGCAGCAAAACGTAAGCAAAATGGCGGAGAGCGCATCGCGGCTCGTACTGATCGTGTGCTTTGTTTCTTTCTTTGCGGATCACAGCAACGGCGGCATCAGCAGCGTCCATCAACGGTCCTCATCGCGCCCGTAGGAGCTACTGTGGTTGAACGGTTAGGCTAGCGCAGTTTGTTTACCGTTGAGCACTTAATTTATCGCCGTTTGTCTTTGTATTTTATACTTCATTTATGCGTTTGCTGCGCGGGAGACGGGCTCGTCGAAAGTCGCGCCCGTCCAGCAACGGAACTTCACTATCAGTATCAGTTTTTCCCCCGCTATTGTTGTTAATTGTTTGTGATGTTGTGGGGTGTGTATTGTGATGTTTGTTTTCGATTGGACGACCGGACACTCAGTGGAGCGAGATGCTTGGAAGAACGTGCGTACGCAGTTCCTAGGTGTGATGTGCAACGTTTGATAAACCGTAGTTGTAAAGCTTTTCCACCACACGAAGCGCACGCTTCAACTGCAGCGTATATTGCACGTGTGTTACACGTAGATCCTTCTCCCCCCATCCAAAATTATTTAATAACTGCCGTTTGGAATAGAAATATAATCTTTCAATTACTCTTTCAAGTAAGTGTCCTTAAACGTACGCAAGTCTAGCGTGAAATCAATCTACCAATTGGAGCTCGGCGAGAGCAATTGTGAAGTACGGACGCCAAAAAGGATATGCGTGGAGATGAGATGGTTGCGGAACGCCAAATATGATCGATTGGTTATTTCGAGTACGTGCAAAATCGTTGCAGATTAGTATAGCATTGTTCTACCGTATTGAATAGCATTTTATCAACACCACGTTAACAGCAACAGGCATATGGGGCATCGATCCTACACATATAAACCAAGATGAAAGCATACATACCTAAATTAATTGAATAAAGGCTATTTTTAAGCACTGAGCTTCGGGAGTAATGGGTTTTTATTTTTTCTTCCAGATCCGCTAGGGTAATGTATTTGCAATATAGAGGAAGAAAACAGCATTATAATTATGGTCCGCTCTGTACGGTGTTTGTGACAGCGACTGTCAACAACCTTTGACATTCCAGTGTATCGACATTCTACACGGCCGTCCCGATGCGCCCGCCGGAATATATGGCCTGAATGCAGGTATTTCCCGATGCTTTTCACGATATTCCGATCGCATCCCGCTAGTGCATGTCGATATTATCCTAATAAATCCTGCAGGAACCTGTGCCGGGACGGTCCGGGCGGTTGTTCTCGCCCCTTGCGGGAAACGTCAATGTCATATGGTTTTTGTTATTGTTCGGCTGTTATCCGAGGTGCGCGGGCCGCGGTGCCGCACAGGGCAAACGATAAAGTGGAACGAGCCGTCTGGAACAGTGGAACCGGTCCGGGTTTGGTGGACAGCGTGTACGGCGCTCCTTCCCGACGCTCCGTGACCCGCCAACAGCGCCCATTCTGCCGGGGTCGTTCCCGCACCGGCGTTGCGTGTTCTCGTGCCGTCCTCCGCCACACATGCACGCGGTGAGCACGTGTAGCTGTGTGCGTATGTTTATGCAAGGCGAGGGTGCCGTCGCTGTTTCGCAATCACGGGCAACCGACTCGTCGAGATCGTCGAAAGTTTGAGCGAAACAAAAGCGAACAGGGGAAGGATGCATCGAACCGCCGCAACCGTGCACACACCAGGTGAGTGTTTTCGGCACCGTCCCGCCTGGATGGGACAGGTTGGCGCGCGCCCTTCGCGAACGAAATCGCAACCGAAATCTGCCACCGCCGGGCCGGTTGCAGCGCAAACACGGTGGGCGAAGCAGAATGAAGAGAAGAATTGCATGCACCGTTGCACATCAAAACACACACCCACACATACACACACATACACACACAGCTGTGGAGAACGCGTGGAAACGATGGAAAGTGCATTGCAAACGTTGGTGCTTGGCGATGGTGATGATGATGCTGGTTTCTCCACTGCGTCGCTTCCATCAGCTGATCGATCGCATCGGGGCAACGCAAGCGGAAAGCGCTTTTCTTCTCACAGTCCCCACCCGGAGCGCCGGACGTGGAGATGTGTGCGCCGGCCTGGGCCCCGGGAGTGACCGCGGGAAAAAAAAATGCAGCGGTTACGTAACAGCCCCCGAAAGTGGTGTTGCGCTCGGCTGCGACAGTGACAGCGTGGTGTCGTCAGCCGGGCCGGGCCCGGGTGACAGGTTGCCAATTTGTTTTGAAATCGGCCCGACCGTCCGGGCCTCCGGTAAAGCGTTTCGGCGACATCGACGGTGCGCCAAGCCCGACGGAAGCCCTTTCCGAACCACCTGGAACAGCGTTTTATTATTCGCGGGGATGCGCCTTCCCACCGAAACGCTCGTACAGCATCGCTGATCGCGGGCCGGCCCGAATGCGGTCGTTTGCATTCTGCCCACGGACGGTGCGCGCGTGGTTCGCGGTGACAAAGGATACGCCGTTTCTTTGTTCTCTCCCGTGGGATCGCGAGCCCACCGCCCCACCCAGACGGACGGACATGTGTTCTCCCGGGCCTAATTATGCATTCCGGCGACATTTACGGGCGCGACATTGAGATTGTGTAATGTCCATTTTAATGACGGTCGCGATCGGGAAGAAATCAGCGGGCGTGCTTTTTTTCTCTTCATTGTGCTGTTTTGCCGTTGTTACCCCTTGGCTGAGCGGGATTTATAATTGCGATGGCTCAGGATCGCCATCGCAATTAGTGCGTGCCGCGTTTAATTAGCACTGGAAGCAATTTAAGGACCAGAACGCATCGGGACTTCTTGCGTGGCGTGGCGATTTTCGCCAACACGAATCGATACGCTCTCCCTGCGCCATTAGCGACGGATAGCTGGATTAGCAGCAGAACCTCCTCTACCCTTTGCTGTTGTTGCGGTGGGTGGAAAATGTAGAATCGCCCTGCAATCAGCGTTTTGGGGCTTAATCGCTTTTGCTAATGGTCGCGGTTAATTGCTCACTAATGAATTCCGGGGTACTGCGTACGCAAAGGACCCTTGACCGCAGGCGTATCCCACCGCGGGATTGCGCATTTTGGTAATGAACCCGACCAGAAGTGTTTCATTGCCACCGGAACGCTATCGTTAAGCTCCGTGCGTTACACCTTTCCGCGATCGAACGGCGATACGCGAAACGATCTGGAATTGACGTCAAAAAAACCCGATTGAGGCTCAGATTTATGTTAATTGATTTCGCGACCCGCGAGGATGCGATGGATGAAGCGGTCGGTGTGGAAAAAGACATACGAGCGAGTGCGCACCATTTCCACGTCGCTTTCTGCCCGAGAACGATTTGTTTGGAAGTCCTGCGACGATCGAGTCCGTTTTTGTCTTTTTCTCCCAGATCGGCATTTGCGTCATTTGTTGGCGTGCGTGTTAAACCTGTCCCGGCGCGTCCTGTGATGGTGATTTGATTTTTTGGCGAACCGATTGTGGGCATTTTGCGCAGATTTGCGCGCTTGCGTCACTGGCACGTCCGGACGGTTGAGATTCTCGGTTTATCGTTTCGGATTGACTACACTAATCGGAGCCCGTCTTGTCGTTTATTTTCAGTGTCGTACTGCTGACGTCCGCAGTGGAGAATAGTGGCGCTGGACGACGACTCTGCCGAGAGTTTGAACAGGAATTGGAGCTAAGATTGGTCTCTCAAGACCACCAACGTGCCAGCGTTATTTTTTAGGGAGAACGACTCAAAGGTAAGATGTGGTAGACTTCTTCTTGGTTCTGTGCGCAAGGGCAAGGTCTTATACACCACGGGCTGGGGGTGCAAATCTCAACTGGATCATCCTCTTATCTCCCAGTAAGCTGGATCGTCTATCCAGGCTAAGGGTACATACTAAATTCAATGAAAGGGGGAAACAGTTGGCCTAGACCTACTTGAGGTTGGTGTGCCAAGACAGAAGAAGAAGAAGCTAGGTAGCTAGTCATCACTAGGAGAACAGAACAGAAGACTTGCGCGGTAGCGTATGGAACGAAGTCAGTGAGACACCACGAGGGATTCTTGGCGACTCACTTTCGTACATCTGTCTTCAATCTTCATCCATAGTCCTCGCTAGGTCTCGGATCAGCCCGTTGGCATCCGGGTAGATAACCAAATACCGATACCGAACCTAAATCGAGTAAAATCAGTTTCCATCGATTCGACGTCTATACTCGTTTGCATTTTCCGTCTCTTCCAGCGCATCGTCGACGGCGGTGCAGGGTCTGGCAGTGATCGGTCCGTGGCCATCGTCACCTGTTCGCGGTACAACAAAAAAAAAACACACACACACACTCCCGCTCCTACTCCCACCACATCCGGTCGCCGATACAGGTGCGCCCTGGGAGGAGGGAGCCCGAAGGGTTGGTGCCGTTCGGCGCAAAGGAGGCCACCAGCGAGCGTAGTGCGGCGCTCGGCCGCGGTGTTCGCGCTCGGAGTGAAAGCGATAGACCGCGCGCGCGCGCGCTCTCGATCTTCGGTCTCCGGCAGGGGCGGTGTGTGGCTCGAATATACCGCGTGCGCGAGTGCGCGCGCGCGCTTGCGCGCCCTCGCGTGTAGCTCTCCACCCGAACGCACACACTTCTCGCGACTTGCCGAACGCTTTCTGCCGCTGACGACGAACCCCCAGACGCACGCGCACACACACACACACACACACACCGACACGCACGCAAGACTCGCTCGCTCGCTCGCTCCCGAGAGAACGAGAGGCTGGGAACAGACACACACACACAAAAACGGCTCTCGGCGGTTCGCTCCGCTCCCACGTCGCTCCGAAAACCGGTACGCGCGCGGTGTCCCGAGCGGGAAGGCACTAGGGCATCTCCAGCCGGGCGTTCGGACCGGCTGGCCCGTGCGCCAGAGCGGGAACGGTGCCGCGCGCACGATCGTGCTCGGCGGGGCCGCCGATCGTGTGATATCGGGCTGAAAAGTCTCTGGTAGAGACAGTGGGCGGGCGCGGCGGCGGCGGCGGCGGTGGTGGTGGCGGCGGCGGCGGCTGCTGCGGAGTGCGAGATTGGCTTTTGGTGGGGCAGCACGGCAGCACGACAGAGCAGCCACTGGGCACAGGCACAGGCAGGTTGCAGTAGCGGCAGCCGGAGCAGCAGCAGAAGTAGCAGAGCTTTTCGGGGGCTTCGAGTGCTCGCGCGGTCCATCGATCGGATCACAATTGTTTTGACTATGGCGTGTTTAAGTTCGTCCAATCGGGCCTGTGCCCGCGTTGTGCAGGAGAAACTGTGTCAGTTCGTGGCGGTCTCCAAGGGCCAGCTCGGGCAGGCGCAGGCACTGCAGCACCAGCAGCACGACCTGCTGGCGCACGCGCCCGGAACCGCGGCCAGTGTCGGTGGTGTTGGTGGTGGTGGTGGTGGTGGTGGCGGTGGCGGTGGTGCCGTAGGCGTCGGTCTGCCGATGGCGAGCGCCGGAAAGCGGACCCTGCTGATGTCGTCCGGGTTCGCGTACGCCGGATCCGGACCGACGCCGCTGGTGACGGCCGTGGCCAGCAGTGTCGGCGGCTCGATCGGTATCGCGCGCAACTTCTACACCGGTCGCGGCAACTTCATTCAACCTTCTCCAGACGCCCTCGGCACGGCCAGACCCGTCGGTGGGCCCGTCGGCGCGCCGCTCTTCGAACGGAACCAGGTGAGTGTTGCTGGGGGAGAAGGGAAGCGGGAAAAGGACAGTTTTCGGACGTTTCCAAACCTTGCCCTGGAATAACCGCCCGTTGCACGCGAGTGTGAGTTCACAGTGGCGTCCACGGCGCAGCGACGTGGGACATCGGCCGTCAAAACCCGCAAACCCGCTCGTAATCGGTCGTGACGTTCGAAAGCGCCGAGACGCCGCGATAGCGAGGTAGCTCACGAAAGTGTGAAAGTTTTCATCCTTGAAGCGGCTGTGTTTATATGTTGTGAAGTCGACGCTGACGACGACGACGACGATCATGGTGCACGGCTACGTGGCAATGCGCTGATCTTCGGAGGGGCGTTACATAACACACCGATCGGCCAATAATCGGACCGTTCTGCGACGCCGCAGGCGCGAGCCATCCCCACGGCAAGGACCATTTCGCAACCCGTGGTTAATTTGCCCGTGTCCGTGGCCAAACGACGGATCCGCGGATGACATTGAAGTTCGCGTTATCCTGCACGGTGCCAGTGACCCAGGGGGAAGCAGACCCGTCCCGGGTGCGTTGGGCGGCACACCGAGAATCTGCAGAAGGTGATAATGACACCTGTCAATGGACGTCATCGACACCTCGGGACAAGCTCGGGATGCCCTGCGACAACACTGCCAACGACGGGGAAGGGGAACAGTTCGATATTGGCCGATTGAATTCACTCCTATATCGAGGTCGGTTTGGTGAATGACATGTTGACGGCTGCGACCGCACCGCAGCCCCGAACGGGTTGGAAAATGGGCTGGAAAAACCTCAACAAGGGGGGAAAATGGGAGGGCGGGCGGCGAGTACGCGAGTCAAGTGACGTTTTAGTAATGGATGTTGCCGCCAGAAAGCCAGTTTAGCGTGCGAGCGCGCGCGCGCGCTTGTGTATGTGTAGTGTATGATGGCTTCGAACCTGCTCTATCAACTTTCATTTACTAGGACGCGTACTAGCACCCGCGAGATAAGAGAGATAAGCGTGACGAGCGGCGCAGAGCCGGGTGTAACAGGGAAAGTAAATGAAAGGTGAACACACACAGCCGTCAGCGAACGGGGCGCTGAAGACGGACGGGACGGCGCAGGAAGAAAACATGCGCACCAGCAGCGAAACCCGCTGCCGGGGAGACATGGCAACGGTTGCGGTACGAGGGGGGTACGGTACAAAAAGTAAAATGAAAATCAAGAGAGAAAACATCGGATAACTACGATGGGCTCTGTGTGTGTGTGTGTGTGTGTGTGTGTGTGTGTGTGTGGATACCCATCGCAAGCGGGGCGATAGTTTCGCCTCGAGGATAAGAAATGTTGATGGAATTCAGCCCCACCTCGGTGGCGACGCTCGCTAGGATAAGAGCGGACGAGAGCGCGGGAGGGGGTGGCCAAATGGAACAACACACACACACGAGCGAGCGCGGGGGGAAGATGTTGAGACGGGGGAAGCATACCGCGTGCGAGCGAGACGCGCGACGCGAGGCGAGAGCGAGTGCGAAATTGCTACGGATGGCAGGAAACGGCCGAAGAAACGCGTGGAAAGTATCGCTTCCCCGAAAAGAGAAATGTGAGTCGTGCCAGCGCGGTGGAGAAAGCAATCGCAAACACACGGCCACATTGTTCGCACCGTTCGTGTGCGTGTTGGTGACCGACGCCGAAGATGGCCACCGCAAGCGGGCGGTGCGCAATGCCTAGTATTTGGGAGTAGTAGTATTGGTAGTAGTCGCAGCACTAGTAGCCTAAGTAGCACATGCTCCAGACCGACACAGGCCGTAGGATGGTAGACGCAGTGTCTGTTCGGGAAGATAGGGGAAGCGTTGAAGCGTTTCCGGCGTCACCGTCAACATCCTGCGCACCGTGCGGGGGAGCTGTGGAGCACGGATGCCAAAGCGCGACGGATCAGCTGGTCTACTATCAACAGGACAGGACATTTGGTTTGCTCGCACCCCGGCTAGGGATCCCGTCGCCATGCTCTATCCGTTTGCGTTATGTCAGTGTGATCTCCAACGGCGACGAATGACAGTTTCTGGACAAAGATCCAGCAGGTGTGGTGTGCTCGCAGAACGTGCTCTCCACGTTGAAGTGATAGACGGACGCGACAGAAGATGGAAGCCAACTTCATCAATCATCAATCAACCGCTTATCGTATCTTCAAACGATGCGCCATCTCGGAGGAAAGGCTGGCGTGCTTGGTTAGTGAATCCTAGTGAGTGCGCACGCCGCTCGGCAATGGGGAGAACACCCTTGCTACAGGTGCATTGTGCTGCGGTAAAAACAACGGAAGCAAAATGCCGGTAGGAAGTACTTGCAAGATCCGTGCTAAGGTCATCTACGTCTCCTTGCTCTGCGCGCTCGCTCTCTCGCTCTCGCTCACTTCACATTCGGGGTGTCCAACATCAATGGCAAAGCTCTTGAGGGTTGTCTTGGATGCTGTGATCTCTTGACGCCTGCTTTGAGTGTTAGTACCGCGCCATGCCTTCAAGGTACCCGTGCCTGGGTGGGCTAGCTAAAGTCTGACAGGACACCTAGGTCGCCTCTCTGCGCACGGGAGTTAGAAACGTACCTCCACAGTGCAGGGAGCACCTAGTGTAGAAATCGCACCACCAGTAAGCCTCTAGTTTCGGCCACCTAGTCGGTCGGTTCGATCCGTGCGAGATAAGGCAGGGTAATGCGGGTGGAGTTCGGCCAGAATGTTCGAAAGCGCGCGCGCGCTCGCGCTCGCGGTGGCAAACCTGTTCCCCTCTATCGGGGTGGCCTCTGCTTCGACTTAACGGACCTGACCCGAGGTCGTCGACCATTTCATAACCGAATTTTCTTCGCTCGCTGCGTGATCGCCTAGCTGGTTGGGCGAGCAACCCAACATCCGCTCGACGTCTCGGTGCCGATCGGTGAGCGGTCGCGCTGTGTGGTGGGAACGGCAGCGGGCAGCAATATGCGCACCCAGTTTCCCGCTTGCACTCCGCACTTTGTGGTCCATCATCGAGCTGCGTGTGTGTGCTTGAGTGTGTGCGCGCGCGTTTCTTTGCGAGAGAGCGGTTTTCCTCGCATCGTCACAGTTCGTCTTTGACATGCTTTAGTTTCTCAGAGGTCAGCAGCGGCAGAGACAACAGAAAATGGAATTAAAAAAAAGAAACGACACCCCTAGATCGCCCCATCATTATCCAAAATCAATGGCGACACGGCCGCACACTGCTGCGCGGCCCGACCACCGCGGCGGTATGGATTGCCTTGGAAAAGGAAGTCAAAATGACATTTGAAATCGAACGAAACCCGCTCCGGTGGATTAATCGGTTGCGTTCAGTTTTTGGGTCAACCAATAATGGGCTCCGGCGGTCGAGAACGGCACGACTTTGACGTGCGCGGCGTATCCGACGGCGAAGACACCCGGCCAGCCTTGACAGATTAGCTTGGACGTCGATTTCGAATCGTTCCGAGTGTGGGACGGCTGCTTATCGCCGATTTCAAAAGCATTGCGTTAGTGTCCATGATGATAGGACGATCCATTTCTTCACGTCCTGACAGCCGTGATGAATGCGAGAAGATGTACACTGAGTAACTCCATCTATATCGGTGACATTGAAGCGTTCTACTCGGAGCAGACAATACCAGCAGTTATTGCTGCTACCGACACTACCGACCGGCGATACTACCATCCCCTCTGTACGGCGGTAATCGCTGGGTTCAACAACAACAACA
Organism: Anopheles dirus; assembly: GCA_000349145.1. Lineage (NCBI taxonomy): Eukaryota > Metazoa > Arthropoda > Insecta > Diptera > Culicidae > Anopheles > Anopheles dirus. The sequence goes on from KB672824.1 coordinate 1,693,899, forward strand.
ACAAAAAATCCAAAAAACAAAGACACGAAAAAGAAAGATTGCGAACCGGGGAGAAACCTGTGTTTTACTCGTAGAGAAAGGCCGCCGAGCGAGAGTTACGGTTCCGTACGAGCGGCTCCGGGGCTGGATCCTCGGCTCCAAGACACCTGAACCATGCCAGCGTAATAACACGAGCTGTGTATCAAATGATCGTAAAGACGCTGGACGCTGCCGATGATGGTGATGATGATGATGATGATGATGGTGGTATAGGAGAAACAGGTTCCAAATTATTTTTTTTTTACATAGCTGGTTTTTGTGTATTCCTTTTCGGTTGGCCTCGATGTTTGGCCTCATTTTCGAGCCGAGGTTTGAACTTGTGCAGCTTAGAGCTGCACGGTGTGCGGGATTGCTTCTTCGCATCTTCCACACAAAGTAGCTGCAGCAGCACCACAACAACAAAACGGAAAACAGCGGCCAAATGGGTTCTGGAAGCTTAGTGATCTCACGGGGTATCGGAAGAGCCCACACACACACACACGGACGCTGCGCATCTAGAAAGGTTCAATAACTTCCCGGCCGGTGCTGGTTGTAAGTGGCTTTTGGGGGGGTTGAGCAGCCTGACCCAGATATTGGCGAAGTGTGCCTGAGGATGGGACCAGGCAGGAAATCGATCGAATTTGCTGCGGCTGCGAAAACCGGAACGGCGGAACCCCGGTGTGACGTCCTCGTGTGGAATGCAGCCCGGCACACTCGCATCCCCCGAGTGGCTCCAAGGTCTCTGGGCCCGTGGTCTCTTTCCGCGGATTTTTCATTGATATGCATCAAGTGCCGCCCGGGCGAGAGTTCCGTTGGAGCACACACACACATACACATCGTTTGCCGCCCACTTTCTCGCGCTCGGCAAAGTGTGGAATCAAGTTTTTGAGGTCCGTTCGGAGGAGAAATTTCGGAAACTGTGCTACGGCGCTGGCTGCTAGTGGTGGTGATGGTGGTGGTGGTCAGCACATACTGACCCAGATCGGGTCGCCGCTATCCAGAGAGACCAGACGCACGGGCCGGCTCGGGCCACAGCTTTCGACACATAATGATGATGCACTCCTCCTGTTTGTTCGCGTTTTAATGGCCGCACGATTGATGGATGGCGGCGGTGGCGGCGGCGGCGAACTCCCCAGTTGGCCTGCCAAAACCCCGATAACCTATAATTTTAATTGAAGCGTGCCTCCGGCCGCGGCCCGTTGACCTCGAACGGGAGCTCCTACCCCGATGGGAGTCGGATAGGCTACGAATCTTATCAGTTCCTCTTTTGTTGGGACGCTGGTCTCGACAGTGTTCTTGGGTTTGTTCGGATTTTCGAAGTCTCCTACACGCTCGTGGCGGGAGGATGGCCCGCCCGTATGGACGCTAGCTCCATACGGTCTGACCTGGCGGACGTCGGACGCTGCCTTCACCGATTGCGGATATGGTGCGTTCATTGAGGATTTCATGTGAAGTGTCAATATTGATGGAGACACAATATTTGGCTACGGCAACATGACCGAAAGAAGTAATTCTTTCGTAGGAGAGCCGTGTCGTCCAAAATCTTTCAGCAAAAAAAAAACAAAAACGACACTCGGAGATACGGACGGTGTGCGCGGCCGGTGTGAACCGTGAAGCCGGCCAAACGTAGACAAAAAGACCCGTCGAGGTGTTTGCACTAGCGCTGAGATCATGCTGGTTTTAGCGCTCGCCATGCGCCCGGGCCGGCCACCCGTGAAACAATTCCGAAACGGCCATCGAGTTCCCATGGTCGTCCGAGCCTTCCCTTCCTGCTGTGTCGCCATACGCGTCCGTGTGCGCTAATTTACCGGCCCGGGGGGGGGGAGGGGGGGGCAGACGCGCTGCGCGGGCCTAGAAAGGCCCACAGTTCCTGCCCCGGCCATTTTGGCGACGGCATGCGAACAATGCCTGATAAGTCCGCATCAAAATGGCGTAGAGAGGGGAGAAAGAGAGAGAGAGAGAGAGAGAGGGAGACACGCGCGCGCGCGCGCACACACCTACAAAGTGGCTTTTAGCGAGGTGGTAAGTTTTTGGAGGACACCCTGGAGACAACCGAAGAGAGAAAAAAAGGTTCCAAAGTCGTCGGCCTCCTCCCATCTGCTTGATGTTGCTTCCTTTAGACTTAGCGACACCGGCTCTCCTGGAGTCACCGGGCGTTCAGAATCTCATACACTTGCTTGTCTTAAGAAAAAAAAAGCAAATAAAACAAAGATTCTACTTCTAGGCGGCGGGCAGGTTGAGTAATTTGCATGCCGACTCGCCTCCTCCTCCATCCAGCCATCCAGCTTGCGGGCACATCGGGCTCTCATTCATGAAGGCACCGAGAAAAAAAAGGGAAAAGCTATAATGGCCCGGTACGGGAGCGACAGATAGACCGGTGTTATACTGTGTGTTGTCGCCAGGCGCGCACGAGAGCGAGAAGGACAGCAGGGATAGCAGAGCAGGCGCGCAGATCCGGTTTCGAGAGGTGCCTTTTTGTGCGTTTTGTTTTTCTTCCTTTCCCGGTTTTTTTTTTGTGACACCTGGGTGAATGTTGCAGAGTATGGGAGCGTTCGGAGACCTGCCGTCTGTTTAGCGGCCGTGTCTGCCCAACCCAACGCACTTGTTAGCATTGACTGCTCCGGGCACTTTCTGCGCGCACCTCGCTCGACCCGGGATTATCTGCCAGTATCGCCGGCGCGATCGACAACCCGGTGATAATAGATTCTCGGAACTCCTGGTCTCCTGGTAGCGTCGTCGAGGATCTATGGCCGTTGGAACGGGGCCCTTTCGTCGCCACTTCGCCCGTTTGTGCTCGTCTGCCAGCCGGGCTGGGCCGAGTGGTTGTCGCCATGGCGAAGATCTTTGGACGGGCAGGTGCTAACAGAAGGAACGTAACACGAAACGGCTCTGAAGAAAAGAAGAAGAAAAAAACACGGGCTGAATTAGCATGGCCGCTCGTTGGGACAATCGAGAGGCCGTTGGCTTTGATGTGATTTTTTGTGTGTGTGTGTGTCTGTGTCCGTTGTATAAGATGGAACACGCCAGCGGACGCACAGGTGACCGATGGTGCGTACTCTTCAGGTTGCCAGATTTTCGGGGTTGGGTTGGGCCGCGATTTTGAAGTCCCCGTCTTCGACCTCGGGCTTGAGGTGTGTCCGACGCTGAACACCTGTTCGTGTGTGTGTGTGTCACACGTACGTTCGCAATCAATTCATTCGAATTATGATGCCCTTCGGGAACGTCGCCGCTGTCGCGCCGCTAACGCTATCACTCCCGCGGAACCCACGTCCGGGAGACGGCAACCTCAATTCGTCCTCGATCCTCCGGCTCCTTTCACTTTTTTCTCACTCTCTCTCTCGCTCTCTCGTACCGCACACGGGCTCGTGATGCGCGTTCGAGGATTTATTTCATCGTCTACGGCGAGAGGGCTATGGAGATAGCGGTGTCCATTACACTGGCTCCGTTTCGGGCGCAAGAAATGCCTGAGACTGAACGCGGCAGCACAATGTACGCTATCAGTGGACGTAGTCTTCAGCTCCACACCAACCCTTCGGAAGCGGCCCAATGTTTGTAGAGCACGTTCGGGCGTCGAAGATGCCACAGAAGCGAACCATCTGGCCGATGGTCTAGAGGCTATAGTACGCAATAAACGCGGCGAACCGGCCCCGTAACCGTCGGGTCATCGTAACTGTCATCGTAAACCGTCACCTGTGGGCTATCAATGTCCGCATACTGCCACCGAACACCGACTACTATGTGTGCAGCGGGCAAACATTGCCCCCGCAGCAAGTTATGCGATTCAGGTACAGCGGTGCATTAATGAGCAACCTCCTCCTGACCTGACCTCAACCCCGGCCGCCCCGGCAGATGACAAATGTGCGTTCTTCTGTGTTGTCCACCCGGGTGTGTTTTTATTGGTGATGCGTTATTACTACCGCCGGTCGTTAAACAGTTCGGCGTGTGTGGACAAGCCCATCGTATTGTGTCTCGAAGAGGCGGGTGTCGTTTGTTGTGCGCGTAGCGAAAGCTGTGTTTGTCTGCAGACAAACGATGTTACTGCCTCCAAGACAACAGTGGTCAAGCGTTTCTTTTGACGTTTCTTATCACTGCGCAGGGGGAGTTAGACACGCCAATACTGTAGTTCTCGATCTTCCGGCTCCAGGCTGCAGCGATACAGCGAGTGCGCTTCAAAACTTGTTTGCGAGAAGGACAGGCAAAACAGCTCCACTCGATTGGGACTTCAATTTCGAGCCGCGTTTCGGACTCGGCAAGGCCCACTGCGTGTGGTTACGCCTGGTGGGTGCCCGTACCCGGTAAATCATCTGCCCAACTTTCACCGGGTGTTCGTTGGCGTGGTACGTTTCCGTGAAGGTCGTCACCGGAGCTCGCTCCGTCAGGCCCGTGGGCGCACCTGTGCGGCGATGTACGAGGCATTCCTGGGTGAGCGCGCTGGCTCGGGCGGAATGCAGGTACCGAATGGGGAAGATACGCCATCGCTTCCGGGCTGCGGCAGGGCAGCGAATGGGAAATTGCAAACAGCCTGCCGGACCCGGCATACGAGTGGGGCAGAGGATACCCACCCTTGAAGGCCGTTGACCAATCGATCCCGCCCCGCGGTAGCGTTGCACCATCTCCGCGTGGAAGCTCACGAGCGCCCGATGATGTTATGAGCCCGGCCCGTGGAATGCAAGGCTAGCCGCATGTCACCATGTGTCACGACACTGCCAGCGCTGCGCAAGATTGCATAAAGCAGCCCCGCAGCAGCAGCAGCAGCATCGCTGGAAATCGACTCTGACGCTAAGGGAGAGAGCGAGCATCCATCCAGTGTCGCGGGGTCGGGTCGGGAGTTGATGCCACGACTCCCCCCCCCCCAGCCACTGCCAGCCGCACGCGGCTAGGTTTACTTTGTTGCTGTCATAAATTTTGTGTTTGTTTCGGTTTCGTAAGCTCCCGCAGCGAAATAATCTGTCACCACGCGGGCAAAGTTTGGAGGCACCGGGGAGCATTACGCTTACTGCTGCGCTGGCGGTTGTTTCGCTCACTGCACCGGTACGATCTACCCAGCACTGGGGCGGCTGGGATGTACCGCCCGGGCTGACATTTGACTTCCGCGGCAGATCGTCGCACGAAAGTGAGAGCGCTTGGCCACAGAAATAGACCGGCGAGGAGTGCGTTGCTGGCCAGCAACAATCCGGTCCGGTTGGCATTGAGCTGGAGGCGACCGAAATCAGCTCAGCGGGCCTTTATGCTAATAAATCGGCTTGCGAAAGCTCACGCGAAACGGGCGCGGGCGCGCTCTGATGCTCGATAAACGCCGCCGCAAACAAAAAGAGGGGCACTACTTTCGATGGCCCAGTGTGTAGTAATGTGGTCTGGGTGTTCGAAATGCAAATTGAAATTTAATTGCTACCCACGGTGGGAAGTTCTCGCACTCCAGATGTAAGATGGACACCGTTTCGCTCACAAAATCACTGTTTTTTTGTTTGTTTTTTTTTTTTTTCTTTGTTCGCACTGTGGCAGTGGTGATGGATGTTCTTGCCTTTAGTACGCCAGGCACGCCGGGATTCGGGAAATCCACTCCACACGGACGTGCGCACAGCAAATCCCCTTTCACTTACGGGGGCGCCCAGTTAGGGTTTCATATCACGCGCATCGCGCAACCGCCTGTGGTCTAATATCCTTACCTTCGATCGGTGGGTGACCGTTTCCGGGTTGTGCGGCAGCCGTGTCCTTGCGCGCCGCCGTGAGTCGCATTATTGATCGCGACAATGGTGGGCTCCGGTGGGTCATTTCGGCGTTACGTGAAACCGGGAGGCTAAAGTCCATGGTCTACCAGTGTCTACTGGAGGAGTCGGCTTTGCCTCGGACCAGCCCGGATACCGGTGCAATGCATCCGATCAAAGCACTCGCTCCGCCAGGAGTTCAGGGTCAGCGCGACTTTTACGGAGTGCGCAAAAAGGGTCACTTCATTCGATGTGCCACTCGCTTCGTTCCGATCAGTTTTTTTTTCTCTCTTCTCTCCTCCGTGCTGTTCACCGGGAGGTTAGCTGGTTAGTTCGCAGCATGGGCGCGGAAGATGCGACGTGACGGCTTTTTTCTTCTCTGTTTTTTTTTTGGAAACCTTCTCAATGGTCGTTCACCTGGGGGTCCTCAATTTCACAGCGCGTGCGCTCATTGCCGAGGCGAGGCGCAAAAAGTGAAAGAAGAGATAAATAATGCCCTCTCAGTGCCGGGCGAACATTAGCGACCGTACCCGAAATGGCCATTATTGTCCTAGACCTCCAGCGCCGGCAGAACAACGAGCCAGCGTCATGACCCAACCTTGACTTGCGCCCGGTGCGTTAAGCTTTTGCAAACGCGTAACCGAAAGCGTCGAAACGCCGCTCCCGGCGGTGCTGGGAATGGGCCCTGCGCGCCGGAAGAGCGCCCGAGTACGAGGCGGTTAATTAAATAACAAATCAGGCACCGGGCAGCGCTAGGCAATGCGACGCTCCGGGCGGTTCTCCCTCGGCGGTTGGACGGTGCCTGTTTTTTTCCTCCTCCTCGATTCGTTCGTTGCAGTTGTTGCGTAAAACAGGTTGTACTACTCGTTTTCACTTTCGTTCGCCGCCCGGAGCCGGACTTTCGGCGCATCGGAGCACGGAAGCCGCGCGAAGTGGTTGCGCGCGTGGTTCGGAATGCCTGAAACTGATCGCTCGACTGCAATGCGATATGCAAACGAACGGCGGAGCTGCTTCCCAGCTAGCAAACAAAACAACAACAAAAAAAAACGAGATCTAACTGTACTAACTATCCCCGCTTCCCGACGCCAGACGTTGGACTGGGCGTCTCCAAACATGCGCATAACTTGCGGCGAGCAAGTTTTGCAAACGCTGCCGTTAGCGAGGCGTGTTTTTTTCGAAATGCGCTTCTACAGACTCCTTCACCCAGAACTACAGGTGCCACAGGTGGCACGCACCAGCAGGCTTTAAACCCCGCGCCGCACTCCCAGGGTGTCTCTGAAACGAGACACTCCCCGACACACCGCACACGGTGTGGCTCCTCGCTCGACTGCTCCCGGGGTTTGGTTTTGATCCACCAATTTGGCATCCACCCTATTGCATAAGTCAGTCAGTGAAGTCATCTTAAGTAGCGCTCTCGAACCACTCCACCAGCCGCGGCCGGAGCTTCGGGGCGTGTGCCTGTTTGCGCGGACCTACTTCACAGGCGGACTTTGGCGTGCCGTCGTTCTGCCTGACAGCTGCCGCCTGGGTTCCGGTGACGCGCGAATGTCAAGTGCGGACGGATGTAAACACGCACACTCGCCGCAGGACATGCCTAGCTGCCCTTAAGGCTTGCCGGGGCAATCGCGCTGGGTTTGGGAGGGGTAGCTGCACACCGCTGCACACCGTTGCATTGCATCATTCTCCATCAAGTGCGTGTGCGGAACGTGATGAGCATCTGCGACTCGCACTTAGCTGCCCATCCCTTGTGCCCAGCGAATGCCGAATATTAATTCCGCGAACCGCGGAACGTGCGAGTATTTGCTGGCTGCACCCAGCAAACCTGCTGTCTCGCAGCACAGAACGTTCTTCGCGCGGAGTTCGTGCGCGGTGAACTTCTGCAGCGAACAAATCAGCACATTTGCACAGTGCTTCGTGCACCTCTACACGCCCGAGTAGTGGCGGAGTTGATCGCACTTGTTCAAGTTAGCAAGCAAGCTCTCCAAAACAAAACAAAAACACACACATTCCGTGATGTACCAATGCCTGCCGACGTACGGACATGTTGTGCAGCGAAAGGTGGTGTGCAAAAATTGATCTAATTATTCGAGCCAGCATACACGTTCGAGTCGGGTCGATCAACTCGTCAAATCTGATCGTCTGCCTTTGGATCATTAGGCGTGTGTGTGTTTTTTTTCTCGAAAGCGGTGCGATGTTTGTTGCTCGTTGTTTGCTGCATGAAGTCAACAGCTACTAACGCAAGACTTGTCCCTATCGAGGAGTGACTAGCCGGTTATGCTGGTGTAACTTGGTCTAGTCACCCGTTCGATGGTAGGAATGCTCACGCAGAGCGAAAAAGTAGAAGCTAACTCCAGACGAGAGGTGACGTCCGGGTTCCACGTAAAGGTTATGGAGCTCCAAATGTCTGGAAGGGTTCGCCTACTGGAAGGGTTGATATTTGCTAAAGTGATGGATAATGTTGCGACGTCATCTCTGCAATTATCTTGCTAGATACTGGAGCATTGCTATTAAGATGTCTGCTATGCCTGAGCCCTTGAATCGGGCAGTCTTTGATCTATCACGCTATCTAGCAGGCCAGTCTCGGGTGCCGCAAAGAACCACCTCATGTACCACGTTGGAACGCATTTAACGATCAGGTCCAAATCTGCCAAAAACCGATCGACACGTCCGGCTGCGATAATTGCACCCACGGTGCGATGCTTTTCAGGCACGTAATCGCCGGCTGATGAGCCTGCCACCTTGCGCCGCTTGTTCCGCTTCCGCTTTGCCACCGCGCGTTTTGGCACACACGCTGGGTGGGTGGAGAAAACGGTGTGTTCCTGCGCCACACTTCCGCGCGCCAAGTGAGTTGGAGTTGGCGTACGCAGCGGGGGGGGGGGGGGGGGCTAACAGTAAGCTACGCCCGATTGCTTCTCGCATAAGACATCCGTCGAACCGCCGAACCGTCGAACCGCCGGGGTGGACTTTCTCTTTTAAACGGCCCGTGCGTGCGCACCGTTTCGCTGTTCCTACCCTCCCCAGTTAGTCAACTTTGGGGCACGGTTTTCGGGGCGAGGGGTGCCGAGCGATAAGCGGGCAGGTGGTGGCTTTCTCCCGGTGGTCGCGCTTATCGCCCCTGAACGGTAGCCGGGCTCTACGGCTCCTAGACCACGGCAGACGGGTCGTTACGATTCCGAACCACGCGTTTGCAACCTCGCGACTTCGTCGGGATCCGGACGGGAGTTGGTGGCGGTTTTTGGACGTCTCTCTATGTCGGTCGGAGCATCTCCGGAGTCCGTCGCCGTCATGTGCAAAACGAAGAGAAAAAAACATTATCATCCCGATGATATAAGCCGTCGAACGAAACTGAAATGAACACAAGGACGGGGCATGTGTGAATGAATCACATCCGAAGGAAAGTTCCCGGAGTTGGTGTTCGCGAACGTGCGAAATTGCGTTATGACGGAGCGTGCCGCCTCGCCACACGCATCCGCTCTGTTTACAGTGCGCTTTATGGCTCCGGGCGGCGTCGTGTACCGGGAGGCCTGACCTGACGGGCTAACGAGCGCTTCTCACCAATTTGTCCACCATTGTCCGGAACGGCCGGTGCCAAAGTGTGCAATGTGTCAAGTTGGGCTGCGGAACAAGATGCCATAACGCCGCGTTTGTAATGGCGACACCCGAACCTGGGCGAAGGCAAGTTTTGGGTCGTCTCGGTGTCGAGTGCCCAGAAAAGTCTTCCGGACACTGTTGGGACGTCGCGGATGGAGTTGTGGAGGCGGTGCAGAACCATACGGAGCAGAGTTTGAACGATGTCCCCGGCATGCTAGCTTGTGATCTTCACGTTATCGCTAGAACATCGCGGAACGATCACGAGTTTGCATCAACAACCTGCATGGGCGACATGGAGCACATTACAAAGCCGTAGTTGTCGCGCGGCGCACTCCTAAAAGGCAGGATGAGTTGAGGCCCCCTGTTTGGTGCAGCCCTCATCTTGGACGCTACAAATGCGGACACACCACCGTCCCCGGCTGGCATCGGTGCAGGCCTGGGACGTGGTGGGCTCGCGCTGCAGCTCGGGTGGAAAATCCTTTCGCCGCCCGCTCCGAGCGCCGTGGAATGTGGACTCCAGCTTGGAGACTTGGTGCGTGGTGGCTGGTGGCTGCGCGCGCGCGCACGTAATGAGGCAAGTAGGGCATGCGTTCGCAACACACAGACACACGCGACCCACACTTGCCACACTGGTGACCGCAAGAGGCCAGCCGCACGGCGCGATAGAACAGCGCAGGTACGCTGTGTGCGTACCGATGCGGTTTAGATTCCGCAGAAAACCCAACGCACAGCCTGCGGCAGGCCTGCCCGCACCGTGGTCCTCCCTCCCAGTCCGCGCGCTCTACCCTCGATGGCGATGTGTCTTTTTCGCGCAAATCGTCAAACTGGAAATACTAGTTCACGGTCCGTTTTCTGCAGCGAACCTTTAAAGCGCTCCGATCCGCTGCTGTTTGGCGCAGGCTGCCATTGCTTTGTCTGAGGGGCGATGATGCAAATCGGATAGCTTTGGATTCTAACAGGTTCTGGTTTTTTTGGAACAGATCTTCACAATGCTATCTCCAATAGGAATGCATAGATAACACTCATTTTAAGCGTTGAGCTATAAAAAAGCGAATATGCAGGTCCCTGCAAGAAACTTCAGACACTGGAGACGGCTTTGGATAGCTTTGGATTCTCGCAGGTTCTGTTTTTTTGGAGCAGATCTCCAGAATGCTACCTCTAGTTGGAATGCATAGATAACACTCATTTTAAGCGTTGAGCTATAAAAAACGAATATGCAGGTCACTGCAAGAAACTTCAGACACTGGAGACTGCTTTGCATAGCTTTGGATTCTAGCAGGTCCTTTTTTTTGAACAGATCTTCACAATGCTATCTCCAATAGGAATACATAGATAACACTCAGTATAAACTTTGAGCTATAAAAAACGAATATACAGGTCACTGCAAGAAACTTCAGACACTGGAGACGGCTTTGGATAGCTTTGGATTCTCGCAGGTTCTGTTTTTTTGGAGCAGATCTCCAGAATGCTACCTCCAATTGGAATGCATAGATAACACTCAGTATAAGCTTTGAGCTATAAAAAAGCGAATATGCAGGTCACTGCAAGAAACCTCAGACACTGGGAAGCGGCAGGTTTTCAAGTCGGTGCCACTACATCATGCTATCCGGCCAGCAACGTCGACTGCCGCGAGAGTGGGGATCCTTCGCCGCTATTATTGGACAGCCGTTGGCAATCGGTTGCCAAAAGGTCAGCCGGTGGTAACATCCCGCCGGGAGTCCAAACACAGGGGCCCGTGCGGCTGTCGAGAGCGGGGAGTTATCAAAAGCTCACCTGATGCCTGACGGGTGCAAGCGAACACCAACTGGCCGAATGTGCCCGAGATCCAGATTTGGCTCGAATGACGTGCCCCGTACGTCGAAGACTTCACACGCCCGTGATGGATAAGCCGCGGCTCCCGATCGTAATCGACGGTACGATCCGGTATGTCCATCCGACTCTTCGTTTAATCGCTTGCTGCTTTTTTTTCTTATTACCGTGCGGCTTCTTTGCGCGCTCTCTCTCTCTCTCTCTCTGTCGCGCCGGGGTGTGTTTGTGTAGCGTTTCATTGATCACTTCGATGGTCGATGCCGTCGGTCGGCGGTCGGTAAAAGTTGAAACGTTACGTGTTGCCGTTCGTAACGTGGCTCGGCCCGCGCCTGTACGTCTCTGTCACGCCGTATCGCGTTCCCCCCGTAGGCTGACGTGTGCGGTTACTCAATCGCCGAACGTCATTGTCATTCGGTGCTCTGGGTGTGCACTCTGGGGCTTTCGCAGGTTTCGCTCCCACGTTCGTAATTCGGTGATTCGGGCGAGAAAGAGAGAGAGAGAGAGAGAGAGAGAGAGAGAGAGATGCGTGCTGGCGTTCTGACCAGGATCTGGCCTGGCATACCCGGAGGCAGCGAGTTTCAGGCTAAAAATTGAAAACACCCTCTGGTCTGGCTATCGTCCTCAACTCCGGATCCGCAGAGATTTATGGCCGCACGTTTGGAGCCCATGATCTTAACGATGCGGACATTCGCGCTGCGGGCCCTTCTCGAGCGTGGGGCTAAGAACAGTTTCGCCCGGAGCCTGGAAACGCCTGAAGCGACGCATCGTCGTGTCCCAAGTCCGCACGCGGTACGATCGCCGATCTCAAGGTGGACGGGCGACGAAGGGGCCTCTCATCGTCTCGCGATGAGCCAACGTTTAACGACACGAAATTAGGCGTCCCCATATCAGGGCAGGAAGATCTGGCGGGATCTGGAGGTGAGGCGTGAGGCGGTTTTTATGATTTCTGCAGGGTCGCGCCTGTTCCTCCGTCCCAGGCGCTAGGGACGAACCGGAGACAGCGCCATAAAAAGAACAGCAGGGATTGAGGAATTTGAAGAAGGCGGCGCGTGGTCGAAGATTCCGGTCGTCATTATGCTTCAGAATTCAAATATCGCTCGCAGCCGCTGTTTCGGTGAAACGCCGCAGAAGAGAGGAGTCGTGGAGTCGTCGTGTTGTTTTGGAAGACCCGACAGGGGGCGACCGGTGCGCTATATGCGATCAATTAAGCGCTAGAAGCGCTGTAAAACCTGAAACTCCGGCCGTGATCTCCCATGCAATGTGTGTCCATTCGCACACACACACACACACACACCTGCGTTTTGCAACAGACTCCAGCCAAAGTCCGGCTAGCGAAACAACAAAAAAAACCCAAAGAAGAGCATTTAATCACCTGTTTACCGATCGGGCTGAAGTGCGGACGGCGCGATCTTCGCATCCATAATGAGCTGTTTGCTCAGTTTTTGTTGGCGAGTTTTCGCAACTCGCCAACATCGAAAACGCTGGACCCAACCGGGCAGGGCTTGCTTTTTTGCCTTCTTCTTCTTTTCCGCTCGTTGCTGCAAGACTTCCAGACTTCCCCGACTCATTCGCTTCTTTCCGCTTGTCTCCTATTTCAGAAATGCAGTGCAACGGCGAACCTACACCCCTGCATGCGCGGCTACAGCTCCGTGCACACACAGCAACCGGCCGGACCGATACGAGAGTACAACATCGACCCGTACATCCTGCTGGAGGACGAGCTGAAATACATATTCGAGGACATCAGGCAGGTGAGTGCATGGGGGAGCAATGTCCGCGAGGTCGAGGAACCTGGGTCAAGCGCCCGCAACCGTAACCTTTGCGGCGTTCTTGCCACGCAAGCGGCAAGAAAGCGCCCGGCAAACTGTATATGCCACACTTTTATTGCGAGTTAATTGCCGGCCCGATTTATGGCGGTGCGCGCGGAGTCCGCTTTCTTTGGAGGTGGCTCCTCGTGCATATCAATTATGGTGCGCTCCGGGGGTGGGGGAGCATTTACAATCGCTCCAAGCGGTACGCGCTACGTGTGGCTGTAAAGTGAGCAGAATTTAACCGCTTTACAACCGCCCTGATTGACGGAGTGCGTCTATCATATCTGCGGGCGCGAGCATCGAGCACAATAACTAACGGCGGACGACGGGTTCGATTCGGCCCGATTTCGGAATGCTGTGTTGCCAGTGGTGGCGGGCGATTATTGACCAACACACACACACACCATCGCTAGCTTCGCGACTAGAGACTTAGAGAAGACACCAACAACGTAGAAGATATACTCATCGGGTGGAGGGACCGTCAGGGTTATCAGTTTTATCATACAAGACAAAGCAATGCGCACGAGAGCAGCACGGTTGTTAGTGTTGGAGTGGTCGCTCATACCACCGCAGGAGTCTGACGCAAGCAATCGCAGCATCTTCGATCCGGTGATAGCGCGTTTGGAGCGTGTCGCCGTGCAGCGGGCAAAGTTTGGAGAAGCGATGTCCAAATCCTTCTCCAGTCACTCGGTCAGGGTCATCTGCTCGCTTTTTAGGCCGCGGGGGGATGGCAGACATTCTTTGCGCGCCCGAAAATGCCCACCATGGAGCAGGAAATGCAGTGTACACACACGGCGCGGGGTGCGGCGTATGGTTCGACAAGTTGTTGTCGTCTCATGTGTGTTGGTCTCGGGTGTGGCACCCGCCTCAAGGCCGGGCGTGGTGGTGCAACCTTCGGGCCCGCCGTTCGGGTGTTTGATTTGGAGTTTTTCGGCTAGGCGTCCGCCGGCCAATGGCTCTCCTTGGGGAGGGGTGCCTTGCTGAGATCATCGGAGAAGCAGAGGGAAGAAAGGGCACATCTTCACCGCATAATAAGCGTGTGCGCTTGCCGGTGACTTCATCGGGTCGGGTTTTATCTGCGGCTTTTATCGCAGGTGCCGTGTCCATCGAATGCCCCCCCCCGGGGCGGCGTGCGTACTTCCCGGACGCGCGTACCATTGTTCGCGTTCACGGCCACGGCAATCAATTGCAGTGACAGGAGTGACCCCGCGCGCGTACGGAGCAAGTTCTTCGCCGGCTCGATCCGCTTCACGGTTGGGATTTTCCACCAAGTGCATTGGCCCGGCCTGGTATCGGATGTTACACCCGTGCCTCAGCAATCGCCTCAGCAAAGGTCGCTGCTCACAACTACCCGCGCGCCGCGTACAAAGAAACAAGCTCACGAGGCGTCCTTAAGGTTTTGCTCTTATTTTCCCAAACCCTCGTCAGCGGCGGGAATTTCCGCCTTATTGCAGCGGCATGTACTGGTTCTGATCTCCTTCCACCCTTTCGTATCTCTCTCTCACTCTCTCTCTCTCTCTCTCTTCTGCAGGAAATCAGCCGCGCGACAAACCACCAGGAGCTGAACAAAATCGCCGTCTACTACTTCGACGGCCAGGGCAAAGCCTTCCGGCCGATGGTGGCGATGCTGATGGCGAAGGCGCTGAACTATCATATGCACAACGAAAACAGGTACACGGGACATGGAAGAGAAGCGAAGAACCTGGATCCACCGGGTGGAGGACACTGGCGACCCTGACCCGTGACGTGCGGTCAATGACGCACGGCCTCGAACTCTTGCGCAAGTGAGCCTCCGGGAGAAGGAGAGCGCAAAGCGGCAGGGCCGGCTAATGAGGCAACTGCTTCCTGCAGTGGGCTTGTGGACCCAGCGTTAGGTGGCCGGGCCCGGGGTCATCACCGGCGTGCAAGGCCAACCGGAACTGGGCGGTGGCTGTACTCTACGGACACCTGCACAGACCTGAAAAGAAGCGACGCCAACCTCCGTATGAATGCATGACGGCGAGGGGATCGAGTCACCGAAACACATCCTGGTTGCGTGCGGGAGTGAGATTCTCTCTCCCCTGCGAGAAGTTTGACGTCAGCAGTCGACCGCTCGCCAGCTGTGTGACTCCGAAACTTCGGCGTCAGAACCCCGCGCCGCCAATTAGACGGCGAAGCAGAGAACAGTTTACTGTCCTAATCCCGCGCGGCTCATACATATTTATGCGCGGCGAGCGCGGCTTAGGGTCCTGTGGCACGATAAATTGGGTCCGGCGAACCGGACGCGCCGCGTGAAAAATGCGACCGTACACGTTTGGGTGTCTTGTTTCTGGCGTCTCCCGGGCACCGGGCGAACGATAAATATTCATATTTCTCGTTCTGGCGGTGCACAGGTGGCATCGGGACGTTTCGGGCCGTTTCGCACCTTCGATCTTGTCGATTTTTCTTGCCGCCCATGGTGCGTTCTTGGCCAGGCCAGTTGGCAGGTAACTGTGATTTGGCGAGCCGTTTCTTCTCATGCAAATTGGGTTGGGCCTGCTTAGCAACCCGGGGAAGAGGGGCCCTTTCGCACCCACAACGGTCGCCATTGTCCACGATTGGTTTGGCAGCGGGATGTCATCAGTCAGCGCTGTCTAGTGTAGCTTCATTAACGGTGCATCTTCTTGTCTTCTTCCTCCCTGTTCTCCCTATCCAGCAACATAGTGAACGCCCAGCGACAGATAGCAATGATTTCGGAGATGATTCACACTGCCAGCTTAGTGCACGATGACGTTATCGACCAGTCGTTCGCTAGACGGGGTAAACCAAGCGTCAACGTGCTGTGGAACCACAAAAAGGTAAGCCAGCAGAACATTCCCACAGGCTAGTCGCGAGTTTTAGCGATTGAAGATCGCGTGTGACTTCGCCGCAGGACGTGGAGGCATGCGAGATCCGGATGACGTCGACGTCTAGTGGGTGATCTAGCGGCATTGGGAGCCAAAGTCGATGCTGCGTTGTTTGCCTCGACTCGGACACTCATCCTCCGGCTCGTTTGACGTCAGTCTTAGCTTCCTGCATGCTCGAAGCGCGTTTGGGGTGAATCCCCCAGGCCATCCCCAGCGAACCTGTCCCTATCGCATCTCAGATGTGGATTGCGTTTCCAAAAAAAAACTGCATGCCTGACACGCACGCGCGCGCGCGCGCACACACACGTCAAACGATAGCATCTGCCGCGCAGGAACACGATCGTGGGCCGACCTTCTCAGGATTGCCAGGGTACGGCACACGCAAACCACGGATAATTGAGCGTGCGCTGGAACAACCGCGTTCGCTCCCGTACGTGGGAGCGTGCATGCGCAGCGGGCGGCCGGTGCGCGAAAAACATACTGCGAAACAATCGATTAACAGCCGAATCGTGACCGAAATACGGAAACGGAAGCGGAGAGTACACGCGCGCCCCGAAACGGGCTGTACGAAATTAGCAAGCCGAACCGGGGCTTTGCCGGGGCGGCATTTGCGGATGCGTTTTCGAGCGAATGTGTTTTGTTGTTTTGGGAGCCGGCAATTAGGTGCCGTCTGGTTTTGTTTTTGACGTACGAGTGTGTGTGTTCGGATGGAGTGACCTTGGTTATGCAAGCCAGAAGCTGGCTAGAATTGGGTTCGATCCGCTTAGATCCGCTTTCGCAAGCACCAGGATCGGTGTTGGACGACGATGTATGTGTTGTTTTTTTTTGGAAGGGGGCCGATAACTTGTTGGACCACTTCGCAACGTCCGTGACTACGCCAGGAAGTTTGGTGTGCTGTTTGTAGGCCGTGCTTTGATCCGGTTTTGGCTATGACTCAGCCGGGTATGCATGCATTCCTGGGGCGATATGCAAGATCTCGTCTTTCTGGAGCAGGTACCTGTTTTCGCGTGCTTGTTGGATAACTTCCTGCCTCTGTTACTGCGGTCGTGCTGATCAGTTTCAAGCCTGCGTCCAGGAAGCATACACAAATGGCAGATAAATCTATAAGACACACAGCTTCTTGGCGCGGACACAGACATTAGATTGTCAACGTTATAACCCAACCTCTACTGGCACGGAATCAGCTGATTCCGTCCACCCGGCAGACATACTGTAACCATTATCGGGCGCTCCCGACATTATCGGCTTCCGTTTTCGGTGCCAGGTCGTCGCCGATGTGTGCGCCATCTTTTGCAACTGCAAACCGACACACGCACGGTCGCGCGGAAGGCGTGAAAACGTTGGAAATTGGCCGTACGTGAGCGCGCTGGGCTATTGTGTGTGCGCTGCCGCACTGAGCGTCCTCATTCGGCAGTTCCACCTCGTTCCGGAGCGGGAAGAAAGTGAATTTACGACCTATTGAAATCGACACCGGCCACTTTCGGTGGTTGCGAGTACGTCCAGCCGTCACCTGTCACATTGGAGCAGGGGGTTGAAGTCAAAACTGCGCTAGAATCTCAACCCCCCTGACTGCTTTCTTGTTGCATCCTGTACATCGCTTTCAACATAAGTGCTCTGCCCCATCACTCACCACATGTATCTTCTCGCTATTTCCCGTTGCAGGTGACGCAGGCCGGTGACTACATCCTTGCCGTCGCCTCGATGCTGCTGGCCCGCCTGAAACACGACGAAGTGACACACATCCTCACCCAGGTGAGTAAGCCGTGCCCGACATAACACACCGCCGATTTCGGATACTTGCCTGTCCAAAAAGCCCGCGTGCGTAATGCTTGATCCGCAACGAAAATCCGGAGTCCAAGCGCGCTGGAGAAGCGCAATTTGATGAGCAATGCTGCGAGAGTGCCAGAGGAGACACGGGAGAAGAAACGCGGATACGCGCCGAGAAGAAAGGCGAGAAGAAAGCCTCTCAAGTGGGGTAACACACACACAGCCACACACAAAAGCACAACCCGACCGGTGGAAGATGGCGACGTGTGCGACATCTTTGAATTTTGTGAAAGTTGCGTGACAGCCCCCCATACACACACACACAAGGTGGAGAGTTACCGCCGAGTAAACAACGCAGCGTCTTTTGACTGGACCGCTCAACAATGGCGTACCGCTCACGACCAGCGCCACGGAGTTCGGTCGTAGCCGCGGGCGATAAGCAGCCGCGGAGCTGTTCTGTTTTGTTGCTGTTGTTGTTGTGTTTGGTTGTTTTCGGTTTTCGCTCCGAAAGATTCGGCAAGATTGCGGACGCTGATAACACGCACAGGGACACGCACGCGCGTTGGAATCGTGGATGTACACGGTCCCTGGTGGGCTACGCGACGTCCCTGTTCGATCGAACATCGCTTCCTAATCCGCATTAGGGACGCAATGGAGTGAGAGAGAGCGAGAGGCTGATGTAGCTTTGGACGAACGCGAGATGTAGCAGGGAGAAAGTGCGTTTGCGTTCAGTGTTTGATGTCACACACTGATCCTGATGTCATCTCGCACACTGCCCAGAGCCTTTCAATCACGACTCTGATTCTTGGGAGTGGTGTGTGTGCTTTTTTCATACCTCAACTCTAAAACCCCCTGTTGTTTGAGGAAGTAAATGACAACTGGAAGATATAATTAGTTCAGTGGAAATATAGACATATTCTCTATACATCCTCTCAAGTTTTTCAAGTTCACCAGGCTGTTTGGATTCGTTTGGATTTTGAATTGAAAAAAAATGACTTCCTTCGCATATGAGTCAACTCCGTTCTATGTTTAATCTATTTTTAGCACATCTTGTAGGCTTCAGATCATCAATTACTATACATGATTGGAAAGGTTTTCTTTTCAGCATTATCACAAAAAAAGAGTTGAACCAAAAATTGCAACCAAAAAAATACTAAAAATCAAAAC
>KB672824.1:1726705-1791472 GCA_000349145.1 Anopheles dirus
ACGTGCAATGATTTGTAAGCAATTGAACAGGCGGTCAAATGTTAGCACAAATCCGAACCGAACATGCGCGCCCGGCGTAAACGAACGAAAAAGAACAAAAAAAATCACACACACACACACACACACACACACACAGGAAGGAAAGGAAGGTTAGGTGCGCCGGTGCGCAGTTTTGTAATATGATGGTGGTGGTAGTAGCAAGTAGTTTAAACAAAAACCTCTTTCCACCCCCACTCGGAGGCACCCACGGGATAGGGACTCGTGTAAGGATTCGCGTGCGACGTTCGACGTTGTGTGTGTTGTGTGTGTGTGTTTAGTATGTAAGAGGGACGCTTGGCGGGCTAATTTACCTTCGTTTACTCTGGATCCTATCGGTTAAGTCTGCTCAATTACGTTATAATACCTTTCCTCTGTCTTGTCCTTGCGGACTAGAGCGACCTACACAATACCCCCCTTCCCCTCTCACACACACACACATACACATAGCCACGGGCGTGCATTCGACTCCCAGCACGAAGACGGTTGTCCAGACGGTGGATAAGATTTCTGGAACTTTTTTTGTACATAGTATCTAATATTTAACGCGACAGAAACGCAAGGATTCATACAACACACGCGCACACACGCACACACACACACACACACACTCGTCCGTGTTTTGTGTTGTTTTTCTTTCCTTTTTTTCTCTCGATCCTTTACATCCTTTTTGGAGAGGCATAAGCCCGCCCTTTTTGTGGTTTAGAAGAGCACGCAAAGATTTTATACGTAATTAAAAACAAACAAACGAAGACAAACGATCACAAACCACCCACGCACAGTAATTACCACCACCAAACACACACACACACACTCACACACGCGCGCTCTGATATGTTCAGTGTATCATATTGTAGTGTGTGGTTATGTGTTGTTGATTTTTTAGTTTCGTTCTTCACGTTGTTTACTATGGAACGGGTAGGTTTAAGGATCAACCGAGTGTGACCTTGGGCCTTTACATGGCTTCTTTTTTTTGGGTTTGCAAACCACCTGCGTCCGTAGGTTGGAAGCGATCAGGATCATCAGGAGGGCCCGGAGTGGGCGAACAAAGCAGGAAACCGGAAAAGAAAGAGATGGAGAGAGAGAGAGAGAGAGAGTGAGAAAGAGTGAGAGAAAAAGAGAAAGAGAGAGAGAGAGAGAAACAAATATTGTAAATGACTTGTGTCAGTAGCGGAGATATCGCCCCGTAGGTCTTAAAGGTGAAGCTTAAGAGGGTTTTCTTTTCCAAGCGCCACGAGGGTGGGGGGGTTTGTTTAGGGGTGCTTCCACAGGCCGATATGTGTTCCGAAATGCTGCAACTGTTAGCCCAGCAGAGCACTCACTCAAACACTCAAAGACAGATAATCGAACCGTTGTTGTACCCCCGTTTTTTTCTCTTTGTGAGCGTGTTTTCCGTACATATTATATATACAATAAAATATACATACACATATATGCTACACTAACGTGCGAGAGAGAGAGCGAGAAGGTGTGTGTGTGTGTGTGCGTATGTGTGCGTGACGAAGAGAGAAAGGACCAATAAACGTAGTCACGTGGTGTAAAGTATTGGGTTAGCTACTTCGTCACTCACTTGTTATCCTGCCTTTAGGTAGCCGTCCAACATGTCCCAGAGGCCGTAAAAGACACAACTCCAAGATGATAGCCCCAGAACCGCGGTGACATTAACCTCAATTTTGCGTTCAAATGTCAATCGGGCCGTTTCCCCCAACAGATGGCGCCACCGTCGCATAGTAGTGGAGCTGCGTCTAATCACCACAGCCATTCTTGCCTGCTGGCGCGTGCCTCCCGTGCATGTCCCCTTTGGAAACAATCCTTGAAAATAGTCCTTCAACGAACTCCGAACTCGTTTTGCACGGACGAGGAGCAACAAAAACGACTTCAAAAAAAAGAAAGAAATCAACGCCAATGGAAATTGGATTGGACAGGGACTAGGCCTCGTTGTGCTTGGAAAGTTCTCCCCCTTCTTCTCCTCTTCCATTCTCTCCCCCTCCCACCCGCTCCGAGCCACTCCAAAGTGAAAATGAAATGTAAAGTTTGCAAAGAATGGCAAGCAGGCGAACGAAAAAAAAGAGAAAAAAGACACGATAAAAACAATGTGCAAAGCCCGCTGTCGGTAGTCGTTCTGCGTGCGCCCTTAACGTTGTTTATTTCCCCGTTGCCCGCCCCGCAGCCGACCTCGAAGCCTTCCCCCCCCCTCTCCACCGAAAGCTGCCCTCCGAGGGGGAGGCGGGAGCTGTTGGATCGAAGTTTTGCGCGCTATTGGGCAGGGTTACTGCTGCTTGCATTGCGCCGCACTGGCTCCGGCCCACGTGCGGCACCGTGCGCCACGTGGGCTTTGTTTCAACGGCACTCTCCCTCTCCACCGGCCATTTTGTTGCGCCTGATAATAGGCACAGCGGGTGCTTTGAAAACACCGAACGAAAAATGAAAACAACCGCAGCGGTAGGAGTAGTGCCAGGACTCGAATCCTTCACAAGCACACACACATAGACACGTACATCCGCAGGACTAAAGCGGGGCTTTTGAGCTCGACAATCGGCAGTGCAAGGAGCGAACGCTTTACGGCACTACCAGTTCTCCTCCGACGCTGAGGGCGATCGGTAGTCTCGAAAGCTCGCCGGGCCAAACAAAACGGGATACTGGTAGCTGTGTGTCTCTCTCTCTGTGTGCGTGTGTGTGTTTGTGTGTCCGCGTGAAGGTGTGAAACGGTTTCGCGTACCGCGCGCGCCAAACATTCGGCGAGCCTGTCAGGTTCAGTTTCCTAACGCGGCGAAACGAGCACAGTGTCCTGGATTTTGGCCGAGGTTGAGACGGCTCTGCGTATCGCACCACCGACGGGGATGTCGACCGTGGGCGACCGGCGCCCTCTGTAGCTGATCGGGCTGTAGCTGTAGCGAGCGCGCGGCGCATGGGCTCGCGCAACCCATCCGACCATCCGATCTTCTGGTGCGACGAGCTGAAGCGTTACGAGCGGCAGCGCATCGCCGATGAGAGCCTGCGGGACTGGAAAAACCGGAAGCTGATCGAGCGGCGGTCCCGTGCGAAGGAGCAATCCCACGTAAGCGTCCCATACGCGGCGAGCGCTGCGCTTCTGGTGGTTCGTGGGCTGGGGTTGGGAGAGAGAGAGAGTTTGGACGTGAAGGGGCTGGGACGGACTTGCCATTGACAGGCGAAACGGGCGGACGGGCGAAAAAGCTCACCCCAACCTGCACGCGATTGCCTACATTTAGGCGCCGAGCACCAGAAATCGACGGCGAGTTGCAGCAGGCGAAAGTTTCCTTGGAAAAGTGAGAGAAAGAGAGCGAGAGAGTGTGTGTAAGTGTGTGAGAGCGAGATTCCGTCGCTTCGTTCCGTCGCCCACGGATTGGCCCTGAGTGGAGGAAGTAAGTCTGCGGGAGTAGTTGTTCGACCCCTACACGCTTTGGCCCTCACGCAACCCTCACGTCCCTCGTCGACCTTTCTCGGGTTGAGACTTTTGTACGCCCGCTCGAGCCCAGCGCAATCAACCACCTAGGCGGGCGCCCTCGGTGCAACAAGCAACCGCGCGCGCGCAGTTCGCATCCACAAGCAACCGCCAGCCGCCGCAGATCGTCGTCTGTCAGCTGTGGCTTTTCTTTTGTTATTTTTGTTTATTGTCGCAACACCCCCTTAAGAGCAAGAGGAGCCCAGAGATGACTTCCGGACTTTGATGGCATTGGAAGGATCCGAGCTGGAACCTTCCCAACTAATGAGGGTGAGGGTTTGGGTTAGGAAGATGTGGTTCTCCTAGTGTCGGTGAGCCATACAACTCCAGATTTCCGGGATTGGATCCCCTTGTTGTTGTCCTTGAAGTAAAATCCAGCTACCAACGTCCAAAAGTCTACCGTTCGGTTAGAAAGAAGAGGATCTCCGGGAGCATGGGAGCAAATGTCCGGAATATGACACTTCTGGAACGTCACAATGGCTTCTTTCGTCACTTCTTGTTGTCTCCCTAAAATTGCTGCTTCTTCCTTGTACCACGACATCTGCCATTCCTCAATTTGATTAACCCGTACTTGTGTATCTTTGTGTACTGGTATCGTTATCTGTAACCTTTTTTATGAGCATAAAAACCTCATGTCTAACATTTCCATTCGTGGAAGAAGAACCCAGAACTGACTCATACACATTCATGGCATTAGTCGGATCCGACCTAGCCCTTCCCAACTGTGACTTAGAACCTCTAGAACCTTCTCATCTTATTGGTGAGGATTTGGGTTAGCAAGAAGTGGTTCTTCTCCTGTCTGTGAGCTATTCAAGGCAAGATTTCCGGGAGCAGTTCCTCTGTTATGGTTCATGTAGCTAATTCACTTGTCAACGTCGAAATATCCACCGTTAGGAAGAAAGCTAGGAAGAAGTGAATCTCCTAGTGTCTAGAGATCCGATTCAAAACCTTTTCAAATTATTGGCGAGGATTTGGGTAAGGAAGAAGTTGATGCCGTAGCGCCTGTGAGCTATCCAAGCCAAGATTTCCGGAATCAACCCCCATGTGGTTGTCCTTGAAGCCCAATCCTGATGTCAAACGTCTCACTGGCCTCTGCAGTTGCCACATCCTGATGTTATTAACTACATCCGGACTATAACAGACCAATCTTTTCGGTGAGGCTTTGGGTTAGGAAGAAGTTCATCTCCTAGTCCCGGAATTGGATACCTCGTTGTTGTCCTTGAAGCTCACGCGTGCTGTCAAACGTCGTTACCACTTCCTGATGTCTCCTGGATATCCCTACTGTTGCTGCTTCTCCCTCGTACCACCCATTCACCGACTTGATTAGCCCGTATACCTGCATATCTTGGCGTAGCGGTCGCGCCTTCACCCCGAAATGGACCAAACAATGGATAACAAACGACCAATCGGGCTCAGCAAACAGTCGATGGTATCGGGCGCGTACGCTATCAAATCGGACAGCATATTGATTACATTTGTCGTAGTTCGATAAATCGCGCGGTTTCGTGCACGGTGACATCCTTTTGCGGTTTGCGATGAGCCACCCACCCAACCGTTCCCCCGTCTGTAATGACCTTCCAGAACACAGTTCAAACTCTTACCCTTTCTGTCTATGTGTGTGTGTGTGCACGTTTGTGGTTCCGTGGCCTGCTTTCGCCCTGACACCTAGAGGGGGGAAAAAAGCAGGTTACAGGTAAACAAACAAATTACTTGCCCAACCCGACGCGGAACCACGCATCACTCGGGGACAGGGGGGAAAATATTATATTGGATGACATACATTTGTGGATATGCAGCGGAATTTGTCCGTGCCTGCCTGTCATTTGGGAGGCAAAGCTTGGGTTTACTGCTGCCAGGAATCGGAAGGAGTGCGGATTTGGCAAAACAGCACGTCGCGTGTCGTGTTCGCTCCGGAACCATGCCCTACCCTAGTTGGTGGGGAGGCGGGAGGGCCGGGGCAGTAATCGGGGTGATTTGACATAAATCATTTGTCATTGCGGATATTCGCACCGATGTCGGAGTCGTTTCCGACGTTCGCGAAGCACCGATTCGGTCCGGTGCAGCTTCGGAGAACAACTGTTTGGCTAATTGTGTACCACTGGACTCCGGCAGGATCGAAACCGTTCAAGGACTTCACTAGGCTAGCGCACAACTTCGCTATCGGTGGCGTAAACACTAGGGACATCTGTCCTTGAAGTTATTATTTGGGTCAGGAGCCTTCTGATTGCGGGCAGGCACATTGCTCCCTTCCTTGTTCTTCCCCTTGTTCCTGTCCCTTTCAACCCTTCTCTCTCAACCCCCCCCCCTCCCCGCAACACACTGCTTGGCGCTATCCTAGATCTTCGTCTGGAGTTCGGCCGGAGCTCATCGCAATAGCCGCAAGGGACTAAATATTCACCGACAAAGTTTCCCCTCTTCCAGTACCGGGAAGTGATGGAGCGTTACTCACCGTGGGGACGCAAGGGCGGCGGTGCCCCGAACGATACGATCCGGATGCGGAACATCCAGCTGCAGGGACTCTACCCGGAGACGAAGAACGTGAGTATCCCTGCTTGAACAGGTTCTTCCCGTGTCGCTAACACATGAAACGTGTTCTTCCCCAGGACGTGCGCGCTCCCGTCTCGGTGGGACGGTCGCGGGTGGGTGCGGTGGGGGCGGGTGGAGGAGGCGCACCGATCCGGAGCGCCTCCGGCCAGATCGTGACCGGGCTGACGGACGACCCGATCATCAGCTTCAACGACGCGAACCGCTACCACGTGGACAACGAGCTGCGGTACAAGACGTCGCCGGCCCAGAAGCAGACGTACCGGGCCGAGCTCGACCGGATCGTCGCGGAGAAGGAGAACCGGGCGCGCAAGACGCGCAGCACGGAACGGGCGGAGGTGGGTGGGGGCGGGCCGGCCGGCCGCCCACCCGGCAACCCGTGGGGCAAGCCGGGCCCGGGCGGGAAGCCGTGGCGCCCGCCGAAGAACGTCGGCCACAACTTCATGAAGTCGATGGGCTGGACGAACAAGGAGACGCTGCAGGACCTCGACCTGGAGCTGGTGAGCCGGATGCAGCGCCAGCTGGAGGAGGAGAACCGCTTCCTGAAGCGTTTCTCCAACTGCTGCTCGCGCTGCGTCTGCCAGTGCGTCAGCAACAGCCTGGAGCAGGCGGCGGGGGGCAGCGCGGGGGCGGGCCGCACCCCCGCCCGCTACCACCCGTCCCCGCCGGCCACGGCGCCCGGTTTGCAGCATGCCGGGCCTCCACCGGCCACCGATCGGCGCGTCCAGCGGCTTTGTAATCAGAACCAGCAGCAGCAGCAGCAGCAGCAGGCGCTGCAGCCGGCGCTGCAACCACCGCTGCAGCCAGCGCAGCAGCCGCCGGGTGCGGGGGCGGGGGGTGGGCGGCGCAATGGCGGGCGGGTGCCGCCGACGCGCAACTGCATGATCACGGGCGGCGTCGAGCTGGTGCCGCTGCTCGCCAAACGGCGCTCCCAACCGCGCCCCATCAGCCTCGGCACGACCGACGTCACCAAGATCGATAAGTACACCGCAAACGGGTAATAGTGGTAGTAGACGCCCCGTAGCCGTAGCCCACAACACACATCCTCATCCACGCAAACCCCCCCAAAAAAAACCAACCTGTATCCCCCAAGTCCGCTCGCTTGGAGCCTGCCACGCGTGCTCCAGACGCTTCAGACTTTCAGACCCGAATCCAAGTCTGTGTGTGTGCGTGTGTTTTGGTGTGTTGGTGTGTGCTGTACACTACGAACTGCCTAACCGACACTTTCCTGACCGACTTGTTCTCTCTTCTTCCAACCTCCGGTTCGCGCGTGTGTCAAAACCGTAAACGTAAACAAACCCGAACGTCAAAACAACACACAACACGCTAACGTCAAAAACTGCCGCCGAAGCAGCAGCCTGGCGCGCCGCACCGACGACGGCTACCTGACCGACCTGTGCAATCAGATGAGCCAGAAGCAGCGGAAGGTCGAGACGGTGCGGGCGATGGAGTTCGAGACGAGCCGGCAGCACTTCGAAACGTGGAGCAGCTTCTGGGGCCGGCCGGGCCACGGCGCGCCGCTGCCGAACAAGAACAAACTCAACCTGGACAATCTGCTTTACAAAGCGCGCCGCTAAAGCAGAACCTGTGCCACGGAGTCGCCACCGTCCAAGCAGCAGCAGCAGCAGGCGCAAAGATGGACAATTTTCTTCACTTGCCGCTCGAGCGCAAGTGGGTGCAAAGTTGCTTCGCTTTTCAGAAAGAGAGAGACACCTCTGTACCTCCTCCGTCGCATTGTATATACGGTGTACAACAGCACAACGGCGAGTGCAGGATGCAGGGAACAGGCGCGTTAACGCGGCCAGGAGTTAGTGAGAAGTGAGAGGGAAGCGCACACCACTATTACTGCTACTATCACGTCAAAATGTCAAAATCGAGCGTCACCCGAACCAAAACAACAACAAACGAAACGCTTCCGAAGCGTTTCCGAAGCGTTACCCAGCGTTGCTCGTTGTTACTTAGTGAACTTTGTAGTCTATATCGAACAGATCGTTACGTTTGCTTCCGAGGTTTTTCTTTCCGGCAGGGGCGTGGAACGCTTCGAGCAAAACAGCTTTAACCATTACTGCGCGAAACGCTTCCCAGAGGTCAGTTTGTTGGCGCGATTGTTGCGCTCTCTGTAAGTATATCGAGCTTCGCTCGCCGTTACCATCGTTACGCAGCCGTTACCGCGTTACCGCAGCAAATGTAAAGAGTCACCCATAACGCTTTAAGATAACGAAACAGGATAGCGAGGGAAATAGCGCGAAGGGAAACCGCGAGCTTGCTGCGAACGCCGTCAGGAGTTGTTACGTTCCAAATGTCTGTTAACCTATCGAAAAACGCTTCCAACAGTTACCAAAGTGAAATAAATTTGAGCGCCTGATATAACAAAACCATCACCCCCCTCCGTGGACAGTCGAAGCTTTCGTCGCTGACGTCGTGTAGAGTTGAAATTTTTGGGGTAAACGCTTCAGCCTTTAATGAGCCGCTGTCATCTCCATCGATTTCGCTAATGGGATGGATGTGATTGGCAAACGCGAACGCGAACGGAGCGAGCAGCCGCACATCCGGGCCAACAGGCCCAGTCGAAGGTAGGTGCTAAGTGGTGGTGAAGATCCCTGGGATGTCGGAAGCGTGTGTCGTGACCTGTTGCGAGGCTGCGTCAGCGACAGATAAGTCCCTACCGCACACGCACGTCACTTTCGATTTATTGTGCCCATCGCTGGAGCGGGAGTAAGTGCCTGTCAGTGTGCGAACGGTGGGAATGTGTCGTGTCGTGGCTGGCGCGGGAGACGTTCTCGTATATGGGATGGCCGACAGACATGGGAGATGCTGCACAGTGGGAGAAGGTTGAACCCGTGTGCGGACGTTTCAAACTTTGGGAGACCCTTTTTGAAAGTTGACCAAAACTTCGTGAAGAAGAGCTGAGATATGATGATGACTAAGTGTTTAACAATTTCTTCGATAGCTATACCATCTCTGTTTGGTTGTGGTACGTTGGGTTATCTAAGCTAAGCAGTTATGATGATCCAAATACTTCATTTTTCCCAACATGCTGACATTTCAAACTTTTAACCAACACTTTGTTACGAAGAGCTGAAATACAACGAATTGATCAACCACTTCTCCGAGCAAGTTGGGTTACTCGAAGTAAAGCCATTGCCAATCATATGGGCTAACTGCTACGATGATTCAGTAACATAGGTTTCTTCAACATACAGACATTTAAATTTCTAGGATATTTTTCTAGGATATTAGAAACGATGATGACGAACTAATGAACAACTTGTCCAATAGTTATACTTTTACGACGTCTAATAGGATGATCTAAACACTTCATTTCTCCACGCATACGGGCATTTCAAACTTTAAGAGATCTTTTTCGAGCATAACCTAAACTTTGAAATGAGGAGCTGAGAAAAGACGATGACGAACTGCTTAACAACTATTCTGATAGTTCTACTATTACCACGTCTAATAGTAGTATATGGTTTGTATGAGTTGTTCTTAAAGTCTTTGTCAATCATCTAAGTTGCTTACGCCGATAATCCAAACACTTTCTTTTTACTAACATGCGGACATTCGGACATCAAACTCTAGAACATCTTTTTTGAAGATGATGACAAGCTGATAAACAATTTCTCCTGTAGTTTTAACAGATTTTATGCCTTGGGTTGCTCTTGACAAAGTTTTTGTCAATCGTCGAATCTGACTCCGAAACTTATGATCCGAACTTATGATCCAAACATTTCCTTTTTCCAAACATACGGGCATTTCAATCTTCAGGAGATCTTATTTTAGCATAGCCTAAACTGCGTAATGAGGGACTGAGAAATGACGATCACGAACTGATTAACAACTGCTCTGATAGTTGTACCATTGCTACGACTAATAGTAGTATATGTATTTATGCCTTGGGGTGTACTGAACAAAGTATTTGTCAATCATCTTATCTCACTCCGACGACGATCCAAACACTCTCTTTTTTGCCGTCCCTTATCCCATCGTGCGCAGGAGTCTTCGCAGCTGCACAGTCCCCCAGATGCACCCCGACAGGTGCAGGAATTTAGAAACACTGCCCCAAGGCATATCCGCACCATTTACAGCCAGCGAATGCGCCCGGAAGGAACAACGCCGAAGCAGTGACTCGCGGTGCGAAGAAGCGACCAACGGCCGTTTAACTCTATGCTCCCCCCGATTTCGGACCTGCCAGTCGATAGAGCGATCTCGAACGATCGACCTATTGCGAGGGGATGGTTGTGCAAAAACAAAACCGAAGAAAAAAAAACACACGCTGGAAACACTATTTTTATTGCAACTCGCAATGTACCGTCCCTAGGGTTGCCACACGCAACAGCTAACGAAGTGCGTACGAGGGGTGATTTTTTTTTGTGTGAGATCCACTTGCCTATATGGGTGGGGCATGGCCCTTGCGCAGATGCGCGGATCGACCCACTGGATGCAATTAATGAACCGATGGATTACCTCAGTGTCAGTGTGTCCGTGTGCGCGCGGGGAGGAAATATACAAATTAAAATGCCACCTCGAACCAAAGCGCCCCGCTGGGAAAGGAGGAGAGGGAAGCCTGGGCAGGCACACACACACACACACACACACACAAGGTGCAAAATTAAGCACGAAGCTTTTGCGCAAGCGGAGGGAAGAAATAAATGGGATAATCGACGGTGGAAGACGAACGCCTGGCGCCTTATGCAACGGCCGTATGGGCGGTCGAGGAGACCGAAAATTTCAATCCGTTTTGCCGCCGTTGAGTGTTATATGAATGGGGAGGGGAGATGGGTCCATCATTCCGTCCCAATCGGAGTGCACGACTCGGCTCTGCCCTATACCCTTTCGACCCCATCTGAACGGCCGCCCGCAGCACACAAGGTGTTGGGAGTTGGAATGCAATGGCCATCCTCCCGGGGGGATGTCTGATTACGCCGCAAGTGTCAAAGTTCTTCAACACGGGACGCTCGTGAGCGTGTCGTGCCGTGTTGTGCACGCCCGGACAGGAAGTCGCCAGAGTGCTTCCAAAAATGTGTGCCCACCAAGAATTGGACGACATCGGAGCCTGTAACGGCATTGAGCGGTGTCTCAAGGATGATCCAGCGCTATATCTACGACGCAACGGTTGGGATGCGACGGACGCGAAGGTCGTCCCATTAGGGTTGGCTGTCATTAGCATACACGATTGTCATTTAGCGGCTAGACAGTTCTTGTGAGGCTGAAGTCTTTGGAATAACTTCCTGTCGGTGTGAGGCAGAACCGATACGGATGTATACACCCATGGAAATGATATGTAAATGATTAGAAGATGCGCGCGGCAAGTCGGAAGGGACCACCTATCCCAAGAAATTCATATTCTAGTCAGTACGAAGGTGTCACCTTGCGCAAAAGGTCAGCTGGCTTCGCTACTAACCTTCACAACACTGATAAGGAAGCGTTTCAAACCAAGGAAAAAACAGCTTCTTCTGGGCGTACGCTTTGTTTATGATGATGATAACTGCGGCAGAATGCCATCTAGAAGCCTGAGAACGAAGGTCATCCTCAACACACATAGTCGTAGATGGTTTATGCCCCAAAACAACCGAATCCCGGCGGCAGCCGTTCAAAGCTCTCCAAACACGGTACGTGCTGGTGACCCAAAACCCCACTGAACATCGGCGAAAATGATGCCCATTATGAAATCAGGCATTGGAAGCAGAGATCAAAATAATTGGTGCTAACTGTTATGACAACTGCGTCTTCGCCGTCAGCTGGCTCGGCTCGTGGAAAGAGAGAGATAGAGCGAGAGCTTGAGAGTGAGAGAAGAAAGGTTCGGAACGTGCAAAACAATGTCGAAGCAGAAGCTAGGCGAGAGTGAGCGCGAGAACGAGGGGAGAGATCCAAAACAATAACCTGTCAAAACGATGTAACAGTACACAGAGCCGCTTGCGTCGGTGTAACGTAACGACTCTCTCTCTCTGTGCCGGGAGAGTGACAAGAATAGCCGAAACGATTCGCCCGTACACGGGACTGGACGTCACGGGAAAAAAAGTCGCCAAACGTAAATAGCAATCGGAGTCAATTTCATGCCACGATTAAGTCGGAACGATCCACACCGGAGCGCATGGCGTCTGTCGTTAGCGATCGATCGAACGTATCATAAACGAAAACCGGTCCCGCTCGCCGCTACTTCTGCCGCGGCCCAGGAAGAGATTTAAGGCGATTGGCGAACGGTCGCTATCGTAAGCGTTTTGTTGCTGCTTTTATCTAACCCTATTCTCGGGTGGCTTTCATCACTGCGGCGTACTTGCGCGTTGCATATCGCATACACTGCCACCCGGTGGCTCAATCTCCGTTTTATGCGTGCGTGTGCGAACCGCAATGATAGCCTTAATTGAGTGAGAATTGGCAACGCGCCCGAAACGCAGCCCGCCCGCTCATTATCAGGTGTGCCAACGTTGCCGGTCGCGGCACGGAAACGCAGACTGGGTCACATTCTGTGGCCATTCTCGTCCGAAATGGTGCCAGGTGAGATCGGAGATCGCGTGGAGAACAAAAAGCTTCCGGCTGCAGTCGCACCGGGTGCGTTTTGTTTCTGTATTGCCGCATCGGGTGGTAGATGGCGGAGATGTAGTAAGGGTCTCGCTGTGACCTAGATGAAACGTTTGAATTCTGAGGGTGGCGAAATTTGGCTGCAAGTTTCTACGTCATACACTGGAGCCACTTGGCTTGACGCGTTAAAGATCTCAGAATACGATTTCAAGACTCGACTCGCCACGAGCTGAACAATTGAAGATCCGGACATTGTTTAGTAACGTGACACGAGGAAACCTATTACTAACTCCAATTACTCCTATTACTAACCTATTACTAAGTTTGCCTCCAATGGTAGATTCCGCAGACGTAACAGGAGTCTAGATCGGATGAAATGTTTGAAAATGTTTGGATTCTGAGGGTGTCGAAATTGGACTGCAACTTTCCATGCCATACTCTGGTGTTACTAATCTGGACAGGTTCTGGACATCAGAATGCGATTGAAAGATCTGACTCGACTGAGTCTTGACGAGATGAAGAATTGAAGATCGGAACATTCTTTAGTAACGTGACACGAGGAAACGCGTTACAAACGCGTCACTAGTAGATATTGGAGACGTAAGAGCCTAGTGTAGCCTAGATGAAACGCTTAAACCATAAACTCTATTCTGGATGGGTTCTAGACATCAGAATGAGATTGGAATTCTTGACTAGGTGAGACTTGACGAGGTCTGAGACTTGCCGATTGACGACTTGACGAAGCATTGAAGATCCGGACTTACAAAACGACCTTCCCATGTACCAGTGACAGCCAGTGAGCTGTCAGTGACATTTACGCTGGACCACCCAACACAAGCCGAAAAAAACAGCTCTTCTATCAGCGCTGCAAGCTGCGTAAACGTGCAATTTAACCCCTTACGCAACGCGGCGTACCGTGGGGCACATGTCGCACGGGGCAAATCCCACGACGCCCGAGCCCCGATCAAACGACACGCACAGCCCATCTCCAGGCTTCGATGACTTCGAACGTCACGATTCGATCCACGAAGGGGGGGCCTTTTTTCCGTCGTTGTTGCTAGCTAGTTGGCTGGTTGTTGTTCGTTTGCCGATTTGTTTTCACCCTTTCCTTCAAAGCGCGGCTCATTTCCTCCGTCAGCGGTCGATCGGGAAGGTAAAAAGTGAAGGAAAACAATAACCTCGTTGCAACCGGCGCGCGCGCTACTGTTCATAGCCGTGTGGAAGCGCACCGCCGCTTCTGCTTGTTTAATCCGGACGCTTCCAGCGCGGGCGAACGCGAGTTGAGTTTTACTGCCTGCAGGACACCTTGGGCACCCCTCCTTCCCGACGTTGCGTAAGGCGCTTGGCTTTCCAGCCGCGATCGGCTTTTTTTTGTTCATTCGCGATGGAGGATGTTACCGACCACGGGTGAAGATTAATCAACAAACGCAATTAACCAAAACATGGATCTCGGTGCGCAGCCGATCTCCACATTAAGCCAATCTCCTTGGCTGTGTATTTGATTTTTTTATCCATTTTTTCAGTTCATACATCAAATATTGAAAAAATCCTTATCACTGATACATTTGATGCGTTTTCAAAATAATAGCTAGAAGAGTCTTTAACGAACATGATGTTTGAAAATTGACTTCAAGTTCGACACTCCAGCCATTTTACGGATAATTTCGAAACCAAGCAGAAAAGCATTTTTTCGGACTATAGGTTATTGTCGGAAACACTTGTCTTTGGAGGCAATCCAGCAATCCAGGAATTTTTGATGACCAGATCGGTAATCGGATCGGAGCGATGTCTGGAGAATCTGGTTTGGGAGATATAAATTCTCATTCCAAACTCTCCGGGCAGGTTTTAGACCGTTGACACTCGGCATCTCTCCGCTTCAGTTCTTGAGCGATGTATGCTCCTTGTTTTTGAACCATTCCTAAAGAAACGTTTGTAAATGACTTGGCCGTACACTCCTGGAGAAGAAGCTAACTCTTCCAGCGTTTATCAAGAAGATGCTGCCTGCAATACCTCCAGTTCACGGGGGCAGTCTTCAAGGCCGAAGATGCCGAAGTTTTTGAAAAGCATCATCTCCGTACATACCGAAAATGATGACTATCGTGCTCAGATCGATATCAATATTAATTAGGAAAAAAGTGTATGACGCAATACTTCAATGACAAATGTGGTAGTGTATGTATAAGGTAGTGGAAGAACTGCTTACATCGGGAAGGTATAGAGCCATCTGATTTGCTTCCACAAAGATCGCAAAGAAAATGGGATTAAAACGACTCCCAAAAAAGAGCTATAAAACCTTCTCCATCAGGAGCGGAGACGTTCTCTTCGTTAGAACGATTCAACGCACTCGCAAACTCTCACTCAGCACGCACATCACCATAGCGAACAAACAAATAACAACCAACAAAAAAAACCGTATGTGGAACCAATCACTTTTCACTCGTCATACTTTCTTCCTGGTGCCGAATTCGCACAAGTGGTGCGTTGACGTCCATCGGATAATGGACTATTGGAAAGTGAACGCCCGGTTCTGTTTGCTCACCCCCTCTTCCGAGGAGTGCGTGTGAAAGCGTCCCCTGCGCGATCGTGGCATATGGCACGCGCGTGTTTCGCAACTCCCAGGCACAACGACTGAGATTCTCGTTCTCACACTCGGCGACGTGGGGTCAGCCGAGTGACAACAAGGTGCGAGAGGCTGACCGGACCCGAGCAGGTGTGGCCCGATCACGTGTTCAATATGCGATGCTGCTGCCACCCCATCAGGCCTAGCTTGAAGTACGTCCACTTGAGATCTCCGCGAGGCGCGATCCCACTGGAGAGCAAAACGTGGGAAGATCTCGCCGGCTCGACTGCTAATCCGTCTCCGAATATGGGCTTCGCGCGAGGCACCGTCGACCTTAACAAGCGGGATGGATGGATCATCGCTGTTCCAGGGTGGGAGAGGGCGCATTAATTGGATGCTCTCTGGCCGCACTTACGGGCTGTGTTTCTTGTTTTTTTTTTATTTTCGGTCCGCGTGCGTTTGCATTCCATTCCGATGGGGAGATATTTCTTTTTTTGGTCCGTTGTTGCTGCCGCAGTGTCGTCATGTTCAGCGCGCACCCTAAACATCATCTTCGAAAAGTAATATTATTTTCACAAAAGCCTCCTCCCCCGTCGGCTACCCGCCGCAAGCGCGTCCGTCCGTGTGGCTAGTGAAAGTTCCATGTTATGATGATGCCGATGATCCCTTCCCCCCCCCGTGTTGGGTGGCTTTCTTCCTACCGCTCTCGATGCTCTCGATGGTTCGATCCGTTTGGGGTTGTTCGTGTCTTTTTCTTTTAAGCTCGAACCAATCCCAGAACTGGCGTGACGAGCGTAGGGAATTTAATTCAATTCCTTGCCGGCATAACGGACACGCGCCCTCGGTTTGATCGGGAGATTTAAAGATCTCCGGCTCGGTCGGCGGAGCAATCAGCCGTACGATCAATTAGGAACGTCCATAAATTAGATGCGTCCACCGGTGGCGGCACTGCACGCTGCCAACTCCCGATCGATCAGGCTTAACCCGAGCAAACCCGTTCTAACGGCGGTTTTACCTACCGCAACCGGGCGGCAAACGAGAGCACCGCCTCCGGGGCCGCTTGCGGAGAGTTCAAAGAACGCAACCCCGGCCCCGGTGAGAACATTCCAGGCCGGCCGTGCGGCGGGAGTGAGAGTGAAAGCGACGCGACCGGGAGAGCTGAAGGCTGTGGTAGAGTAAGCGGTTCGTCGCCGCTTCAACTGACGTATCTCTCTCTCGGAAGTGACGCATTGATGAAAAAGAGTTAGATGGCTTACATTTCAATATTTTGTTTTAAGGTCTAAACTCATTTCAAGAATGCAAGTATGAAGATCCCTATTAGATTGCTCCATAGAATAATACATTCACGAGGTATCAGAAGAAATTGCAAGTCTCCAGAAGGTTTCTGAAGCTCTGTCTAGACCTTGTTCAACACAGTGGAGAAAATGGACAAATTGAAGTTCTCGCGAAGAGTGCCAACTTCCAACTTCCAACATTTTCAACAGAAGCATCGATGGCAATGAGTTAGATGGCTTATATTTCAATATTTTATTTTAACGTCTATAACTTTTCAAGAATGCAAGTATCCTCATTTCAAGAATGCAAGTATCAAGACCCTAGCAGGGGTTTGTAGAATAACACAACCACGAGGTTTCAGAGTATATCACAAGTCTCCACAAGGTTTCTGAAGTTATGTCCACACCTTGTTAAATCCAGTGGAGAAAATAGACAAACTGAAGTTCTCGTAAAGAGTTGTTTGTTTGTTAAGATAGGTTATAGAGGCTGTGAGCCAAGTGGCCTCTTTCGCCTCTAAATCGTGAAGAGTTGACAGAAGGCTAAATGCGATGTTTTTCGCTTACAACATTACCAACAGAAGCATTGATGAAAATGAGTTAGATGGTTTACATTTCAATATTTTGTATTAAGGTCTAAACTCATTTCAAGAATGCAAGTATGAAAATCTCTGCTAGTTTGCTCCAAAGAATAACACATCCACGAGGTTTCCGAGGATATCACAAGTCTCAAGAAGCTCTCTGAAACTATGTCTATACCTTGTTCAACCCAGTGGAGAAACTGGACAAATTGAAGTTCTCTCGAAGAGTGTTAAGTTTTCAACTTCCAACACTTCCCACAAAAGTGATTTAGCAGTATTATCGGAAGTCGCAGGATCAACAGTGCCTGGATCGAAAAATACGCTTTGACGTATCCTCTTCTTATCGGCTGGGTGACCTAAGCGTCTGAAGTGGCTTCTTAACCCGTAACGGGTCGTTTACATGGCTACAGAAATCCTTCCTCTGAGATTTGGTGTGCGCTTGTTTGTTTCCTGAAGGAGTCTTTTATTGACGATTCACAAAATACATGAGATTCAAGAAGGTTCCAGAAGGTTTCCAAGCCAAACCCAATCGTTGCCTATGCAGAGACTTATGTTTCAGCGAAGATTTGACAGCAGACACAACGATATGGTCTCAAATATGATATGAATAGTGGTATTACAGTGGACACCATACTATCTTTCCTTTTTTATATTTATTTTTAAATTATTTTTTCTAGAATTTTCGTTAATTGCCACTACATAAATTGTAGACTGTGCGTCCCTTTGTCTACGAAACTAGTGGGATTATGTCGTCTTGTTTTTTTTCTCTTGTGACATTACAAAAACCATCCCCTGGAGAAGCTCCAAAACTTCCTCGCCCATAAGATGCCACGAGAAAAAAGCGCCCAGAAGCGGCTGGTGTAAGTTAGCTCTACAGCGACACGCATGAATGGGAAAGTGGAGAAAGCGAACAGGACCGGGAGAAAGATGTTCGACCGCCGGTTCTTGGCGGCGGAGAACTTTGATTGCTTTCTCATTCTCCCGACATCGTTCTGCTCTCCCAGCTCTCCTCGCTTTCTCCTTCCTTCCAGGCAGCCACGATCTTCGACACCCTCCGGATGTTCTTCCCCGCAAGAGCATTCCAAGCGTCCCATCCCATCGGTTCGATTCGACCCCGGGCTTGCGAAACGAAAGTGAAATCGTGAAATCCTGTCCCACTCCCTTATGTCACTCCAGCCGGCTGAAGTAAGCGAAGCGACTCGGAAGATGAGCTCATCTGCCTCCCAGCGCTTCCAATTGCGGCGGCCCGATCGGAAAGCGCGCAGAAATCGAAATTGTTCACATTCCTTCACACGCTTCCCTAAACACGGTGGGGAGTGGTTCATGTGTGTCTGTTCCACCACCAGCCAGAGGGGATGCTGAGTGTGGTGCCGTCTTTTAATCAATCACACAGCTGCTCCATCCCCTCGAGACGGCGGGCCGTTCGTGTCGTTTATCGATTCGAATCAAAATTCAGCACACGGCGTGTAAGTGCCTGCCACTAACGAGTATTTAAACACCTTGCGGTGCGTTGTGCACGATGGGACGATGATTTTCCCTTCCACTGCTGTGTGGGCCACGCACGCCACGTCCGTTTTTTTTATGCCACGTGATGCTGCGCTGTGATGATGTTGTCATGCCAAAAACATCTCTCCCCGGTGGGATGATGCGAACACTTACCCAAATCGACAGCGTCACGGGAAAAGCTTGTTCGTACCTCACGCTCCGAGCTGTGGCCTTCACTTTGCACCGAAATTTACACTTATGCACGCGCCGCACGAGCGTCACAGCGCAGGCGATCCGCGATCGGCCCCCTTAATTGGCAATTTCGTCAGAATGTGGCATGGAAAAGCTGATCGCGCGCTTTTCTACCCGCGTGCCACGGTCGCGAGAAACGTGAATGGCCTTTTCTCGCTTGAAATTGCCCATTAAAAACGGGTGAAAAAACAAAAGACTCAAGAACGACCGCCCAAGCGACGAACCCGCCGAATGTGATAGAAGCAGTTTTAAAACGCACAAATCGAGTACCGAAACGATCGAACCGGCCTAATTGCGACGGGGCGGAGCGTTAGTGCGAAGGTGCTTGAACAACCGGCCCAACGCCGAGCATGACAAATGTGGAACCACACCCAGGCGCACGTGAATCCGGCCCGGCGTGCTCTTAATTGGTGCGTTCGGCTGCCCCACGTCCAGAAATGCATGACGCCGTGTTTGTTCATCCCACCCGTCTGCTTCGCTCCCTTCCCAGCTATCGCCCGTGAAAACGCGACCGGTTCCCGACGCGGCGCAGCATCGCATCTGCGGCGTGCCCTCCCCGCGAGCGTATTTTCCCGCGAGTAGGGAGGGAGGGACGGCCGGGCGGTTTTCCAAAGGCAACAAAATCTCGCGCCCACCCGGGCGACCGTTTCAGTCGAACGCTGACGTTCGCCGCGCAAGCAACGCAGTGCCGCAGTGGGAAAGCGAACTCCGTGTCGGGCGTTGGTTTTGTTTGTTTATTGTTTTCTTCCTTTTGTTTTTGGTTTAAGTTTGATTGGTGCCCCCGGGAACTGTGAAGCGAAGAACGTGCCGGGTCGTGCTCTGTGGCCTTTAGTTCATATGAGTGTCTGTGTGAGCGAGGCTGTGCCCATGGGATGCTTGTGAACATCTCGAGCCCTCGAGCTGGTGGAGTAGTCCAACAAGACCTAGAACTCCGAGTTGGCGGAGAAAGAGTGAGAGAAAGCGAACAAGGTGGTTTAGTGCACGTAAGATAGAGTGACAGCATACCAGAAGTGACTACACCCGAAACGCACACCGACAGTAGAAGCGACAAGAAACACTTAATAGCCAGAGCGCTAGGAAGCAGTTCATCAACACCATCATCAGCCTAATCAACGGTATCAACGTGCTCAACCCGACCCACGCGCGAGAGAGAAAAAAAACAGACATCCACACGGAAGAGAACGAAAAACAAAACACACAAAACGAAAAACAGGGGCAACATGAAAATGGTAAGCTAAACCGAATAACAGAAGAAAAAACTCTCAAAAAAAAACGAAAGACTTCCGGCGACGAACCCGATGTAAATGGAACCCGCTCGGAAGCGACGCGGCCAATGCCTGCGCGGTTGTACGTTGGGGTTTGAGATTGGCTTTTTTTCTTCTCCGCTTCATTTCACGCCTGATGCGTTTCGGTGTCGGCAGCGGATCGG
The DNA here is from genome assembly GCA_000349145.1 of Anopheles dirus. Taxonomy (NCBI): domain Eukaryota; kingdom Metazoa; phylum Arthropoda; class Insecta; order Diptera; family Culicidae; genus Anopheles; species Anopheles dirus. The sequence goes on from KB672824.1 coordinate 1,746,849, forward strand.
AAGCATGTTTCGGTGCGCTACCAGTTCCGCCCGCAGCGAACAGCAACGGAAATCGGGCGCAACCGCAGCATGTAACGGGCTGCTTTGCCCTCGGTTGACATTTGACGCAGAATGCGCCGACCTGCGAGTGATCGCGGGTTCGTCGCTTGCGCTGTTCGTCCGCAGCGTTAGGCGTTCTCGTGACTTGCTTCACACACACACACATCGAGGAGGGGGGGGGATCCCTGGGGCATTCAGTGCCCTTTTTCGGTGGCTGGAGGCTTCGAAGACGACAGGAAAGCGCAACCGTTTCCAGTCCAGATGCTTTAAGCGACGGATTTAAGGGGGTGGTACACTCTGGTGGGATGAAGGCAGAGGGTGATTTTTGGGACTTTTCTAAAAGAGCAGTACCAATGTATACATATGATGGGATACACATGTTTATGTTGATGCTTTATGGCTATAAAAAAAAATTCTTGACCCAAGGCAGGTTGCTCATCGGTGGACATCATAGAGCTAGAACAAAAGTGGCATTTTTTCTCCTAATCTCCAATAAATTGCCTTTCGATCATGATGCAAAAAATTACAAATTGACAATGTATTGAATACACTCATACTTTAATACTCAAAAAGGGACTTAAAATCTTGCACCGAAGAGCCATTTCTTAAATAACGAAAAAACGGCTACAAAAGATGCTACAGAAAACCTCAAAATTTCGTTATCAAACATTCATACTCCGTAAGAACCATATGTGAGTTGTGATAGTCGTGACTCTCCGAATCATTTTCACTTTCTATTTTATTTCTTCGTAACAATTTTACTGTTTTTTTAATGCGTCTGCTCGATTCAACTTCTTTCTTTTCTAAATAAAAATTAAATTTACATAGACCTTGTTGTTAGCTACTGATACCTTAATCGGAGGCTCTTGAGTGTCTTTAATTAATTTATTAATAATATTTGTATAATTTTGACTGGATTATACTATTGAGTACCTCCGGCTAACAGTTTACTATTTTTATTTTTTTTTATTCTGCTTATCTCGATGTCTACAGTGATGTAGGCCTGCATTGAAAACATGGTTTCGAGAAAATAGTGTTTGATGTTTTGAGTGTCTAACGAACTTGGGGTGAAGTAATCGTTACAGAAAACACTTTAAATAATTTTTCAAAAAAAAAAGAAGAATAAATTGTTTTAAAACCAGAGGAGTACACCACCCCCTTAACAGATGAACGATAGGCGACGAACCTTCTTCGTTCTGTGCGGGTGGCTCGGGGCGATTGCCATAAAATGGTGATGCGAGACGAGCCCGGGATACAGCCAGAGAGAGAGAGAGAGAGAGTTCACTTTCCCGGGCATTCTTCACGGTGGGTGTCTTCTTTCGTTTCTAATGGATTTCGAATATCGAGCCCCAGCCCAGAAAGGGCAATCGCAAATGCAGGTGCACAGACGGGCGGCGTTACGCAAGCGGTCTGGATGGCCCCAAAACGTTGATTGGCGAAAAGAACTTTCCCCCACCGCGAGCAGGAGGACGCGCCAGGAGAGGGGGGGGGGGGGCATTTCACCCTCAGCGCATAATTAGCGCTTACCGAGCGAAAGGTCAGCGGGTACGGCGTGTCGTAATGCGTACGCGTGCCCGAAGAAAAGTGTGTGAGCAGCAGCAGCGGCACAAACAAATAGCCAAAGACGTCGAGATGCCGAGACGAGCTCTTCTCCAGTGTAGCAGAGGGGGTTGAGGGGTGTGAAAATGTGCACCCCGCGGGTGTTGGGTGATGATGATTACCTAGCAGATGGGGATACGATACACTGTTGGAGTCATGGTGCCGTTCATACGGACGGCAAACCTGGAGATGGAGTTGATGCACAAGAACTCTTGTTTAGCAGCATCCTTCTTCGTTGTTGGAACGCTGAAGTCCGAGGATGACGGTGCATCTTCCCAGCCTGTGGGAAGTGATTCCAACAACCAATTCTATCCGCACACGCCGGGGCCCTTGGAGGAGGTTAAGAGAAAGTTACGTGGCTCCGAAAAAAACAAAACGCGGGCAAAGGCAAGAATAGACACGGTCTCCCCGACCGTGAGAGTGACGCGAGCGAGACGGGAGACAGAATACGAACGATAGCGCTCGAAACTCGAACATCGAAACCAAAAAGCGGAGCCGGGCGCGCTAAAAATGGAATTGGAAATGGAAAGTTCGTGCCGGCCGTACTCGCAAGGGGGTCTGTTGGATCGATAATGATCGAAGTTGAGGCGCTCCAGCGGGCAGAAGCCGGAGGACGACGTCGAATTGGGGGCGCGCATCACGCAGGCAGTCGAAAAATGCATCCACACGCCTGAAAGAACCGAGGGCTTGCTCGACGCGCGACCGTCGACCTTGAACCCATGTTTGGAGGCGTTGCGCACACTGGTTTGGAGGTTTGGTCGTTGTTGGTTGGAACCGAAGCTGATCCAATTTGTGTCGACGACTGTAGAGCGAGAGAGAGAGTGCGAAAGGACGCTCGACGTTGACAAGGGTTAGTGACCTGGCGAGATCTGGACGCGAGTTCTCGGGAACTTTCGCTTTCTCCTTCTTGCCGGGCAAGCCAATGGAATGCACCATCAGGTGCTAACTTCATCTCCCAAGTTCTGGCCCTGTTTGGAAGATTATCTAGCAAGCGCTGTTTTGTCTCGAGTTCCTCGAACTGGCGTGTATATCCCGAGCTCCCAACCGAACGCGCGGGCTGTTTACTTTTCGGATGTGTTTGTGTCTTTCGGGCGAGTGTGTTGCTGTTGGGTCTCTTCGATTTCGCCTGTTAATCAATCCTCCGCGGCACTTGCCGACTCGACGTCACGCGGAGCGGGACATCCGGTCGTGATCCGGCGTCCCGAAATTAGCATTAAAAAGCGCTCGCTGCGCCGAGTGTTTGCCGAGGTGTTCTTCGGCCGTCATGCATGCGCGCATCTTCAGCATCTTCGTCAGGCGGGGAGAAAGTTTCGCCCCCTTCCCCGGGGCGACGTGGGCGACGAAACAGGATTGGCGCGAGATCCGGGTTCGGGAACAGCCTCGCTCGCTCGCTCGCTCGCTCGTCCCCAGGACGGCAGATGGCAGACGACACATTTGGCGGCGTGAATTCGGCTTGACCGGTAATTGGAGACAGGGACGACGACGGGCGGGCAAACACTCGGCGGGGAACCCCGTTTGTTTGCCGCCACTTTCTACCGCGGACCGAGGGCACCCATGTGAAATGTCAAACGCTCGACAAAAACCGCAAGCCGACGTCTAAATAAGCGGTATCGGGCGGTTCGTGCCGGGCAGGTTCGCCCGGGACGCTACCGGGAGCGGGCTCGGGGTGGAACCGACCGCTGCACGGACTCGTTAAAGTTTATCTGCCGCGCATCCCCGGCCACGCCGTGACAGTAATGGGGACTCAAGTTGTTTCACCTTTTTCAACCGCTTGGCTGGCTGGCTTGGCTGCCTTGGTGCGCGTCTAGGGGTTAGCAAGGTGGATTGCCCGAGGGGTTTCGCTTCTTCGGCTTCTGCCCGGCCGAGACTCTTCTGTTCGTGCACGATCAAGTACTTGCTGCGGTTTTTCTAAGAGATCGTCTCAATCGCATCCGTTTCAACAGCTCATAGAGGCGAATACTGACGTTTGAATTTTAATAGCTTATAAATACAGCAAGATCTTTATGACTTTTGGAGCTATTGAGATAGTTTTATTATGTTTTTCTCTTAAGATTGCCTCAATCGTATTCGTTTCTATAGCTCATAGTGGCGAATACTGACGTGGTCCCATCAAATTTGCCATTTTTCTTTTAATACAGCAAGAACTGTCTGTTGGGAGTTGTGTTTCGAAAGTTTTTACGAGAGTTGTATTGTGTCTCTTAAAGATTGCTTTAACTGCATCCGTTTCAACAGCTCATAGTGGCGAATGCTGATGTGATCCCACCAAAATTTCAATTTTTCTAATGCAACAACAACTTTATGTCTATTGAAAGTTGTCCTTCGGAGTCATTGCGATAGTTGTGCTGTGTTGTTTTTTTTTCTTCTTAAGATCGCCTTATTTACATTCGCTTCAACAGCTCATGGTGGCGAATACTGACGTGGTCCCACCAAATTGTTGCATTTTTTCAATACAGTAAGAACTTTATGTCTATTGAGAGTTGTCTTTCGAATCGTTGCGTTAGCTGTGATTGTGTTGTTTTTCTTAAGACCACCTCATTTGCATCCGCTTCAACGGGTCATAGTCGCGAATACTGACACGGTCCCACCCAAAAAGTCGTTTTTTTACAGCGAGAACTTTATGCCTGTTGGGAATTGTCGTTCGGAGTTGTTGCGATAGTTGTGCTGTGGTTGTTATTTTTAACGATCATGTCACCCACATTCGATGCAACAGTTCTTGGTTTTTTATCATCATCTCACCCACATTCGATGTAACAGTTCATAGTGGTGAATACAGACACAGTGCCACCAAATTTGCTATTTTGTTTTTAGTACAGCAAGAACTTTATGTCTGTTGAGAGTAGTCTTACGGAGTTGTTGCGATAGATGTGCTTTGGTTGTTTTTTTTTCTTAAGACCGCCTCATTTGCATCCGCTTCAACAGGTCATAGCCGCGAATACTGACACGTTCCCACCAAAGTTGTCGTTTTTTTTACAGGAAGCACTTTATGTCTGTTGGGAGTTGTGTTTCGGAGTTGTTGCGATAGTTGTGCTGTGGTTTCTTAAGATCGCCTCAATCGTATCCGTTGCAATAGCTCATAGTGGCGAATACTGACACAGTCCCACCAAATTTGCCATTTTGGTTTTGGTACAGCAGGAACTTTATGTCTGTTGAGAGTAGTTTTTCGGAGTTGTTGAGATAGATGTGCCTTGGTTGTTATGTTTTTTTAAGATCACCTCATTTACATCCGCTTCAACAGCTCATAGTGACGAATTCGGACGAGATCCTACCATTTTTTGTAGTTAAATATAGCAAGATTGTTATATTACTTAGGGAGTTCTTGCAATAATTGTTCTATTGTTATCTTTTTATTACGATTACCTCAAACACATCATCATCAAACAGCTCATAGTGACGAATGCTGACATGGTCCCACCAATTTTGCTATGTTTAATTGTAATACAGGAAGTACTGTCTGTTGGGAACAGTCTTTCGGAGTCTTGGCGATAGTTGTGTTATTCTTAAGATCGCCTCAATCGCACCCGCTTTAACAGCTCATAGTGACGAATGCAGAAGAGGTCCCACCAAGTTTTTGATAAAAACAGCAAAATTTTTATAACTTAGAGAATTGTAATAGTTGTTCTGTTGTTATTTTTTTATTACGATTACCTCAATCGCACCCGCTTCAACAGCTCATAGTGACGAATGCTGACGAGGTCCCACCATTTTTTTAAATACAACAAGAACATTATGACTTTGGGAGTTGATGCGATAGTTGATAGAGAGGTCACGCAAGGAAAACCATTAAACTTTGAAAGGGCGAGAGATAGATAGCGAGAGAGACAGAGAGCGAGAGAGAGAGAGAGAGAGAGAGAGCGAAAGTCGTATAAAAAATCGTTCGTAAAATGTGTATACGACTTTACCGCCATGTTTTTCCCCCGCATCGACACGGTATTCACATAACCTTATGCCGCATCCAAAACGCCACACCGGTGCGCGTGAAAGCATCTTCGCTTTCTGTTTTTGTTTTACAATTTAAACACACAAAAAACGCACAGAAAAACCCCCGAAAAAAAACCGCCACACGCACCATTCTCTCCCTTAGCACGGGGATTTTGGGTAGCGTACGGGATTCCAGTGGCCCCCTCAAAATTTGCAACCAAAAGGGGGGGGGGGAGGCTGCGGGGGAGCCCGTGAGCTTTCACTTTCGCAGCCGCCGCTCGCTCGCTCGCCAGAGAAGACAGATCCGCGGCTCGGCTCGCGGAGATGTGCTGGACAGCGAGAAAAAAAAGCGCGACGGTGCATTCCAAGAAGAAGAGGAAGAAGCGGAAGAAAACTGCATGCGTGCGGCTCGTAACGCGGAGCGTCGGTACGGGCAGCATGTCATAACGCACCTCGCTCCACGACGTGTAAATATTTATGTGTGAATCTGCTCGCGAGCGCTGGCAAGATCTGCTGGCGCGCCACCACGTGGAGGGATCATAAACAGCTCGTTAGAAATTAGTGTTGGTGCGGGTGTTGCCGGCCGTACGTGACCCAGCTGTGACGTAATGCCGCGTGCACAATAAATCAAAATCAATCACACGGCGCCGGAGGGAGTGAGACGGAAACTTTCCCACCCGACCGGGGTTGGGTTCGGGGGTGGTGAATTATGATAATAACAGTCATAACGCGCGCGAGCGCGCGCGCAGGCGAACACCACACCCAAACGCGGAGTGTGAGCATGCGGGTGGCTGTATCATTATGATGGCTGCTGCCGGTTCCAAGCGTCCAGCGGGCCTCGAGCTGTCAAATTGCGGCCCGCCATTTTTGACATTTGACAGTCTGGCGTCTGTGCGGACCGTCCGCCGCAGTGATCGCCTACGTACGTGTCGGACGTGTGCGGACGTGTGCGCCAGCCATCAAAGCACGCCTCGGTAATGATGGTAATGAAGCTCCCAGCTGCACGCCACACCGCCCAGCGGCGTGGAAACTCGCTCCCCGCGAGATTCATTACCCAATCGGTGCATTATCTAACGCGGGGTTTCGGGAGGCTGCGGCTCGGATCTACGCTCGGCGCTGTCAAACGCAAATAAACAACTGAAGGGATTTCGGCAGAACGCACAGTGAGCACACACAGAAAGTGGGGTTAGGCGCTCGATCGTTCGATCGAACGCTGATTGAGCGCCGAAGGCGTTATCTCACACACCACGCGGAAATGAAGAGGATACTGGATGTCGTAAGGCGCTGCGAGAGTGTGCACATGAAGAAAGAAATGGAGTTACAGAGAGAGAGAAGGAGAGAAAAGCATCGCCGTAATTATGACCGTATTCAGCTGCGGACCGTTCCAAACATTGGCGTCCTCCAACGGCCGGAGATGTGGCGATAGAACACATCCCGTCTCGCATCAGCGTTACCAGCCGGTGTACACAAACCGGTATCTTCATTGCTGGCACGGCTGGAGTTATCATCATCAGTCACCCTGCCGCTGGTACCGGAAGTTGGCAAACCGCAAACGGGCTGCCGGTTTCAGCCCCAAACCCGGGAAGATAAAACGTAATCATCAATCGAACCGGGAGAAAGTCGATACGTCTGCCCGCCGTCGCCCGCGAGCTCCGACCGATCGAGCCGTGGCACAACAATGGGCGAAACCGTCCTCCGTCCCAGGCAGCCCCAGGAAGCTGTGGCTGGAAGTTTAACACGAAATCCACGCGCGCGTGCGCGTGGCGTGTGCAGCAAGTTTTCGTTTGGCCGTACTTCGGGAGCTTACGTAAAGGCGACATGTACGGGTAGACATGTTCGAAAAATTTGAATACAATCAATACCATCCGTGTGGTGTGTGTGTTTCGGTAAGTTATCGCTGGCTGGTCAAAGTTCATGGCGCTGGTACGTTGGAGGTTGATTCAGGAGAGACGTTTATGACCCGCGGCGACAGTGTGGTGATAATGTATCCGAGGTGGCCACACAAAGCGGTTCGTTAGGCGTTTATGAGCTGCATCGGAGTTGCAACCGCAACAATGCACATTAGCTACCTTTCTTTACTGTCTTCCTACTGAGGCACAGCTCGAGAGAGAGAGAGAGCGCGCGATTGAGACAAGAGTCACCGTAATGTTAGGTTAGGTGGCATTATGACATCAAGTACAAGCCTGAAGGGGCGATCAACCTCCCGAGTGACATTTGCGATGATCGCGGACGATCCAATCGATGAACCTCGTGTCGCGTAACCCGTGCCCACAAAAGGTTCTCACACCCCCCCGGTGATTTTCGCAACGCGCCAGTTCGTTCCAGTTCCAAGGGGAACAACGACCTGTATCGGTTGTGACAGAAATTATACACATTTTAATCCGCGGTTTGCGATTGTGTGCACTTCGGTGGGAAAAATGATAACGGCCAGGGTAGCACGAGAGCCGGTTCGGACAATGGGCGTGCTAGCGAAGCGCTTGGGTGCCCGCTACCATTAGCATTTATGCCGGGACGGACCGTGTTTACTCTGGAGCGAGATGACGATGATGATGGAGCAGGTGTCGGTGACCTGATGGTGACCTTATCTTGGTGGTGGTGTTAGCGGTACGTTTAGCGCAGGCTGTCCCGGTGACCGAACGGGGCGTCCGAGACGAGCATCGGAATTCTTGACCTGCTCGCACGGGCTGGACGGGATTAAAAAGGGCCAAGTTTGTTGAATCACCGAGAACGTACACGGATGCAAGCGACCCGCATCGTAACGATGATGCAATCCGTTCCAAACGCGCCGGTAGCGCCCATTATCATATTAATTCATCTTTTTTTTTGTTGTTGCTTGGTGCGTCTCAGCACGCATGTTATGGAGCGTCGGGTTCGTTCCCATACTTCGCCCCGCGTAAGCCTCACAAGCGCTACAAACCAATCGCGCGTCACATGGGAAAATATGATAGACTTTAGGGCAGCAACAAAACGTTTTAAAGAAAACGGCGCGCAGCGGTACGGTTCGTGTGATGCGGCACATTGTTGCCTGGGAGACAACCGGATGCTCCGGTGGTGGTGGTGGTGGTGGTGGTGGGTGATTATTTTCGGGCATGCCGAACGGTCGGGCTTCGCTTCCTGCCTGCGGCGTGGGAGCAGCGTGCCATTTTTCGTGAGACTTTAATCCGCTCCGCTTTCTGTCCCCCGCTGAAATCTCGTCCACAGCTGCGCTGTCTGTTGCTGGTCGGGGCGCTGGTGGCGGTGGTCGGCGTGGCGACGGCGAAGGAGGGCGGCACCGGCGCCGACCGGAAGCTGAACATCGATCCGGCCCTGCGGAAGGCGCTGCTGCGCGCCCTCCGCCACCTGAAGGAGCGCCAGGAGGAGGAGCGCCAGGAGCAGCTGCTCGGCGACGTCAACACGACCGAGGAGAACTTCGCGACCACGATCCTGGACGAGCTGCTGGAGGAGAGCACGGTGGCGGACGGCGGTGTACCCAGGGCGGTCGACACCTTCCCGCCGTACGACCCGGACCGGGACACGATCGAGGGCGAGGTGGAGCAGCGGGAGACGGGCGCGGTGACGGTCGGGTCGGCCGATGCGAACGAGATCATCAAGACGATCATCATCGCGAAGCCGAAGACGACCCTGTCGACGCCGAAGCTGGACGCGGAGAACGAGATCGTGCCGCCGGCGGTGCCGCCGCCGGACCAGACGGCGACGACGACGACGACGACGGTGGCGCCCGCGCCGAGCACGCCGAGCGCGACGACCACGACGTACGTGCCGCCGGTGCCGACGACGCCGGCCCCCACACACAACGAGGACGGCGAGAACATCGAGCAGGTGAAGTCGGAGGACGTGAAGATCTTCCAGGCGCCGCTCGTCGCCGCCTTCACCGTCCAGCAGGACCAGCTCGGCGTGCCGCGCAACGTCATCCCGCTGCTGCAGACCCCGCCCAAGACGCAGAAGCCGCCCGTGCCCGACTTCAAGCCGTCGCCGGTGGTGCTGGCGCCGGCCACGACCGCACCAGTGGCCGCCCCAAGTGCGGCCGACCTGAGCACGCGCGCCCTGGAGGAGAAGACGCGGCTGCTGGAGCAGCAGCTGATCGCCCTGCAGAACCAGCAGCGCGCCCAGGAGCAGCTGCTGCGCGCCAAGATCCAGCAGGAGCACGCCATCATCCAGCAGCAGCAGCAGCAGCTGCAGCAGCAGAAGCAGCGCCTGGAGGAGGAGACCCGGCTGCGCATCCAGCGCTTCGAGCAGGAGCAGCGGCTGTTCCGCCAGCAGCAGCAGCAACACTTCCAGCAGCAGCAGTTCCAGCAGTTCCAGCAGCAGCCACCATCGACGCAACAGTTGCCTCCGTTCAAACCGCAGCAGCAGCAGCAGCAGCAGCAGCAGCAGCAGTTGCTGCAGCCGCCTCCGCAGCAGCTAGCTCCACAGCCGACGTTCGTGCAGGAGCTGCCCCGGCCCGGGCCGGCCGTCCAGTTCATCCCGAGCGTGAGTCTGCCGGGCGGCAAACCCATCCCGATCTCGGTGGAGCTGCAGCTTCCGTTCAAGGAAGCCGTCGACTTCCAGCCGCAACAGCCACAGCAGCAGCAGCAGCAGCAGCAGCCGCTGCCACTAAGCCAGGGCCCCAAGACGACCACCTCCGTCGAGCAGGTGAAGGCGCTCAGCCAGCCGCCGCAGCTCGCCCGCGAGCAGGCCCTCCCGCTCAAGCCGTTCCAGCCGTTCAACCTGTTCCCGGTGCTGCCCCCGCTGCTGCTCGGCCCAAGCCCGTTCGACCAGCAGCAGCTGCCGCCGCTGCAGCAGCGCAACCGCGTCTTCCGCCAGGAGCCGGTCACCGGCAACTTCGGTCTGAACGCGGGGCCGCCTCCACCTCAGCAGCAGCAGCCACCGTTCAGGCCGTCGCAGCCGCTCGCCAGCTTCACCGGGCAGGCGGGGCAGCCGTCCGCGGCGGCGCTCACCGACAGCCAGAACCTGCAGAACCTGCTGCTGCAGTCCGGCATCACGTCCCGCTCGGCCGAGGACTTCAACATCATCACGAAGGTGCTCGCCCTCAACCACGGCATCCCGCAGGCGTCCTCCCAGCGCATGTTCGCCAAGCTGAGCCCGGACCAGCAGCGGCAGCTGCTGTTCCGGAAGTGAGCCGCGCGGCCGTGAGCGTCCGCTGGATGAGCGTTTCCGAGCTGCAGCACAACAACAAACAAACAATCAAAAAAACAAGCGAATTTGGTTAGCTAACCTCAATCTCTGCCATATTTATTATCGTCGCCGGCCACCGCCGGGTCAAGCCGGGTACGGTCGGTACGGCTCTTCCTTCCATTTCGCTCATCTTCTTGCCTTCTTCTGCATCGCCGCCCAACTTCCAGCCCCCCCTCGGTCGCGACCGGGGGTGGGAAGGGGGGGGGGGGGCAGCTCTTTTTTTAAGGACCAGTTAGTAACGTAAGGCAATGTAACCCTGGCCCGCGGCAAAACCCGAACGGGAGAAAGGTACGCGCGGAAACAAAGCAACAGCAGCAACGAGCCCGCGGTCAGGTTTTTTTTTGCGTCTAGGAGATTATTAAGTAGTTCTTTAATATTGTATTTGCGCACCGGTCGGTTCAATCGACCGGTAGTCCTCTCTCAAATAAATGGTACTCAAACAAACAAGCTGCTCACTGTTAACATGAGATAAAGGAATCGGAATCATCTCAACGCGGAATGCAGGAACAGAACTTGTTCTAAGTGTTACATACGACAGGTAAGATATAATTGGACATCTCTTCCTTACTAAAAGTAGAGACGTTCACGACTCAGTCTTGGAATCAAGCTTCTTTAGTTACTAGCATAGACAGTTGTTTCTGCTACAAGTATGGTAGATGCTCACGAACCAGTGTCAGAATCAAACACTAGTCAACCCTGGAACACCTGACATGCTAGCGTTTTTTTTTAAATATTTGTAGTAGAGCAAGAGAGAGAGAAAAAAAAACATCTCACAAGATGATTCCAATAGATTTTTTGTACTGATACCAGAGGTAGCTTGCTCCTAGTGATGGTAAATTGGATTGAATTGAATTGAAGGTGTCGCTGGTTCGATGGCGACCTTATCTTGGTGGTGTTGTTAGCGATACACGCGAATTGTGCGCGATCCGCATTCGTTTAGCGGTGGCGGAATGGGACGTCCAAAACGAGCATCGGAATTCTTGACCCGCTCGCACGGGCTGGACGGAATTAAAAAGGGCCAAGTGTGTTGGATCACAGAGAAAGTGCACGGATGCAAGCGAACCACATCGTAACGATGATGCAATCCGCTCCAGGCGCGCCGGTAGCGGCCATTATCATATTTTTGTTGTGCTTCTCTTCCTCTACTCAGTACGCATGTTTTGAAGCATGAGGTTCTTCTCATACTTCGCCTCGCGTAAGAGGTAGCTTCTAGTGATGGTAAACTGAATCCAGATCGGATTCTGGGATTGGATCCCTAATCAGAAGAACTAGGATTTCATGCCAAATCTAGAATCCTCTAGTTTTGAATCCCGGATTAATATCGATCGGAATTTAGAGCCGGGATTTTGATTCGGCTTTGTCTTGATTTAATCCCGGATTGTGTCGCAAGGTCCTACATATCACAGGCTGTGGGTTCGAATCTGTGTTGGACCGTCTCTTCGGGTATATAAGTATATAAATAAATGGAAGAAATGGCAGACATAAACCTAGTTGAGGTTGTTGTGCCAAGAACGAAGAATCTCGGATTGAAATCCATTAGGCTTTAGAACCTTCATCGGGATTCGGTTTTGTCAGGTCAGGTCTATCGAGTAGACTTTGATATTTCTACACACTAGGGATTCGGATTCATAATGCCCACGTCTAAGTGTCACATTAGGCGATGACTATTACATTTTGTTTCCATCAGAACAAGTAATGCGGATTGCATACTACATTGATGCCTTGATAGTAAGCGCCACAAAGTAGACACACCGGATGCACAGTGAGTCGTGCGACGGGGCAACAGGATTGCAGTGGGCTTCCACCGAAAAAAAACCCCTACATCAAATCGAAACCCACCCGTAGCTGCCACGAACGGCGATCGTTAACTTCGCGGAGCTATCACAACTGCCACGGGCCTGCCAGAAGCGGCGAGGCCGTTCCGAGGAGCGTTTATGGCCGAAAGCCCGCGAATGTTTATGGCCGGCCCAGCCATTAGCCGTAGCACGCGCCCGCGACAGGCGTCAAATCGCGTGACTTTCGCCGTACATCACCCGGGCGCACTGGAGAAGGTTATCTGGCGTGCTTCTTCTTTTTTGTTCTCTACTGCTTCTCGAGCGGATACGAAACCAACGCCTAAATGTAGGCCAGCTCGTGGTCTCACACACAAGCACACACACACACACACACACACACACACACACACACACACACACAGAGCGAGCGAGGTTCTGGCATGCACGCGCCGGCCTACGCTTCAAGGGCGAATCCGGAGGCACATGGCTGCCTGGAGGCTCTGCACGGTCCACATCACAACAACCGGGCTGGGTGCATAAATTTCCTATCGACAGCATTATTGAGCAGCGCGATAGGCACGCGATAGGGGCACTGTCGCTTCCGACAGGCTTTCGGCCGACACCGGAGCTCAGTACCGACCGAGCCCGGCGCACGGATAGATATTCGCGCCCTGCGTGCGTGCGTGCGTGTGTGTGTGTGTGTGTGTGAAGAGACGTCCTGGCCAAGCTGACTCCGGACGACCGCCGGGACCTGTTGGATGCGCTGGCACGGTTCTCCTACTTCGATCGGTGGTCCGACGAGCAGCGGCGCGACTGCTGCCACCGGGCCCAGATACGCCGGTTCGAGCCCGACCAGACCGTGTTCGTGGAGGGGCAGGCACCCGTCAACTACGCGCACTTCGTGCTGAGCGGCGAATGCGGGCTGCTGCAGTGTCTGAAGCTGCACCGGCGCCGCGACCGCCGCACCGGTGCGCGGCGCTACCGCCTGTCGAGGGCGCAGCCGACCGAGGACGAGATCACACGGTTCCATCGCCGACGGCAGCAGGGTGGCGAAGACTTCCTGAGCGCGGCAAGGTAATACGAGTGTGGAGGTTGTTCCAGTGGTGCTCTACTGGACAAGAAGTCTACAGCCTAAGACAATTTTACTAAGGCTGGGTCATCTGGTGACATTCTATAGGTACAGACACTAGAGTTCGTCATTGTAGCGGCTCCTCCCACGTTCTTCCAAACATACGGGGCTAACAATGCTCTTGAGCGTCTTCCTCTCGAACGAATCTAAGAGGGCTTCGTGAGATTTGGATAAAGTCCATCTGTCAGAAGCATTTTCTATAGGTCCAGACTCGTCTCCGCGTCAATTTCGTCTTTAGCTGACTTTAGCTGACCCAAGATGGAAGAAGTTTGAAAAGTCCCCCCCCCCCCCCTGGCAAAAGACCTTGAGTCTGTTCCAAGCACTTTCATCTGGCATGCGACATTTCTCATGGTTGATCATGGATCAAGGTCACAGAAAAGGTTGAAGATGTGGTCAGTGGTTGATTTTCCGAATGCTCTCTTCCTCTCGAACGCAACTTAGAGGGCTTATTTAGCTTTCGAGAGTGTCCATCTCTCAGAAGCGTATGTGAGTGCTGGGAATACGAATGCTTTCTATAGTCCCAGGCTCGTCCGTCGCGTCAGGTTCGTCTTTAGCTGCCTTTTAACCCAATTCAGATGAAGTTTGAAACTTCCCTTTGGCGCAAACTCTTGATGGTAGCAAATGGCTGTGAGTTTGTTACATTCACTTTCATCTGGCATGGTCCGTAGGTCGCAGAAAAGATGGAAGATGTGGAGCTGATGTTCCATCTCCTTAAGAATCTTCCGGATTGTAAAAATCTAGTCAGGGCGCTTTTTCGGAATGTTCTCTAATAGTTATCAACTATCTCTTCTGCATATGGGACGAGACGATCGCGACCTGTAAGAACGTTCTCCATAAGAACCGGACAAGTACATAATGAAGTCAACCTTGAACAAATACTGCAGCAATAGTTGTCTAGCTTCTTTATCGACTCAGCGTTTCGATGTGATGCATAAAATGCGACTTAAACTATTGAACGCAAAGAGAGGGTACATTCTAGCGCAACGAGGCATAGGAATAGAAACCGAAAGAAAACTAGCCGGTACTAGAGCACACTGGGATCGCCTAGAGTGAAAGCGAGTCTTACTAACAAAGCGCTATTATGTATCCGTATCTGAAGTGATGTTAAGTACTACACCTGCCACTCCCCCTTTAACTAATTTCAACCTAAACCCTATCCCCATCGGTTCCAGCGCGCCCGTGGAGCAGCGCAGGCCAGCCGCACACTGCGAGTGCCACTTCGTCGACATTGCCACGTACAGCCGCGGCTCGGTGTTCGGCGTCGGCGAGCACATGGTCGACCGGGCGGTGTACGCGCGCACCCCCGTCCGGTGTCTGCTGGTGCCGCGCTACTGGCTGCTGGAGAAGCCCCAGAACCGGGGCAACATCTGGAACCGGATACGGATCTTCCTCGAGCAGCGGCAGCCGTCGCGCGACCGGCTGTTCCGCTGGTTCCTCAGCGAGCTGCTGTGGCACCGGTACCGGCGCCAGCTGGTCGACGACTTCCGGCTGGTGCACGCGCCCCGCCATCTGCCCCGGCTGATCGACGTGCCGCTCGTGTGCCGCATCGCGGAGTGTGACGTGCAGGGCGGCCGGGAACGCTAGGCCGGCTAGGAGCACCGTTTACGCAACCAACCAGGGGAACCGATCTGCTATCACTACGCTAAACGCTAATCGCACTTAAAACAAAACAGGCAAGCAGCGCGCCACCTAGCTCGTGTTGGTCGGCGCGGCGTACGGTTTCGGCTCGTTCAGCTCCTGCAGCTCGATCAGAACCGGGTGACAGTTGATGCTGGCCTCGAATTGCTCTGCAACAAAACAAAAAAGGATGTCCATGTTGTACGCTTTTGGTGGGCAAAACTGACGCCACGAGCATGCTATACGCTACCGAGCGAGATGAGACCCCTGTTGGTGGTGTCCGCCTTCACGAACAGCTGGTCGCACTGGTCCGGCGTGATGGAGGACAGATGCCGCACCGCTCGCCACAAGCCCTCCCGCGCTATGAGATCGCGCTCCGCACCATAAAGCTGTTCCCAAAAAACAAAGCACACTTGTAGCCTCGCAGATAATCGGCAAATAAAGCAAAAACCGTACCGTAAACAGCAGCTTGAACAGGTGGAAGTTGGGTTCGCCCTGGGTGGATAGGAAGAGCGCCAGCAGTAGGTACTCCCGGAAGTCTATCGTTCCCGCGCTGTCATTGTCCTGCGTGTGTTGGACGTGTTGGGAGCGTTATATTCGAGCGTACTCCATCCTTCTACTTTCTGCCGATGCTTACCTTGTTGAATATCTTGAACAGTATCCTCGTCGAGTCGTCCTCCACTGAGACGCCCAGCCGGTGGGCGAACTCTTCCAGCCCGATGTGTGCGTTTTCCTCCGTGAACGGCGCGTACTGGTCCAGCAGCCTCCGCTCGACGGTGCCGTCTGCAAGCCTGTGTGGAACGATCCATTGGTAAGTCAACTGATGCGGGTTTTTTTGGAACGCGTCCTCCTAACGAAGCACTCACCCGAGCCACCGGCGCATCTTGCCAATATCATGGCTCCAGGCGAAGTACGGCATGCCGATCGCGATCATGTAGTTCATCAGCTTGCAGTCGTTGTAGCCGTGCTCGGTGCCGGGAATGCCGAGGGCCTGCGCGATGTAGTTGCGCACGTTCAGCGCGTACAGCTTCGCGTCGCTTCGCTCCTGCTCGTTCGGGTAGTAGACCGGCAGGAAGTGGATCTCGAGCCCGGTGTGCAGGGAGGTGAGCGTGCGCCACAGCAGCGTCGGCCTGCGGTTACAAACGGGATAGACTGAGTCCACCGGGTCGCATGAGATATACCCTCCCGGCGGCTAACTTACACCCCCGGGCCCTGCCACGTCCACGACACGGTGTTGGTCGGGTTCGGGTAGCGGATGGCGACCGGCTGCACCGGCAGGCCCGGGCCGAACGCGCCCGGCTTGAACTGCACCACCGCGCGCCCATTGCTGCAGGTCCCCTCCGGGAAGATCAGTATCTGCGGCCAGTCCTCCTTCGAGATGACGCGCTCGATGATGAGGTGGCGCGTGACGTGCCGCGAGTTCGGATCCTCCCGGCACACGTAGATCGGCTGCGTGATGTCGATGATCTCTGGAACGGGAGCGGACACCGTGTGAGACTCCTGCCTGTCGGGATGTCTGCGTACGTCACACTTACTGCCGATCAGCGGGAGATCTGCTGCCTTGCTCTTCGCCACCACCGTCGAGGGACCGCAGTACGCGACGACGATCGAATCGAACAGGCTGTAGTGGGGCCCGACCACCACGATCGGGGCCTCGCGCGGCGACGCGCACACCCCGCTCACCCGGATCCGGTGGAACGAGCCGCAGAAGTAGAGCGCCCGCATCGCCAGCGCCGTCAGCTCGCGCATCTCGCTGCAACGACGAACAAACGGGAAGGAGACGTCAATTCCCTGCCAAACATGTCACCCGAACTACGTCGATTGTTTACGGCGGCGCGGTCGTTTTGCGCCGCCGACGACTTCGACTTTCCCCGAAACATTGTCGGCGAGCGTGCCTTGGCACAGAGCAACACAAACAGCTCGAGTTTTTGTTGTTGAACAGCGCAACTCTTCTCGCCGCCAAAAAGAGAAGGGGTTACAGTCTGCCTGTTTCGCTTACGGCGATCACGCCACTTTTGCGGCGCACGAGAGTTAGCCTGCCCGGCACCCTACGTTTGTCCCACTCTCGCAGCGCCAAACAAACGAACACAAGCGGCACAGAACAGACCGGAAACGTGACGACCTTTCGCACGCGTTTCCAGACGTTGCTGATAGCACGCCGGTCGCGCGGTCCAAAGGTCTCGCGCGTCTCGGCTGATCCGGCGGGTCTCGTCGTTCGATTACTCAGCTGTTGCACATGCGTACGCCGTTCGTCTCGCTCTCGCCTGCGTGTTCACTCCACACGCCACGCGGTGTGCGTGCGTCGGACGATACGGCTTTACCGGGTCGGCAGATTGAGAGACACGTACCGTCGCCAGCCGGAAATCGGTATCGAGCGACGCTCCTTCTCGGTCAGCCCGTACAGCCCGATGGAGGCGAACGCCCACGCCACCAGCAGACAGAGCCCCATAAGTAGGGCACGAACCGGCAGCACCAGCAGCGTCATCAGATACGTCTGCAAACGAGGGGAGAGGGCAACGTACGATAAGCTGTTTGAGGCGGGTGGAGTCGCACGCGGGACCTAACCTTCCGCCGCTCCCACGCGTCGTCCAGGTCCAGCTTCAGCACGAACGGGTTCACGTACTCATCCTCCGGGATGCGCGTGACCGTGCTGGCGACGGTCGTTGATCGTTGGAAGTCCATCTCTGCGGACCTTTTGTTTTTGATAGCTGAGCACCGCGGCGCAATTTGACTCTGGGACACTTTTTCACAACACCGCCACAGGACACATCGCACGAGACGTGTATGTGTGTGTGTGCGTGTGTGCGCGCGCGCAAAACAAAACCGTCTCAACCGTCTGCTCGGTTCGGGCACAAGACTTCAAATGCTGTCGCGCTGTCAAACGCGCAGAGCAACGTGGTGGGAGGACGCGTGCGCGCGCGCGCACTCGGAAAAATCGTGCGCAAAGCGATAAAAATAGCCGCGCGAACGGTGAGAGCTTCGTGAGCGAAGCGTTTTTCCGTCCACTTTGAGAAAAAAAAACCGAAAGAAAACAATTTGAAACGACGTTCTTTCAATGTCCGCACGGAGTTCGACACGCTGACACGTGTCCGGACCGGGCCGCGACTGTCTAGGTTTGCAAACACAGCTGCGATTGCGATTGCGTTCGAATTATTTTACTTCAAATTTTTATTCCTTCTAAATATCTCTCGCATTTTCTCTTCCGCTCTCTCTCTCTCTCTCTCTCTCTCTCTCTCTCTCTCTCTCTCTCTCTCTCTCTCACACACACACACACACTCCGCTGCCTCCCGTTTCCCGGATGCTGAGTAACACATGCACGGCCCTAAACCGGATCGACGAAAAAGAGCGTAAATAGAGCACGTTTGCGTGGCGCAAAAGCCACGGGACACACGCGGATTTATCTCTGCTTCCCTCGCGCTGTTGCTTAGACTGTACTCGCTCCTTACTGTGCGTGTGCGTTTGTGTGTTGTTCCGCTTCGTTCTTCCTCCCGTGTACGTGCGATTAAGTAGCGAGCCCCGCTCCACTAGGGGCCGCTCGCCCGGCCCGGCTAGACACTTACCAAATAAATAAATACTCAAAATATCTCTCCCTTATCGCGAGCGCGCGCGCCCGCGCGTTTATGCGGGGACAGTCCATCTTGTTTGCATTGTTTTATACACCTAGAGATTTTTTTGTTCTGTTAGGGGAGGGCGACATGGCAAATTTGATTTGCAAGCTGATTACCAACGGAACGAGCATTTCCGGTTGCCGTCCAATATCGACGGGGGTGTTGGGGTGTTTTGCGTAGCTTTCTTCGAAACAGTTGCAAGTTGGGCGTTCTTATCACGTTTAATGTCCGCTCGCATGGATTAATAGTTTCTCGGGAAGGGGACACACGCACACATCCACTTTCACAAACATTCTCACATGCATACGCTTTGTTCTCCATCTATAAGTAATATTGTGCTATAATTATCAATGCCTTTGTTGTTTGTTTGCTGGTTTTGAGTAGAGTTTGTTTGTTTGTTGCTGCTTTTGATTAGCGAGTACGATTGACGATGTTGTATGCTGTTGGTTTTGCTTTATAATACGTTCAAGCTCGAGCCACGAGATAGATAAAAAATATATTTATATATATCGTCCCTCATTCTCTCTTCCTGCTGAGCCGACACAAACACACACACACACATACGAAGGAAGACCGCGCGAGCTGAACGCTGTTGACAAAATCGGAAAATAATATAAGCAAAAGTTCGAACCTATCACCTACTCCGCACACACACACACATACACACACATACACACATCAAAGACAGTAAGCGGGCGTCCCTACCATAACAGTACGTCAAACACTAACGCGTCCACACAGTTTGGCATGAGATTTCTGCACTTTTCTAAATGTACCCCACGTGTGCTTCAGCTCCGGACACGATTGATTAAAGTTAGTTTTGTTTGCTTCTTTAACGCCAGCGACGATCGGCTGTTGCGATGACAGAACGCATAATCTCGGCTCCGCACACAAGCAGTAGGTGTTTTCTAACGTACACACTACGTTACCCTATCCACCCGTGCCGCTCTGTCCCCTCTGCCGTAACGTAACAAGAATGAACACGAAACAATTAAAATGTATCCCTAAAGGAGACGGTGCGCTGCGGCGGCAAGCGAACGACACGCCGAAACGAAAACATGCCACCGTCGGCCGCATCGGCTGCCTCTCTTTTACTCTCTTAGGTTTTTAGGATCGATCCGTACAGCTTCGACAAAATGCGCTAGACGTAGTGGGTTGCACAGTTGGACTGCACAGTTCGCTGGCCTCAACCCGGTTTCGACGCGTGCACGAGCAGCGAGGTGGAAATTGGCTTAGCCCAGTCTTAGGTTGTTCGGATCGTTGTTCTTCTGCAGCTTCTGCAGCAGCGGATGGTGCTCGATTGCGCGGACAAATTCATCTGCAAGAGAAGAAGGAGTATCGTAAGTATGTGTGCGACGAAACGAAACGTTGGAGCGATGTTGGACTCACTGAAATCAATCGTGCCGACGTTGTTCAGATCCGCCAGCAGGAACATGCCGTTAACGTCCTTGCGCGTGACTCGCACGAGATGCTTCAGGGTGTCGTACAGCTGGTCGCGATTCACCCGCCCATCGACACCGTACAGCTGGGGGGAATGAAACAACGTTAAGTACTGTTGATTGCATTTGCGAGCGAGCTCCTACCTGGAACAGCGACTCGACGAAGGTTAGCTTTGGCTTGTACAGCGTGATCAGAAATAAGGCAAGCAGAAGATACTCTCTGAAGTCGATAACGTCACTGCAAGCGAAACAAAGAGCGTAACTTAGTGTGACGCATGTGATTATTCGCTACAACTAGGCTAACTCCGTGCATCGATCCGAGCCCTGCCGGATATGTCACCCGTATACGTACTACTGACGTCCCGCAGGTGTGGTAACGAATTTGTAGAACAGATTTTGGGCCGCTTCCTCCTCCGCGTCAATCTGCAGCTGGTCGGCGAACTGGTCGAAGGTGAGCAGGCTGTTCGCGTCGTTGAACTCCCGCCGACGGGTCACTACCTCGCACTCCGGGTTGGTGACGTCCATCCTGAAAGCACGAACCACTCACTCAATCTCCCCGTGCTAGCAACACATCCTCCCAAGCTCGGAGTTCGCTTACTTGAGCGTCTCGCGCAGCTTCTCGATGTCGGCGATGGCGGCCGCGTGCGGCATCTGCACGTTCTTGACGAACGTCATCAGCTTGCAGTCGTCGAAGGTGTAGTCGGAGATCGGAATCTTGAGCGCGTTCGCCATCAGCATCCGCACGTTGTCCGCGTACAGCTTCGGGTTCGCCTTCTCCGCCGCGCTCGGGTAGTAGACGGGCATGAACTCGATCTCGCAGAACGTGTGGAACTGGGTCAGGGTGCGCCAGAGCAGCTGTATCCTAAACAAAAGAGAACTCCGAAACGTTACATCCGAGAGTTTCACGCAGCATCGGTGCGACTTACGCGTTCGGGCCCTCCCACGTCCAGGTGACGGTGTCGACCCGGTTCGGGTAGCGCATCAGCACCGGCTGGATCGGCACGCCGGGATAGAACGCGCCCGGCTTGAACTTGATCAGCGACGTCCGGTTGGTGCAGGTCCCCTCCGGGAAGATCAGTATCTGCGGCCAGTCCTCCTTGGAGTTGGCGCGCTGTATGATCTCCCGGATGGTCGTCTGCCGCGAGTGCGGATCCTCCCGGCACACGTAGATCGGCTGCGCGTAGTCGATCAGTTCTTGACGTTTTTCGAAGAGGGGGCGCGCGTGCGAAAGAGAGTGAGACGACGTTAGCAAATGTTTGGAACCGTCCAGTCCCTGCCCGCCCGTCACGGATGTCTGACGTACGTGACAAAACAAACCGAACACGATCTACATACGGACAAACAAACACACACACACACACACGCAAGTTTGGACGCGACCCTCTCGTAGCAGAGTGGAAGTGCACAACGAAACGATCCTGCTGACACACGGTACGCACACAAACGCACACACACAAGCATACAAATGATAAGGCAGGGGACATTCGCGTCTGCTACTCTGCAACGGTTTGCGACAGGTGAAAGCGTGATGGAGCTTGCAGGGGCATTGGGATGAGATATGTTTGAGGATGCGTTGGAGAGGTGTCGGTGTATTCGGGGTCAGGTGTAGAGCTGCTCAGCTGTCTTATGCTCAGATATATCTACAGCGAGAGTCGGTGCAAGAATTGTATCTGCTACAGAGCGACTCGAGTCCATTTGGAGATGACTTTACAACTAGGCGGGGGCTTAGATGGGGGAAGATATCTTGGAATCAGGGAGTTCAGGGAGTTGGAACTACAACTACACGGGACATACCAGGCCACACGGAACAAGGACAAGGAGGTGGGAACCGGGAAGTCTGCGCAACGCTACAGGAAAACGTGTCAAACCAAGAATTAGTCCGCGAGTGGAGCCAGCAGTAAGAGATGAAACAATACGCAACAAACAAAAACAAAACAAAAATGAACACAAGAGAAACACTTCAGATTGCTCTGGACACTTACTCCCGAGGTTGCGGTCAGCGTTACGTACGAGCGGGCTGGACAGCCCGGTCACGTAGATGATGACCGCGTCGAGGAACGAACTGTGCGGGGACACAACCAGTACCGGCGCCTCCGTACGGCTGGCCTGCTGCCCGCGAATCGTAATGCCCAGTCCGGCGCACGTGTACGCGAGCGTGGCGAACTCGCCCAACAGCCACTTCAAGCGCCTGCCAGTTCGCACAAGTCGGTCCCGTCCCGTCCCGTCCGTCCGTCCGTATTGCGTGTTCCCCGCGGGCGTCCGTAGTCGAGAGCGTACGGTCGTTTCAGGTCAGGGTTTGAAATGAGTGAGGGAATGTTTTGCGTTTGTTTTTTGGGCATGGTTGCCACAGGTTGCGTGTGATGTCGAGGATGCGGTTAGATCGTGATGCGGTATGTATGAAGGGGCAAGATGTGACAACAGAGAACATCCCAGAAGAGTGTCAGAAAGAAGAGAGAGAGAGGTTCCAGAGAGAAAGAGAGAGAGAAAAAGAGAAGAAAAAAAGAAAGAAAAATACTTCATGAGAATGAGCGCGCACATGAGAGGCGAATTTAAGTTCTTTTAGGCACAATGCTTCGAGCAACATCGGATTGTCGGTTTGCGTGAACAGCGGCAGCAGTCTCACGAGGCACCATTGGAATGGCATGAGGCGTCCATGACAACACGAGGGGGTGAGCGTTGGATGAGAACGGTTCGAAATGGATGGAAACATCGTCGTCGTCGTTACGTTGGAATGCATTCTCAGCGTTTCGGTTTCTTTCCCCACGCACACGTCAGTAACGTCCAAATCTCGGTGTCAAATAACTGCGTACACAACGCATCGCTGTGTTCCCCTACCCGAAAGAAGGTGAGCTTGCAAACGGGGTGTTGGCGAAAAAAGCGATAAACCTTCATCGACAGAAGCAAATGTACAAGCTAGTTGTTGTGTTGGTTCCGGCTGCAAACGTTTCAACGTCGTCCAGAGGGATGGTCAGGTTAGGTCAGGCAACCGTTCGTAGAAGGTTTCGCGTGGTTAGGTGATTAGTTCGTTGGTTAATTGTTTAGTTTGCTACTTTGTATGTACAGCAATGACTGCGATATAGACAATTTTTTTTAAACAACACACACACGCACACACACACACACACCCGAGGAAGGATGGAAAGAAAATCTATTTTAAAACTCATGACCCGTCCAGACGTAATTGCTTCGCTCGGAAACTTACAGCGTGGGGGGATGATCCTGACTGGAGGAGGTCACCACGCAGATACACCCAGTGGGGGTTGGGGATGGTCAAGGAGCGTCATGGCGAGCGAGTGGGAGTGGAGATAAACCGATTACACCGGGAAGGGAGACATTTTAACGAGATTCTAAGTGAGGCGGATGTAGTTATGGGTGAAAACAGCAACGGAAAGAGGGCGAATCCCAGGCATGCATGCAGATGAGTTGGTGTCCAGGTCCGGATGTCCAGGAGCAACGAAGTTTCGTTTGGTTGATTTTTGAAAATAGTTTCTCCTATAAGTCATGCGCTATTTTGTCTCCCACAGACTTATGGACACGCTAGTCCAGGTTAGCTCTTAGAGTTATACACACAAACACACGCGCGCATACACACGGACAAGCGTAAACACGCACACACACACACACACACACACACACACACACACACAGCTCCAACTGAAAAGCATCCAGAGGCTATCCAAAGGAGACGATAACTTCACTCGCCTCAACGACGGCACGGGGAGGGATAATGGACGAGAGGGCGGCATGAGGTGTCGGGTGATGGAATGAAACTGCAATTTCGAGAGTACGCCCCGATCACCACGCGAGAGTACGTGCGCGGGTGCACCGAGTGCACTCGCGACCCATGAGATGAAGAGAGCACGGGCGTGTGAAAGCACATCCAGACATTCACGATTGCTAACTGAGCTGAGCGTGCGTGCCAGGTGGATTGGGATTGGGTGTGGGTAGAGATCGTTGCGTTCGGTTCGGTTTTTGACGGGCAGGCGATGAACGAGCGCAAGCCTGGAGGACAAAAACACGCGCACACACACACACACACACACACACAAACAGAGAGCAGAACCTACTTCCGAAGAACGGCAGCGACGCCGTCTCGTACTTGGCGACGACGGCCGACGGTCCGAACAGGACGACGCAGACCGAATCGTAGAAGGCGGTGTGGGGTGCGACACAGATCACCGGCGCCTCCTTCGGCGAGGCCCGCACGCCCTTGTACCGGATGTAGTTGAACGAGCCGAACAGGAACAGCGTGCGCATCACGAGCGCGGTCAGCTGGCGGAGCTGGCTGTGGAAAGTGGTTGGAACGAGAACATATATATAGAGAGAGAGCAAGCGAGAGTGGAGGGGACAGCAGACTTTGCAGTTGAAATACTGTACAGTGTTAAGTCACAGTTAGTTACGAAAACATAGGTTTCTTACTAGATATCACTGGTGTCGGATGGTGTCACAAACGAAAGTATATAGATATCTACACAGTAACGGTCGAAATGTTAGAACAGAGGCCATTGCCGCTCTGTCAGACACAAGTCCAACTCCAATTTCAAGTCCAAATCAAAGCAGAACCAGGAAGTCTTGGAACGGAATCTTCTTCCACGAGCTAGATCTTTTCTTTTTTGGCATTACAACCTAAACAAGGTTTAGGCCCGCCATGTCTGACTTTCACTGACTTGGTGTGTGCGACCTCCCCAAACATTCTAGACCTGCCATCAGTGAGTCGTCCGGGTGTTTTTATCGACTAACTCAGATGTCATTAGTATGTACAATTCGCCCAAAGCTCCACAACAACGAACCCGGGACGGGAAAGCGCGCCCGTGTTGATTAGCAATTGTGACTCCTCAATACAGGCACAGGCATCACAAAGCAACCGCGAAAGAAAATCTGCCAATTAAAAGCAGCTGAATGGCCAGCGCGGAATAGATGCGAGCTGCGCTCCTGCCTGATGACAAAGCTTCTATCTCCCACGGGGACGGTCGGTCCACTGCAAACCGGGAAGCCTGCACCTGAACTTTCCCTCGCAAAAGGCCATTATCTTCGTGGCGTTGCAGTTTTGTTGCAGTGTGCGCGCGTTAGGCGCGGTGTCCCGGTGTCATTGTTATCTTGCGCTCCGCCTGCCCGTGTCGGTGGAAAAGGGCCACAATGAGGAAAGCGAACCCAATCGGAGAAACTCCCTTTCCGGGCAGTTCACACCTGGACCAGGCGTTGGGAACAACTGTTCTGTGGCGAATTAATGCGCGACAACCCCGCGAGGTGAACCGGGTCGAGCGCCACCGCCACCGGGGTGATGCGTGTTGCGATTTACATGCGACGGTTGTTGGACACTGCACGCTAGACTACTTTGGAGACACACCGTTGTTTTCGGCACACAGCTGCGAGATCCAAACGTTTGCAAATAGAGTGCACAAGCTCGCTCTCATATCCCCAACTCGGTTAGTTCGAAACTGGTTGTTAGGGACGGCGCTAATTAGTAGATCCGACTATGTACCCCCGGTTAGGTTTCGTTAGTACAACCCCATCTATGGTACACCGCATCGCCTGGGGTGGGCGCTGTTCTCGGAACGCTGCAATCGCCTGGCCTGTTGATCCTAGGAGGGTTGGACGCAAGATCCGCCCCGAAATTGGCAATACTCACCGCCGCCAGCCTGCCAGGGGTTTCGTGCGCAGATCCTCCTTGGACAGCCCGTACAGCCCGATGTTGGCGAGGGCCCACGCCACGACCAAACATACCAGTATCAGCACGACGCGGAATGGCAGCAGTATCACCGTCAGCAGCGCGGTCTGGAAGTGGAAGCGAAAGCGTTAAACGTGACGGTTGTTTTTGGTTTTGAAATAGTTTGCAATTCGATTTCCAATACGACGCGGTCGTATATCCAGAGTACGAAATCCTGCACAGCACGCAGCAAAGGCGGTGCATTGTGAGTGACGGCTAAAAATAGCCGTTTGAAAACAGATCCTCCCTCGCCCGTAAGCTCATCTCTGCTTGGCGTGTATTTCTGGACGCCGAACATGATGACCTTCGATAGCGACTCTTGAAGCCAGCGAGGGCGAGGTGGAGGGGGGAGGGGGGGGGGGAAGGTGATGCTGCAGATGTTTTAACACCCCACCAACTCCCTCGTTCTCTCTCTCTCTTTGTACGGCTATTCTGACCTTTCTTCTTGGGAACCTGAGCTTCCAGTGTTGTTGTTCGTTTTATTGCGTTTTGTATTACAATGCTTTCATAGTTCTGCCTATTGCAGGCTTCGCGCTGCAAAAACAAGTGGATGTAACTGCGTGCTACTACCGGAAGAAGTCGGGCAGTGTACATAGACACACCTCCCGGTTTGGGATGTTCTCCAGTGACAAGTGTCGTCGCGACTTCTTCCACCCAAGCATAGTGAGCAACAGCAGACGGTGGATATTCGAGCGTACGTCACGCGATTCTCCATCGTCCGTCAAAAACCGTTTAGCGAATTCTCCCGATACGCAATGCCAATGGAAGGTGGGGGCTCAGCGAAGAACAACGCCGAAGAAAAGAAGCGACGACAACAGCACGCTTCTTTGTCGGGAGGCAGTGACGTCGTTCGTCGCGTCGCGTCCCAAATCTGTACCGCTCGTCTCTAGACTCTTCTCGACCGAAACGGGCTTCTGGTTGGCAAATCGCGCGATGACGGATATATCGCCGCGCGTTTCTTTATCGCCCGCCGGGCTGGGCTTACCTTGGCCTTGTCGATTGGATCGTCCCAGACGAGTTTGTGCACGAACGGGTTGACGTAGTGGATTTCGTCCGGTTGATGGTCGGTGGCGGTGGTGTAGGTCGGCTCGGTGTGGCTCCTCCCGGTGGCGCCGTGCTCACCGGAGCGCTCAGTCGTCGGTAACTGGGGCACGCGCTCCGCCGCCGCCGCCGCCGCTGCCGCCGCCCCCTCCATCCGCGGCTCCTCCACGGCCTTCATGGCCGCCATGATACCGTGCGCACAATTTTCACGCCCGACCGGATGCCGTGCGGGTGGGTTGCGGCGTGCGCGGCGGGAAACTGCCGCGCTGGCGGAAAAGCACTGTTTTGGCACCTACGCACACGAACACACGAACACACACACACACACACACAAACAAGCAGCGAAAGCGCGCCCGCACAGGTTCCGGGACACGCAGGGAGCACACGGCACAGGAAAAGTGCCTCTTTCCCACACGCGGGCAGTTCCGGTGCCAAGCGGAAGGCCGCTTTTCTTCACAACGGTGGTTTGCTTCTTTGTGTGCGGCTTCTCGGTGGCTTTTCCACGGGAGTTTCGCGACGGTGGCTTCTCTTTCCGTGCCGCAGACGAACTGATACGCTTCCGCACGGTTGTTGCTTGATGATTTTCACCGACACACACACACACGTTCGCAGGCAGGACTGTCGCCGAATGTTGCCTCGTGCCCTGGTGTAAATGGTGTGTTTGCCCAAGGTAGAGCGAAATTTTCCTCGCACCCTGCTGCTGCTGCTAATGCTGCTAATGCTGTTGCTGCTGCTGCTGGTGGTTTGATTGAAGCCGACGCACTGGATGTGTTGTGTTTTTCTTCGACGCGCACTTTCACTGGCCAGAGTGCAGAAAATCCCCCACTCTCGCGCAGATAAGGGTCGCTTTTCGCTTCGGCGGTGGGCGGCTGGGGTTAAGGATGGTGTGACTTGAGCACAGCGCAATTTCCGATGCGTGCCCCCGTGTGCGCTTCGTGGTGTGTTTTCGCGACCGTGTTTTTGGGGATGGTCCGACCGTTCTGCAGGGTGTTTTATCTTACCACCGCCCGGCGGTGGATTGTGCGACCGCGGTCCTGAAGGGTTTTCTTCGGCAGATGAATGGTATGAAGCTCGCCAGGGAAAGTAAACGATTGCTTTGGAACAAATCGAGGGAAAAAATGTGTTCGTGTGAATGGATAAAAAAGATATTAAATTCAATATCGTAACTAGGAGGGAAACGACCTGTGTACACGAACCCTGCACAAACGACAACATAGAAAGAGAGTGATTCCATCCGCTCCGAGCAAAGAGCAGGGGTTCCGGCGGAGCGGATCGGTTCAGTTCTCGGTCGTTAACCCTTTGCACTCTTTTGACGAGTTGATTTCTTGATTAAAATTTGTGAATGATTTTTTTTTTGATATTTAAACTCGCGTTTTTTTGGTTGCTCTTTTTTATCGCGTTTGTTATTACATTTTTTTTACATTTTTTTATTTCTATCTTTGACATGATTGGAGGAATCAGGCCTATCTCTCTCTCTCTCTATCTCTCTCTCTCTCTCTCTCTCTCTCTCTCTCTCTCTCTCTCTCTCTCGCGCGCGCGCTCTTTATCTATCTAATTATCTATCTATCTATATATCTCTGATTCTCTCTTATTTTTTATCTTTCGCTTTGGCTTAAATGGCATTTCAAAACACCTATTATACTGGACCTTTGACGGTTTCTGCCAAATATATGTGAAGCCACTGCGTGTAAAGCACAAAAAAAAACATATTTAAAAGGTGTGTGAGCATTATGAAAAAAAGAAATGAAGACGATGCTGTTTGCTTACTCCCCTTATACCTCATGAGTATAAGCTACTGGAGAGAAAGTCACGGAAAGGTGCGGGATCGATTCGATCCACTCGACAAAATAAAAAAGCTAGAAACAATTTAAATATTTTTAAAAAGTTCGTTGAAACTGCGTTCAACCTTCTGAGTAATGGAAGCAATAAGTGTGAAATTTTCGACAGAAATGATTGGTGGATTCTGTGGATTTTAGCGTTATTTTCTCACAGTTGAAATTGTTTGTGTGCAGCACATTCCATATGGCATGTTGTTGGGATATATGAAACATTAATCCCGTTTTTATAAAGGTGTATAACTACGAGCGAATGTTCTATTTTATTCTATACTAAAACTATCGTCTCGGTACGTTTCAGCTTCCGGGAGCGCCTTTTGCCGTTTGCTGTCGCTGTCGCTGGCGTGGGGTGAAGTAGTACATTTCCAGGCTCCAGCAGATCGCCACCGAGTACGTGGCGAGATTGAGGAAGTGCAACGTCGTGGCGTAGTTGGTCGCGTCCCGCACGTATCCTGGACCGGGGCGAAAAGGCAATACGATTTAATGATTCATATGTCATTTTCATGAGGCAGAGCATATTCTTGAGCAGTGCACAACCAATCTTTGCATTGTTTCAACCAATATTCAAATAATACACCCGAGTATGGCGCACTTTATTTGGTAAACGGGTCAGTTTGAATACATACAACGACGGAACAGTCCGATCTGTGATCTTTCAACTGCTCATACAGCATTTTTCATCCATTTTTTTAACATTTCTCTGAGTTATATGAATTCGCAACATCAAATCGTGTAATCGTCTTACCCATTCTTGAACTGGTTATAATGCGTAGTTCAGAGATTGACTTCAAACAAATCAACACACTGCCGTCATTTAAAGCGTTCAATCTAACAGTTTAAACGGGGGACTCCATGACTGGGTGAAACGATTTCACGAGCAGATGCTACAAATTCATGCCACTTTGACAACTGATGAAAAATGCTGAAGGTAACTAAAGGCACTGTTAAAAAATGATTTAAAATGTTGTAAAAGCTATACCCATTGCTATATACTACTCTACAACGATGAAATTCATGAAAATTAGAGAAAGAAAAAGATTTTGTTGTGAAAAAAAACCCTTCAAGGGTTGGAGGAAAGAAAAATAAATATGTCAAACCCTGTAATCGATCACCACATCGATCCCTTGTATGCCTGTGTGCGTCTGCATGCGTATGTGCACACACAAACACCCGCGTGTGCGTGTGCGAGGATGCTGGCGGAGATTCCATCACATAATCCAACGCTCGCGGGCAAGAACAGGGCAACCAGGGAAAGCGTGAACGCGCCAAAAAAAACGGCAGCACTAAGAATGAGCAGTGTTAAAGGGCACGGGCCACACACCCTTCCGCGAAAGGCACGCTCTCTGCGCCAGCAGCTGTTCGGCACGGAGGTTTAAAGGCGAAAAAAGTCGCCCGAGCGACCGAAGGGCGCGTGTGTTTTTGTTTACATTACCGGCGGCCATACCGGACAGCGTCTTGGAGCACGCGCTTGTGTTAGTGTTAGTCAGCGGACAACGCGGGGCTTGTTGCGAATGTGCTTTCGGTGCAGAAATGCGGTGAAAACTTCTTTCGCCTGTGGACGCGGAAGGGAAATCGTGCTGGCGCTTCCGGCGTCTGTGTTTGTGTGTGTGTGTGTTGGTTTTGTTGTGTGTATTCTGTGGCTGCCCGTTTCGCTCAGTTGTGACGCGACTCAGTTGTGTTCGCTCGCAAGATTAAAAAAAAAAAACATGTGCAAAGGGATTCGGCATCGACTAGGCTATGCTTGGC
Source organism: Anopheles dirus (assembly GCA_000349145.1). Classification (NCBI taxonomy): domain Eukaryota; kingdom Metazoa; phylum Arthropoda; class Insecta; order Diptera; family Culicidae; genus Anopheles; species Anopheles dirus. The sequence goes on from KB672824.1 coordinate 1,777,477, forward strand.
TGAGCATTTGAAGGTAGTTTTTTTTTCTCCGTTTCGTTTGCTCACCGCTGGAAAACGTCAATCTTTGCATGTTTGCACAGCAAACCTTTGCCCATAAAAAAGTGAAATGGCCGTAACGAATCAGCTGGCGCATGTGCGTGTGTTTTATGGTGTTAGTGGTGAATAATTCGCGTGCTTCGTTTCGGTTTTGCGCTGTCGTGTTGGTGACTGATTTTATTAGCTCCCCCGCCCCCAGGCCCAAAACATACGGACGACGCGGCGCACACAACACGTCCGATCAAGCTTGATTGCGTGTCCTCCATTTTACGCCCGGGTTCGCGAAATGAGCGAACGGTTGTGCTGATTTACACGCGCACGCAGCGCAGAACGAATTTGGGTTTCGTGAAATCGTGAAAGCGTGCGTCCAGCTGCTTTACGTATGAGGCGTACGCCGGCATCAGCGTCTCACGGCGTCTTCTCACGCCCTCACGCGCCATAGTGAGACGCGCCGGTGAGATGAGATGAGCCGCGGTGAGCCGATTGAAATGCGAACAGCCAGCTGTTCCCGTGTACAGTGCCGGCAGGAAAAAGAGAACCGGAGGAAAGTTTTTCGGTTGCTTTGCCTCACAGGTCAACGAAGCTCATAAAGGAAACTTTTCAATTAAACAGCTGCATACCCTTTTTTCTATCACCACAATAGTTTTTAACACATTGTAAGTGTCATTTCTATTAAAAAAGTGGTTAAGTGGTTAAAAGTGGTTATTAAAATAGTGGTTAATGAAATTTAAGAAAAGCATGGCCCAAGACTAAACATGTTAGTGAGTTAGTGGTTGAAAACAACATTAGTACGCTGTTTGCATCCCTAACTGCTGGCTGCTTTAGTTTTGTCAACCACTGTATCACCTTTCTCTCGGCGATCGATCGAGTTCGACGATTTCTTTGTTACACGGTTACGTACGCCGTAATCCCCACATGCGGGGGGATTGACTCTTCCTTCCGTCACGCTGACTCATGCCTGCTTCCGCAACGACACACGACGAACAAAGCAATACGCTGCTGTGCATGTGTGTGTGTATGGGTAAAGGAAACAGCTGGTGGATAATGATGGGCTTTAATGGCGACAGGTTTGACGTACGTATCTCCTTCTTCGTCGGCAATGGAGGCCTGGAGGCTAAGATCGAAGATCCCACCAAAGGTCAACGACCGGATTTGATTGTCCCATCCCCGGAGTGGATCACTCACCAACCACCGGTCCGACGAAGAAGTAGAAACACCCGGCAAACAGCAGATGGATGCCGGTAGCACCGGGCAGTCGATCCAGCGGCACGTGCGACGGGATGGCGAGCGCCATGAAGACCGTCCGCAGGCCCTTGTTGAAGCCGATCCAGCACGCGACAACCAGCACGACGCCGTAGCTGTGGAAATGGGCCAACACTGTGCGGATGGGCAGAGGGAAGCGAGATGAAGTGCCAACCGAAGGGGGAGTGGTCGCCCTGCTCTCACGCACTTACCGACGCGCCCCAGCGCCATGTTGACCACACCGACGAGGAAGAACGTGCGGTTCTGGCACTTGATGCGGTCGGCGAGCAGCGGCACCAGACACCGGCAGCAGATGTCGGTGATGCCGAGCACGGACATCGCCATCGCTATCTCGGCCCGGCTGCAGCCGAAGTCGGCCAGCACGAACGGCGTCAGGATGGAGAAGTTCAGCTCGGCGAAGTTGGCGACGGTGATGCCGACCATGATGTTGAGGTAGATGCGGTCGCGCAGCAGGTCGAGATCGAAGAAGATGATGACGCGCTGCCAGAGCGTCAGGGGCTGGTCGGGGGCGCCCGTTTCGAGCAGCACCTGGAGGGCTTCGGAGCAGGTGCACCCGGTCGGTCGGGCGTCCTCGACGAGCTGTGCCAGCCGCTTGGACGCCTGCTTGAGTACGTCCTTCTCGCCAGCGGTCGGCTGTGCGGAGGACGCCAGGTTCTGGGGCTGGCTGGTGGATGCAGGCGGCGGGTTCGGCGTCCGGGGAGTCTGCGAGTCGGCGGGACGGCGCAGCGGTTCGTGCTCGGCCTGCACGTTCGGGCAGTCCTCCGTGTGGCACTCGTCGATCGTGAGGGCGGCCGTGTCCTTCGCCGGGATGGCCGTGGGCGCCTTCAGCTCGCCGAGGTTGAGCATGGACGGACGCTGGGAGAGAAAGCGGGGCGTGGTGAGACTGTGGCGCGAGCTGTACAGCGACCGCAGCGAACTCCGCGAGTACCAGCCGTCGTTGGCCCGGGACAGCATCGGCGTGCCCGTCTCGACGACGGCATCGTACGCCAGCAGATCCTGCACCGAGCGCTCGATCGGCAGCGTGTTGAACGGCACGGCGCCCGGGTCTTGCGCGCTCTGGCAGTAGATGCAGCGGGTGCTCGGTGCCGGCGTTGCCGGTAGGTTCGCTTCCGCCGACGCGGGCGCCGACTGCGGCCGGGACCTTGTGTGCAGCTGCACCGGCTGGTAGAGCAGGGCCAGGGCGACCGCGTTCATCGCGAACCCGCCAAAGATCAGCACCGTGTCGTTGACGCTGAAGTGCCGGTGGAGGAGCGTGACGACGTGCGGCGCGACGATCGGCCCCAGCCCGGTCAGCGTCCAGGCGAACCCGGTTGCGATGCGCCGCCGCTGCCGGAAGTAGGTGTTCAGGGCGAGCGAGTTCGCCGACGTGTTGATACCGACACCGGCACCGTACAGCACCGCGAACGTCACCATGTAGACGGGGAAGCTGTCCGCCAGCGACGTCAGCGTGACGGCCAGCCCGACCAGCAGCGCCCCGCAGAACGCCACCTGGCGGTAGGTGAACCGGCGAAACATGGGCCCGTTCGCCAGCCCGACGATCGACGTCATCGCCGAGTGCGTGTTGATGATGGTCGTCACCTCGGACGCGCTGATCGACAGCTCGGCCATGCGGTCGCGGAAGAGCAACCCAAACTGCTGCAGCACCGGAAACGTGCAGAGCTGCCGGAGTCGGGGAAGAAAGGCGCATACAGTTAGGAAGTGCCAGCTGTATCCCCGGCAAGCGATCACTTACATTAGAGCAGCCAGCTGCCAGCACAACCATCCATCCCCACCCGCCATCCGGCGCGACAAAGTCACTCCCGAGTTGCGATCGGCTCTTCGCCGCTTTGGCCCGCCGCTTGTCGGCATTCTCTTTCGCCCTCGGTGGGTTCAGCTCGCCCACGCGGATAGTCACACGGTTGCAGTAATCGGCATCTGCCGGGTTGCGCTCGTTCGATGCTGACTTCATTGCTGCTCGGCCCTGCGCGCGACGCTCCAGTACTCCGATTGGAGCAGCAGGCTTCCACCTTCCGATTGGCGATGGCGTAACACGACACCCTGCCCTAGATTACGGCAGGATTGATTGATACAATTAATTACACAATTACACACGCCAGACGACCGTTCTTATCGCTCGCGCGTTTTCTGACGACAAATGCGCACATGAGCGGGCCTAGTGTCTTACACCGGCAGCGAACTCATTGCAAATCTTGAAGCCTCCGCACTAGTAATCTGCACTAGTTTGCTAGTGACGAGCAATCAAGATCTACACTTTGCTAATGGCACACACTTGACAGTCAAGTCATGCTCGTTGCACGCGCTGGCAGATGTTGCAAGTGTCCTTGGGATATCCCTGTTCCAATTCGGTTGCCTAGAGATCATCTACCGTCTAGATCGAGCAATTTGTATAGTCTTTCCTCGCAATTGTCATTTATTCTCATCTGCATTTGTTAATGCTATGCGTACACCTGCGATATCGTCTCCCCCATACTCATCTCGTAACACAACAAGGCATTCAATGTCAAACGCGTGAACTGATACTGCGCTGTGCAGCCACTTCGAACGTGACCCGACCATATAACATCGCATTGGTCGTATAGTTGCATGCGGCAGATGATCTTCAGACATACCTACCTGGCTTTCCCTGGCTTGCACTGCACCGATGTCCACCAACTAGTCTGCAACTACTCGCCCGTCGGGGTCAACTTTGGCGTAACTCAACCGGCGGACGTATCCCGGCCGACTGGGTGCAAAATTGCAACCTCCCAGACCATGGTCAGATCTCGCATCTCTCGCATTCCACGATTGTCCCCAACACATCGGGATAATGGTCTGTTTGTTGATAAGCAGGCGCGGCGGTTTATAATGCCCCGCGGGCGCCCGCGTTTTATCGATCCGTCAGATGTTCGAAACTCGCTTATCGTGGCTGTCATCGGTCTAATAGCAGGACCAGCAAGACGGGCGGAATCTTTCACCACGTTCATTACGTCGTTTGGACGTTTTTTTTCCGCCCAGTCACAGCCAATATCTTCGGCCAGTCTACGGGAAGGCGTTTACAATTATAGTTCGGGCTTGTCTGGTTACTGGCCAATGTGGCTTTTTCCTGACCTACTTTCAATAGCATCGAAAGGGGCCGAAAGAGTAAACATTGAGTTTGTCAAAGTGGTGAGGGCGTTCCAGGAGTTCATATCTCCGAGTGACCAGCTGTTTCGCGCGCGCGTGTGTGTGTGACCAGATTATGATACGAGCATAGATATCGGTAGTCGATAAGAACCTGATTACAACCCAACAACAAACACCCTTGCATGGGTCGTAAAACTCCAAAACCCGATACTCCAGGGCCGGAAACTTCCTGACAAAGTTGCGCTCGCACCTCGCATCGTCTGTCAAAACACTGAATCGGTCCGTTTGATTGGCTTCGGCAGGCAATTGCGCCCGGCATTAACACCTGCTGCGATGGCATTTAGCTGTCGTTAGGCGGAGCGGTTGAAACTGGCGAGAGAAACAGGGAAGCAGAGCGATCGACTCAGGCCTCCGCCTGGTTCCACGTAGTGAGCGGAGGATGCCCCCCGCATGAGGCTCTCTTCTCGCTACGCACCTACGCTCAGCGCCTCTATCGATACGCACTCTCGATACGGTTGGCGTTGTTGCTGTGCTTGGATTATTAGCGGCTGAGGTTTGCAGCTTCATTCGTCTCAGCACTCACGGCTTGTCATTGATGCCCTCGCTTGCTCACGCTTTGATTCTGGCTCATCATTCTCTCGCTTTTCTCTCTCTCTCTCTCTCTCTCTCTCATTCTCTCGCTCGTTGCTAACGACACCAGCTGTCGCCGCGAACGGTTTTATCGTGCTAAACGCGCGTACGCCAGTGAGCTTACAAACGTCCGCGTGGTCGGGAGAGTACCGAAGTCTCCGTGTGCTCACCGTCGCCTCCAACAAAATAACAACAACAACAACATAAAAAACAACAACCAAACGTAATGTGGCCTTTCGCTGGACTGAGAAATTAGCCGGAAAACAGTGCAGTAGTTTTCCACTGTGCCAGTGTGTGTGTGTGTCTGCGTTAAGGTGGGTGGCCGACAGGCTGATTCATCGTTGCGCTCCGACGAAGCGTGTAACGCGCGCGTGGAGCGAATGGGAGAGATCTATCAACCGCCAACCGACCACAGGCCGAGGCGGGAATAGCAAAAGTTTGGACAGCCATATGGTTTGCGCGTGCTTCTCCGTTTCGACGTTGGAGCATCAGCTGACGGGTTAACTGGGTAAGTTTGGTGCGGCGCAGACTGTTGTGGACACCAGGATCAAGCGCTCTTGCTGCGCCCCTGCCTGTGAGAAGGCTTCCTGAGGCGCTCAGTTCCGGCATGCTCGATCGTTCTACTTGTCGGCAAACAGCCAATAAGTCAACGGACTCTGGCACACGCTCGCCGGCCCAACCTCGATCGGGTCGGCAGCCCTATCCTTAATATAGCAGGAGGTCGTCTGTGATTCGGCAACCATTCTCTTCCTTCCGGATCTTGCAAAAGCGGGCAGTTCTAGGGCGCGGTTTGGTACATCGTGAAGTCTGCTTACCAGACATACCCAAGAACGTAGCAAAACAATCGGGCGGAAGTTTTGCCATCGATCGCACGCTCCCCCGTTTGTAGCAATCGTTTGGCAACACGTTGTTGTTGGTGCCAACTGTACAGAAATACACACGTCAGCTAAAATTAGATGCTTGGGAAGCGCGTATCGAAATGAGGTTAGATATCAAAGCATCATGCGCTCCCCCAGAAGGGAGGAAGTGTGCCGGTGATCACATCACCTGTTGCGGGTGGTGGTGGCCGGCACCGACGCCGTCGAATTCTTACGATCTAAGCCCGCGTGTTGTTGTGTTGCCACGCGGTGGTTTTTTTTTTGCACAAACATCTCACGCGCGATAGAGATGCGTCCGCTCTGGGCGACGCTCTAGCTGATGTCCACGGTCGCGCTTATTCATGAGGCAGAAACAGACACTCGTCTCTGCCAGAACATCGTCGCCGGCAGTCGTGCGCGCGGTTGAGCGAATTTTACGTTCCTATTTATCGCCTCTGTTTTTTGTGTCTCTTCCGGGCGCTCTTGCCGCTTATTTACTTCATCTTCGGCCGGCCAGAAGACGTGAAGTCGTCGTGGTGTGGGCAACCTTACGCAACATCTGTGAAGCCGGGCCGACGAACGACGAATGGTGGAACGCAATGGATCACGCATAGGAGTCAGTGCAAGAACGCACACTATGTGGGGGGGAGAACTGTCTGGACTCTGGTGGCAGCCAGATCTGCCACTCCACACGGCTCCATGAGAACGCACGGCAACGCGTAACTCGAGGAATGCACGTGCTCCAGACGGGTCGTATTCGCTCCACGCAGTGCATCGTGTGAGGTAAGCGTTTTTCCAACGTTCCTACGCCCGGCACGTGTAAACTGTTGTTGCGCTGCGCTGTCATAAAATAAACAAAAACTGATTGTTGAAGTTTGTTGTTTTATTTATTTTTGCAACCCTGCACGTTTCCATCGCGCCGTGCGGTGAGTTGAAAATGCTTTATTTTATCGATATTAATGTTGCTCCTTTTGAATGATAAATAAATCGTCCGTCCCGGTGCGGAGGGACGTCCATCAAGCAAGAAGAGGTGTCTACAGTGCGTGCGGCGTTGTTGGTGTGTGTGTGTGTGTGTGAGAGAGAGAGAGAGAGAGAGAGAGAGAGAGAGAGAGAGAGAGAGAGAGAGAGAGAGAGGGGTACATACGAGCATACAACACGTGCCTCAGTAGAAAGTGCAAGTTTGTGGAGCAAACGCTGAAAACCGAACTCCATGCGGATGTTGCGAGTGTAAGGGGCGTTTAAGGGCGAGTTGAGTGAAGTTTTCAGTCCACTCGACTGAGCGTGCCATGCACCAAACGTTCCCGAATCCGAAAAGTCAACATTCAACCATCAAGATCAACTCCTACATCCGTCCATCAAGTCGTGTCATTACTGCGCACTGGGCTATGCCAGGCTCGGGCGAACATTGCTATCAACAACAGCTCGCAGCGGAGGTGTCTACCCGCTTTGGCCTGCTGCATCGCGTGAGTAAGTGAGCTGCGATGCGTCCGAATGACTTTTAACCTATCCAAGTGTTTCAGTTATCAGGCACGGTATGGAGGGAAACCTGCATGCATAGCTGACGCTCCGATAAGCCGACGTCTTGCACGTCCAGCGTGCACGCACCGGAAGGCCTTCCCGGGAAACCGACCCGCACGCAATCGCTCCAGGAATCGTTGGGTTGCGAAGATATCGAGAACCTTGACCGGACCGCGTCCGTCTTGTTGACGCCGGGCGATAAGCGGACGAGGGCGATAATCGTGCGACGACGCCCCGCGGGGCCATCGAGACCATTTTTATCGGCAGAAAGCCATCGCTAGTGGCCGCACATTTCGGGACGGCTCCTCCCGCTAAAGCCCACTGCCCCGGGCGCAGTTAAGGAGGGCCCTTCAACTATCCAGAGGCTTATCGCCCGTTGGAAGCCTGCGCCAGGAGGCCCAGCAAGGTGGACGTCACGCAAGAACATCTGTCGGTTGCGGCGTCGAGATTTGGAAGATCCGAGATGGCCGCTGAAGGTGCTCGGGACGACCGCTATCGCTGACTAGCTGACCTTCACTCTCAAGTCACGTGCTGGCGCGTTGGGGATGCACGTACACGACAGTGAAAAAGCACTCGAACTGGGCCGAGATTGTCGTGTAAACAGACGACAAACGGGCGCGTTGTTGTGCTACGCCCGTATCGACTTCAAGGTTCCTGATCGATTCGTGCTGATTGCTTTGTGCCGCAGCTCAAACCGGGACGCTCGGCTATCGGGTTTAGCACGTCAAGACGCGTTGACGCGAGATGCCAGCGGGTGTCGTCATGTGATCGGTGCGCCCACCATCGTTTTCTTCGCGGTCTTCTGCGCCGATAGCGATCGTAGCGTTGACGAGATAGAGCATTTGCCCGTGCCCTTTAGCGTCGATTTTAAGTTCACGTTCAATTAACGCGTAATTGTTTAATCGCCGCGCAAACAGGGACATGCCATGACGATCGCGGCAGGTTCTGGCCAACACATCCCAGCCCAGTAGAAGCCCGGCACGCTCCAGCTATCGCCGCAAGGTCACCAAACCAATTGCGGCCAATTTCGGTGCTGGCGTTGTCTGTGTGCGGTGTTTAGTGCGCCCGGTTATCGGTTGGCGATATCGATTCGTTGTTAATCAAGAAAAAAAGGCTCCTCTAATTGATTTGTGGTTGCCGCGCCGCGTCCAATATATCCATTTCGCCTATCACCGACCCGGCCGGATAACAGGCACGAAGGACGGCTGTTTGGGAAGCTGTTTGTGCGGCCGTCGTCGGTGGAGATCGTTGCTTGTTCGATCAATTAGCGTTGCGCTTTGCGGGCTGGCACGAGGCACTGTCTCCAACGACCGGACTGGCAGCGGGAGCGCGAAGATGAGCCTCTAACGATCAATTCTGGTCCCAGCGCCGGCCTATCAACAGGCATCCGTTCTGCGGTTTTGTGGGTCCGGGCGGTGCGTGCGTCATTGCGATCTAATATCGCCAGCGAAGCTACAGTAAACTATTAAAGCAGGCGAGTTGAGGCAAGAACGAAAACCTAACGAACAAACGCGAGACAAGCAGGGACAAAGCTGGAGGAGTCAAAACGCGAGCTGTGAATAGCTGATAGGTGGCCCTGTTTGTTACGATCGCGCGCGAAAGCTGCGCGGTGGAAGTGCTTGTCTTGCCAGTCTCCGTCGGGAGGCGGCTCGTAGCAGTGATACAAAAAAAATCCCATAAAATCCCGCGCTCGTATATATGCAAAATGACATTCGAAACGAAGGTGACTTGTGATCACCTCCACTGACAACCGAGCCCGGCAGGAGCTGGACGTGGTTCTGTTGTTTTGTTTACCGTCTCGTTACATCTCGAGTACCTCATCGGTATATTTGCGCGCTGCGCCGGCACGTACCCCACTCATCTCTGCATGTTTGTCTCATTTTAGGCTCGAAACCGATCGGAACGCGAACCGCGACGCTTTAAGTGGACAGGCGCAAATCAAAAGTTCGCATCGCACCAATAACGCACCCGTGAGCGGATCGGAAAGCAAGCGTCGATCGCAACCTGCCCGAGTATGGAGAAGCTGAAAGCGGCGAAGAAGGTGGCCCCAGACGGGGGCTGGGGCTGGATGGCGACGTTCGGTGTGAGCATGGTGAATGTGAGTATTCCGGCGGGCGTTCGGTGTGCGCATCGGTTGGGCCAACAGGCCGCGTGCGGTGGGATTGTTTGCGGGGGCGATTAGCACGCTCATTAGCTGGCTCCGAGCGCGCGCGCGTACCGTGTCCGATAGAACGTCTCAATGCGCCCAAAAGAGCCGCCCCGAAGCCGTTCGATTTGGTTCGATTCAGTTTCGATTAGACGTTCCGTTTTGCATGTTTATGTTGCGGTATGGTTTCAAGTTTGTTTATTTCCCTTCTGTTGCTTTCGTTTGTTTCTTTTTCCTTTCTTTCTCTTTGTTTTCCGTTTCCCCTTCGTTCTGTTCTCGGCTTGGTTGTTCTGTTTGTTGCGCCCCGTGTGCAGCTTGCGACACGCTCGATCGAACCGTCGTTCGGTCTGCTGTTCGGTGATTTGCTGCAGGACCTGCAGGTCGGCACGACCGGTGCCGCCATCATCATCAGCACCCTGGACGTGATGATGAACTTCTCCGGCCTGTTTGTCGGCCCGCTGCTGAAGGAGTTCTCGTACCGGAAGGTGGCGATCGCCGGCTCGCTGCTGTGCTGGCTCGGGCTCGCCCTAACCTCACCGGCGACGAGCATGCCGCACATTCTCGCCACCTACAGTGTCATCAATGGTAATGTACGCCACCGGCTTAGCATTTCTGAGCTAAAGATCCACATCTCTCTCTCTCCCGGTGCAGGTGTCGGCGTTGGACTGGCGACATCGGCCGCGTTCGTGGCCCTCAACCATTACTTCGCGAAAAAGCGCGGCCAAGCGGTGGGCCTCTCGATGGCCGGCACCGCGCTCGGGATGCTGATCATGCCGCAGCTGGTGCGTATCCTGCTGGAGCTGTACGGGTTCCGCGGTGCGGTGCTCGTGCTGAGCGGGCTGGCACTGCACGCCACCGTCGGTGCCATGCTGCTGCAACCGATCAAGTGGCACCTTAAGGAGGAGGAGGTAGACATCGAGCTCGTGGAGGCGGCCCCGCCGATGGGCATCATCCTCGAGCAGGAAGACGACGACAACGACTCGCTGCCGGAGATTAAGTCGCTGCTGTTTCCGCGCCGCGTCGGCAGCGAACGGAAGCACTCGGATGCGGCCGCCGGACCGGCTGGGGTGGCCGCGGGCGCTGCGGGAGCAGCAGCAGCTGCAGCGGGAGGGGCTGCGGCAACGGGCAATGGTACCGGAGCGGGCGTGCTACCGGTCACCCCTAGCGGACTGCCCAAGCGGCCGACGTTCCCGCGCATTACGTCGTCGGTTAGCGTGCAGAATCAGGGCGGGGTTGGGATGCGCACCCGGCCGTCCTTCCCGAGGATTGCGTCCACCGCCAGCATGAGCTTGGCGTTGAGGCGACGCCGGGAGTCGGTCGTATCGCAGCTTTCGACGCTCGACTTCACTGGCAGTGGCAGCTGTATGCATATCCACGTTGATGTAAGTAATGTGTACGGGCGAGGTAGAGGTTAGAAAGTCTATGTTCCCAATAGTACGAGTTAGAGGGGCATAAGAGGCCATAATTATATGGGATTTGATGCGGTGTCACCCATGAAAACTACTAAGAATTGCTTAGAATAAGAGCTGAAGAAATGGTGCGTCATCTGATAGCCTCCAGCATTTCATTTGAATACATAGATTATATATAAGATATCTTCGACCCTCTCGATCCCATCATCATCATCATCATTTCTTCTCGAGTCAATCCAGATTAGATCCTAAATCCGGGATAACTCTTAAGAAACCTTTGGTTTAGCTATCGCTTGAAGATTGGAGTTTATGAAGTTTTTATTCCACATTCAGTGCAGAACTGAAGTGAGGACGTATTCTTTGCATTTTTGTGTATCAAGGAGATAGTATCAGATGGTTTTCCCTGTGCAAATCTTCAGTTCAGTTTAGCATTAGGATAGTTGCGGATACATGCAATGCTCTAATACATGAAATCCTTCCCCAGACGGGCGATGCGGACGCGGAAGACGTCGATTACCAGATCATACGGCGCGTCAACACGCACGTCGGCGTGTCCACGCTCGGTTCGTTCGCGCGCGTCCCGTCCCGGGCGCCGAAGCGCATGGAGACGGTCAAGTCCGAGCTCGGGCTGGAGATGGTGAAGCCGAAGGTGTCGTTCCTGCAGCGGTTCACCGCCCTGATGGACGTCGGGCTGCTGCGCGACGGCATCTACCTCAACATCCTGTTCGGGCTGTCGATCTTCTACGTCGCGGAGATGAACTTCAAGATGGTGACACCGTTCTTCATGGCGTCGCTCGGCTTCGACAAGAGTGCCACCGCGTTCGTGCTGTCCGTGTCGGCGCTGACCGACATCGCCGCCCGCATCATCGTGCCACCGATCGGCGACAAGCTGAAGCTGCGCAAACGCTACATCTTCATGGTGTCGCTCGTGTTCGTTGCGATCACGCGATCCAGTAAGTGCGCCGGAGGGAGGGACGCCCGCTATCCGCTTGCCGCAACTCTAACTTTCTCTCTCTCTTTCTCGTCGCCCGCAGTCGTTGCCCACCAGCGTACCTACAGGGACGTGATGGTGTGGCTGTCCGTGACCGGCTTCTTCCGCGGCGTCGCGCTCGCCAACTTCACGCTGTGCGTGTCGGAGTACTCGTCGCTCGAGAAGCTACCGGCCGCGTTCGGCTGGCATATGGTCGGGAAGGCGGTGTTCGTGATCGCGTTCGGGCCGCTGATCGGTGCGATCCGCGACTGGACTGACAGCTACCCGGTCTGCATCCACTCGCAGTCGTTCTGCATCTTCCTGTGCGTCGCCGCCTGGTCGGTGGAGCTGCTCGCGAAGCGCTGCCGCACCAAAAAGATCGTCGAAGCGAACCCCACCGTTTAGTGCTGGTGTTCCTGGTGAATTCTTGTTTTTAGGTATTCCCCTGTTGGTATAGCGTAAGTGTGTGTGCATGTGTGTGTATGTGTGCGAGTTTGAACCGTACCGTCTAGAGTAGAGCGCGCGCGCGCGGGATAGAGAAGCGTCTCGTCACCGTGCTGATCGTATCTTAATTCCGAAGACTGCGATAATAGTATGTACTAGGGTAGTAGCGTCGATAGAGTGCACAGTAGTAGTCTTAAGCGTAGTGCAAAATGAGTAGAGCAGGAGTTGTTAGGAACGTTTATAAACTAAAACCACTGAGGGGAGGAACTGTTTCTTTTCGACGAGGGTTCCGAAAACATTTTAAACTAAAGATAGCATCCACCACATTCACAGTATTAGGACGATCGGAAAATAGAGCTTCTCCATAGCGCATAGAGGTATACGTACTTGATTACTCAGCAGCCCCGCAACGGCTGATCGGTTAGACGACAACAGCAATCAGGTTGGACCTAACGTCTTTCAACGCCAGAGCGTACCACTCAAATGCACCGGAGACACAGCGAGTCGAGTTCGAAACTTATCTGCAATGTTACGCTATCGTCGATGACAACGTCAGCACACCGGCAGTGTGCTGTCAGGCAAGAAATAAATGACCCAAACTCAGAGATGCAGCCATCTTGGAATCGATCGTAGTTTTCATTATTCGTTCAATGCCTCTTTCGCGTTTGTACGTTGTACGAGAAAGCAAACCCGGCTCCACTTTAAGGCGCACGCGGCACTTTAAGGAGCACTCGACCTACATACGTACGCGGTACGCTCCGGGATCGTCCACGGGATCGTCGCAGAGGGCGCCATGCCCGAGGGTCTTACCATTGGAGCCCTCCCGGCGGGGTGAGAAGCAGGACGGCGAGCTTTTTCGGCTGTCACACTCGCACACCGCCGCCGATTGGTTCGTCCCGTGTCGGGGCGATTTCAATTTCCCCTGCGCATGCCAGCACACGGCCCGGGGTGGGGCGGTTATAGCACCGGGTGGGGGTTTATTTTATAGCACGCCGATTCGAGCAGTTGCCCGTGCGGGGTTTCGGTGTCGCTTCTGCCGAGCTCGGTCGCGTACACGATGCCACCGTTCGGTGCGGACGTCACGTCGGGTGGTGTACGCTCCTGCTCCGGCTTGGGGCACGCGATACTGACGGAAGGCGACTCTGTAGGTTTCAAGAAATGCACGTCCATAACTAGTTTCGAGGAACGACTGTCACAACTGAAGTGGAATGGGTGGAACAACACGTGAACATCCGACATGAGCCCAACATGTCGTCGTATTGTTAATAAAAATGAAGAAAGCACCTTCAGGTAGCTGGCGACCAATGTGCCTGATTGGTACGAAACCTTCGGTGGGAGTGGATTACCCACAGTGATGCGAAGAGTGTTCCTCTACTCCGATTGAAATAAAAAAGTGACATCGCATGGGCAAAATTCGGGATCCGGGCGGATTGATGAGCGAACATTTCTATTTTATGATTGTTTCATTTTTCACCGACACCCCGGTTTCGCAACACACGTCGAGTATCCGGTTGGGTGCAGGAAGATAACACAAGAGGTTTATTGCACAATCCAGCAAACAAGATTGTACACCGAAAATATGCTATCCAAGAAATATGCTTCTCTCTCCACCTCTCTC
>KB672824.1:1830302-1887865 GCA_000349145.1 Anopheles dirus
ATTCATTATTTTGCGCCTAAAAAGTGCATTCCACAAGTTATGATGCATTTAAACAATTATTCAAAAATATACCTACATTGTACAAGATTGTTTAAATATTAAAAGTTTAAAAGTTCCTATATTTTTAATCGTATTTTAAATCGATTATTTGTATCGAAAAAAAATAATTTTCGTAAGTGGGCGTATAGTTATGTTACAAGGAGCGTTTTTGACGGTGGTGAAAAAAATAGTAATAGTGTTTGTAAAAATGTGAAAAATTCATCACAGACGTATTTTGTTACTATCTACAACTTAGTAGAACATCATTTTCATGTATCTCTTCAAGTTTTCGTCCTATTCTCGAAAAACAGGTGAGCGAATAGTTATGTTACGCACTGTATATTTCATTATTTTTTAATACTTTTGTAAAGTTATTACATTGTTTTGTTTATTTTTATATTTATTCCAAGCATTTGTTACAAATAAATGAGAGTGTGTTTTTACGAGCACAAAAAAGTGTGTGAGTGTATACAGTGCCGGACAAAGCAATAAGACCGCCCATTAGTCAGAACAACTGCTGCTCATTGTGCTTCCCCTAGATATTGATAGAAAAAAATACTGAAAAAAATACTTGATATGAGGCTTAAAGAAATGTATTTTTGAGAGTACTTTGTTCATTTTTGGGTTGGTTTGGGAGTGTTTCGAGCATTTCCTCCCGAAACGTTAATCTTATACCGCGTTTACTCGGTGCCATGTACTTAGTACCGTATTTTTCCGTGTATAAGAGACCCTTTTTGGAGAAAAATGTTTTGCTTGAAAAATCAGGGGTCTCTTACATATGGGAGGAAGACTTTTACAGGATTTCCCGGTCTAAATCCCAAGTGTTGCGTTCTAAATGTAAATCGTTCAACTCAAGTGGCACAGAGGACAATGTCATTTTTGAGCAGAGTGACTCATCTGACGATGATGAAGAAGACCTGACTACTATTGCTGCTAGTGACGAAGAATTTAATGATTTGTACAATGAATAAAGAGTTCATTACTGAAAACTTTTCTCCAAAATTTTTTGCATGAAAATTTAAGGGGTCTCTTATACATGGGGGTCTCTTATACACGGAAACATACGGTACTTCGTGCAATGCCCTTTGTTCCGAAGAACGTACAATACAGTTGAGAGATCCTAAAAAAGGTCCAATTAGGCATCAAAATGACCGGATTTTCGGTGATAATATTTACAGCAACTTTTTTCCGTATAGACAAAGCCTACTATTTAGAGACTATGAGAGAGATTATGCAAAGAAAAAGCCATGTTTTGGTTAACTATTGGTTTGGTTCCGAAGCTATTCGCTATCTACCAATGTTCAATAAAATTGAAAATCAAGATCATTTCGACAAACATTACAGAGATGTCTAGAACTCCCGGACACTTCAAGCAGGAAGCTCCCAGCTTCTTTAAACAAGGAGTCTAATTAACGGCTGAGTGTTTGGAACAACCCAACTCAGACCACCTGCACTACTAGGAAAGGTTGAAGAATGTTCCTCTCCGGCACGTCCGCTCAGCATCCCATCAACTCCAAAGCACGTTAGCGCATCGAAGCGAGCGCAATTTTTCACGGCATGGCTCATCTCGCTCTCCAAAAAAAAAAAAACAAGGAACCGACACTTCAAAGTAAAACCAATGAAAACTCTCCCGGGCGCGTTGGAGCGAGTGCCAGTGCGAATGTAATTAAGCAAGCCAGTTTAACACTGTCATCAGTCAGTTTAAAGTCATTCGCCCCCGGGGGGATGGGAGGCGAACCACCGGTGCCGGTGATAATTCTGGCGAATAATTTACAACCACCACCTCGTGTCGCACCGCGGCACAAAACACACGAGCTGCTGCGCGAGCTCACCGAGGAGCGTGAGGTAGATTACATGACAGAATCTGGAAGCCACCGCTGGCGGTGGAAGGTGCTGGAGGTTTAGTTGCGCTGAATCGAGCCCTTCAGAAGAAAGGAAGTCGTGGGAGGTCTTGCGTACGGGAAGCGAAAGTAAGAGATCAAGGATTAACAGCACACACACACGCTGGTACTTGTGGCGCTCAGTGCGCTCGCAGTGACAGCTTCGGCGGTGGAAGAATGTTTGTACAGCGCACGGAGGACTTTTTTGGACATTACGATAGTCGCTCGGTTTTGGAAGACGATAAGGACGGCCAACAGCAACAAAAAAAAAACACACACACACACACACACACCGTTGCCTAGCACATAACGAATGAGTTTGTAGATTGTCTCGATGAGAAATTTAGTTTCTCTCCATTGCGCAACCGGACGTTCGATATGGCAGTGACAACAGCCTCCTGGAGCAGGTCGTCCGGAGCGAGTCAGTGGACGACCGGGGAGTGACGGCGCTCGGGCGGCCCTGATGAGTCGCCGTCAGTCCGCACCGGGCTTCCTTCTGGGACGGTGTTCCAGCGCGTGCGAAGCGGAACTCCGGATAATCAGGTCCACCGTGGTAGCTACCGAGGATGTAGCAAAAACAAAAAACGAGCATAACTTGTGGAAGATGAGCAGGAGAAAAAAGAAACTATCAACATGCGACGCGGGGACTGTGTTTTCGGGATGAAGGTGAGATGGGAAAACTCGTCCGTGTTTCTCGCGGAAGCGTCTCGCTCCTGTGTGCCGCTAAATGAATTTGTGTTTCCGGCGAAGTCCGGAATCGTTTCGGACTTAGCGCTCCCATAATCCGGCACCGTACACGGCTGAGGATGGGTATTGATTCCAGCTGAAGTTGAGGACGTCCATCACCCACACCGTGTCCTGCTGGTGGGGTGGGATTAGGAACTTGCTCCTGCTCGAGTGCGAGCACACATCGCAGGGTCGGGTGTTTGTGTGCCGGACACAAAACAACCGGATTAGCCGCACACACCCACACCCCGGCGCAATCATCACCAACATCGTCGTCGATAGCGTTACTGATCAGCGTTTTGAACTTTGGACCAAGCGAGGTGCTAAAATCCTGGAACACTTTTCGATTAAAAAGTTTTCGCACCTTGCGCCGTCCGGTACCGGAGTCTCAAAGTACGCGGGAAGGGGATTAATCTTGCTTTTTTATCTCTCTCTCTCTCTCTCTCTCTCTCTCTCTCATCCTTTCCTTCTGGAGATGATTAAAGAATGCGATAAATTAGAAAAACAAGCGCTGGAAGAGAGAAAGAGAGAGAGAGAGAGAGAGAGAGAGAGAGAGAGAGCGGCGGGTCTGGAAGTGTTGAATGAACCCTCCGGTGGCCGGGCGTGCTTTCGGAAACTCATCATGACAGCTCGTTACACTGTTGTTTTATGCGGATTATGTCAACTCGCATTCTGGCGAATGCTTCCGCGGGGGGTTAGTTACTCTTTTTTCGTTGTTGATCGGAAACTCTCGGGTTCCTGGAACTGCGCGGGGGTTTACTGGGTTCCAGCGAGGGGAGGGGGTTTTAATGAGCGTACGCAGATGTTCCGGACACGCCAAGTTCTGTCACCGCTGTGGCTATCAATCTTGTGACCAAGACGTTATTGGGATTTTCAGCTTTTGCGGCCTATACTACAGTACCGGTTCATAATGGGGAATCTTTAGAATTAGGCGATTCTTAGAATCGGTTGGAGAAACTGCGTCGAATAACACTGGCATCTGGAGGCATCTGGAAGCGAGTTGGAGGAGAAGCAATGCGGAGCAATCATGAGTATTCCGAGGAAATCCGGAGTGTTTCAGAGTCGCCAAGGGTTGCTTCAGATCTCTCCAGATCACTCCAGATAAGCCGGAACAGTCGGATCATCCAGATCATCTGGATCATTGGGCATTGCCAGTATGAATGTCGTTGGGTTTGGCACGCTAATTCTTTTTTTATATCAGGCGTACGATTGAATGGATCCAAGCTAATAATTTCTTTAGATCTCTTCAGATCTCTCCAGATCAGCCGGATCAGTCGAATCATCCAGATCATCTGGATCATTAGGTGAAATTGGAGCTACATCGTTTGAATGTTTGATATCCCACTCGTATTACTAGCAGGAATGTTATTGGATTTAGTACGCCTCTTCTTCTTTTTATCAGGCGTACGATTGAATGGATCCAAGCCAATAATTTCTTTAGATCTCTTCAGATCTCTCCAGATCAGCAGGATCAGTCGAATCATCCAGATCATCTGGATCATTGGGAGAAATTGGAGCTACATCGTTTGGATGTTTGATATCCCTCTCGTATTACTAGCAGGAATGTTATTGGATTAAGTACGCTTCTTCTTCTTTTTATCAGGCGTACGATTGAATGGATCCAATCCAAGAATTTGTTTAGATCTCTTCAAATCTCTCCAGATCATCCGGATCAGTCGAACCATCCAGATCATCTGGATCATCAGAATCAATCGGGGCTACTTCATTTATATTTTTGGAATTCGACTCGTATTGCCAGCAGGAATGTCTTCGGCTTTGGTATGCTTCTCTTCTTTTTGTCAAGCTTACGATTAAATGCAAAAAATAGTGTCTGTTAAAATTTGAAGAAAAAAAAAATCACAGAAAGAATATTTTTCTGTTATTGACTACAACTTTGTATAACACCCGGATGCTGGAACAGAAGCGATTCGGACGTTCACACGGCATCGCCCATCGCTAGCTGCGCGTTCCTGCTGCTGCTACATATGCCCGCCCGAGAGAAGACGTTCCACACGGAACTGTCGGCAAACGTACGTAACTTCGGTGTGATCTCGTAATGTCTACCGAAGCCGCAGGGTACGCCTCCATTTAATTACAAACCGATCCGCCGGTATTCGGCGTTGGTGAGATTATTAATTGTTTTTATCGGCCCCCTGCTTGCCCTTCGGCCCCTCCATTCCATTCGTCTCTCTCTCTTTCTCACACACACGTTATCGTCTCTCGGTACGTGAGAGAGGGATACATCCCCGTTCCAATAAAGCGCACGTAGGATCGATATTTTTTCTTCTTCTTCTTGTTGTTCTCCTTTTTTGGTGCCGAGTATGTTCCGAGTTCGTTGCAAAATTCATAATGCGGCCGTTGAATGTAGCAGTCGAACGGTTTTACCAACCCACTCCTTCCTTCCTGCCTCTCACTCTCTCTCTCTCTCTCTTCTTCCCTGCAATCCGTGCTGGCCGATCGGGCAAAAGAAGTTGCAATTCGCGTCCAGAAGCTCCAGGAGCGAAGGATGGTGAGTGGGCGAGGGACACTGGCACAGTGTCTGTGTCGATGCGAAAGCGAATGCGAGAATGCTACATGCATATTATATACGTATCAAATATCGAAGGATTCACAGCTTCACCAGTGCTTACCCGGGCTTAGAGGATTTCAATTTTCAGCCAAAACCCCAAACGGCGAATGAAGCGATGAGGTTGGGTTGAGGTCCCCCCTCCTCTTTCTACCTCCTGATATACACATGCACGTGTGTGTGTGTTTCGAAAAGGAAATTTAATATTCTCCATGTTACGCCAGCTAAGTTGCCCGGGGCTTCTCGTTGAGATAGCGATATTATTTCTAGCATTTGGCACGGCATCCCTTCCCATTCGTAGCTGCTGCTGCTGCTACTTCTGCTGCACTTGCTTTAAGCTTCGCCACGTCCTCCCCCTGGCTGGTAGCGTGTTTCACACAGCATCAAAGTGAATTCTGGTTCAGGTCCGGGGCCCTGGATGCAGCATCTTAATCGGAGCGGAGCGCCGAAAAAAAAATGGGACATCTCAACCACGGCGAAAAATGAAACACATCGGTTTCGGGGGAAAATGATCGATTTGCCTGAGTGTTTATGCTGCTCTGGCTTTAAGATACACCTTCACAGACACACACATACACACGCACGTGGAGAAATATTCCTTTTCATGATGCAAGCTTGAGGAAGAGTTCGGCCAAACGAAAAAAGAACGCCGCACACGTTCTGGGATTTTACAACCGAGTGTGTGTTTTTTTTGTTTTCTGCTACTTCCTAAATTGAATGAGAAACGGAGTGGGCTTGCTCATTAAAGGCAACCCTGCTGCCAGCGCACGATCGGTTTAATTTCATTTTTTTGTTTAGTTTTTTAGGTTATTTTTGCTTTTATTGGATGGAATTTGGGGATTTTTTTAAGAACTTACAGCATTTTTGGTCCATTCCTGCACGGTTCCCAGAGTGACACGCATTCGTAACATCAAATCGTGGAATCGTCACATTTAATCTTGAAATATGTCCTCTAACTCATGAAATGTCATTCTCCTGGCATGACATCCATCTTCTGTTTAACGTGTCAGATTGAATACTTACAATGACGCCGGTGTTCGATCTTTGAACTAAGCGTAATAGCCAGCTCAAGCATTGGTGGAAAGATTACGAGATTAAACGATTTCACGATTGAACGCTACGAATTCCTGTATCTCTGGGAACTGTTCAAGAAACGACGAAAAATGCTGTTGATAGTTGGTAAAAAAACAAACCTGAAATCACATGACACTACGGTTGGACATAAGCCGATGAGATTGAGTTTACACCCTTATGTCAATGACCACCTACCCAGGGCAAGGTTTGCACATTTGTTGCCTTTAAATGTATAGAAAAACCCAAAGAATTTGTTGTACTATATAACAAAAATAGATATAATTTTTAGAATTGCATAAATTTTAATGCTTTATTGTAAATATGTTTTGCCTTATATATCTTTCTCTCTCAATTGAAGCAAAATTTTTATTTGCGATTTTTCATGTTGGAGTGCAATATTTGTATAGAAATTCAGGGTTATTTTATTTTTCATCGCAGACGTATTTAACGATTTATAAACCATGTAGAGCATATGTAACATACATCTAAAGTTTTGTATTTTAAATATTTATTGCTCTATGTTTAGAATTTATAGGAACACTTATAATTTATAAACGTCTGAATTCATTGAATTGAAAATAATAAAATATGAAATAATAACAAGTTTTCGGACATCTATCCTACATTATATGTTTTTGTTAAACAAAACACAAGATTATTTATTTATTAAAAAAAAATATATCAGTAAATGTTTGCCCAATGAGAGGTATGCTTCCAACACGTAGGATATGGTTCAATAAAATAGAAAATAAAACTAAAAAAATGATAAGATCTAAGCGAAAATTTCAACATTTCAGGGTTTGAAAATTATTTTCCGCAAATTGTTTGCTACTATTATTTTCATCATTTATAATACATAATTTAAATGAAATAAGTTGCTGAGAAGAACGTGAAATAAGGTTTTAAAAAATTACCCCAAAATCCGAGTAAAATAAATCATTTCGACGGCGTCCATAAATGACGTAACGCTAAAATTAAGTTAACGACATTCTCAATCAAAATAAAACAGTTTCTCGGTGGAAAACTGTTTTCTGAGCCAGTAGGAGTAGCCCTGTGTTTAATTGTGATTCGATCAGATTTCATTTAGCATCGGGTTTTGTTTGGTTCGAACGGGATAATGTTGTGCGCGCGTACAGGGGCAAGAAAAGGAACGCAAATTCACACAAATTTCCCTAACGTTCGGGCTCAACGTAAGGCTTCTCCACGAGCTCAACTGCTGTAAAAAGTGAAGCCTCCGGTTCCTATAACCTATAACCCGTGGTACGGAGCGGGAAACAAACGACGGGAGTGAAATAAAACGTTAGCACTTAACATTCCGCATCATCCCGCAGCGTGCGCGCTTGTAAGAAGGGAGTCGGTGGGGGGGGGGGGGGGGGGGGGAGCGCCCGAACCAATAATGGCAAAGTGTTGAAGCTCGGGGTCAAAATCGAGTTTTCCAACGATTGAATTTCACTACCCCGAACTGGGGCTGGCTGGGGGTGGCAATATACCCGTCTCGATGTTTTCTCGCAAACCGCAACCGAAGAGGGGGCGGTGGGTGGGAATGGGCGGTCGCCCGCACGGTCGCAAGGACGCCGCCACCGAACCGCAAGGAAATTGATTTTGAACCACAAATCGTCAAAAATATTCACTCCAGGGGCCGCTCGCCATGCATCGACCGTCTTCATCAGGGAGATCATCACCCTGTGTATGTGTGTGTGTGTGTGTATTGGGTGGGGGTGGTAGTGAAACATAGCTTCACACTGGCAGCAGTTTGTGGCAGAGAAAAGAACACCCTCACATGCCCGAGCCCGATGCATGTTGCCCATCCCATCCGGAAAATCAAAACATCACCACCACCACCAGAGCGGCCCGTCTGGGTGGTTTGGGAGATTCGATTAGATTCGATCCTGGTGCCGCAGGCAGCCCGAACAAAATGGACGCACCGAGCGGGGGGGAAGATTACAGTTGGGGTTACTTTGCGCGCCCACCGGGTACAAATTCACCGAACGTACCCGAAAATGATTCATTCGCTCCGCCGCCGGCTGCGTGACAGAACCTCACGGGCACTCACACACACACACACACACGCACGCAGGTATCCCAGAAGGACGCGTGGTGCGGGTGGAGCCGGACGCCGGAAATGAGAAAACGCTGTGTGCCCGCTTCATGGGGTAGGTCTCATCGTGTCATCGCTTTGGGTTTCGGTCGTATCGTATGCGCCTTTTTTGCGCCCGAAACGTATGCAACCCGCAGTGCAGGCGCAGTCACTTCGGCTGCTCGCCGCTGTTGGACGACTATTCGAGCCGGCCCGGGCGTTTGGGCGCACGGTTTTCATTTGTTGCATCCTGGTGGGTGGCGGGGGGGTGGGTGTGAGGAGCCAGCCTGCAACACAGCAACAACAACGGCACAAAATGCTTCCCTAGTCGAGCGAACTGGGCTTACATTGTGTGTGTCGCTGGACACTTGGGCAGTGGATTTCTCTCGCCCCGAAAAAAGGGAAGCGACGGCGAAAATCGAGAAATGAAATTTATTTCGAGTAAATAAATTTCATCAGCAAACCCCCACCGACGTCAGCTGCAACCGAACCGCACCGTGGACGGCGCGCTACCACGGACCACTCCGCCCTTGACCTTTTTGTCTTTTTTTACAAGGTTTTTTGTTTCGACTTCCCAAGGAGCTGCAATGGAATGGAAGCGAGACACTGATAGTGAGACAGAAAAGGAAGCGATAGGGAGAGAGTTAGAGAGAGAGAGAGAGAACATGACTAGTGTTGAGTCAAGTGGCTCTTTTGAAGGAACGGTAGGTCACATAGGTCACATAGGCTCACAAGTGACATTTTCCATCAATAATGAATCAAATGAATGTTTGCAACAGTGATTTCGGCATTTTGATGAACTATTTACAGAAAAGGCACTAAATGCCTAGAACGATAGTTTCGCCTGGAAAGGTATAACACTGCCTTCACATAAAGAGTTATGTCTCTCTACTTCTTCACTGGCCCGCTCACTATTGAGCAAGGCGTATTGACATGACCTAGACACCAATCGTTCTCTAGTCGTACTCCAGTGCTCCATTCGCTCCACTTGATCTAGCCTGATAGGGTTGAACGGGTCGCTGATGGGTACCTTCCTGGTGGGACAAGAGTCCCTAGAGATAGATCGTAGTACCCTCCGGTCGAAAACAAGGAGGGCATTGGCGTCCTCTATCAAGATGATCCAAGGCTCATGCCCGTCGGAGTCTTCAGGATCGCAGGAGTTTGTGGAGCCCGCAGTAGGCATGATTCCCCTGAACAATGCGCCTCCAGATTTCGCTGTTCATGTCGTTGTCCGAAGTTACAGAACTCCTCCGGCGTCTCCGGCGAGCAGGTACTTCATCGCATTGATCATTAGTCCAAGTGAGTCCAAGTACAGGTGTTGGCGGCTTCGCGGTTCAGCCGGGTGTACGACACCTTCAAGAGCAACGTTGAGCAGCAAACAGGAGAGTCCGTCGCCTTGTCAAAGACCCCTGTGAGAGTGGACGTTCGTTGGTTCGTCTTGTTTGCCTTCGGCAGCCGAACCGATGTTTCATAGTTCGGTCCGATCTTAGGTGACGTAGGCCGCCTTGAAGTCGACGATCAGATGGTGCTCTCGGCATTTGTAGAGGGTCTGCCGTAGAGTGGCTTGGTAGGTTGATGGTGCGAGTCTGCAGAAGAGTATTCGGGACAGGTAGTGAGGACCGTGATGGCTCGGAACGGTGGCACAGTTCAGTTTGTCGCTCTTTTTGCACACTGGGTGGATGACTGGGCAAAGAGCTTCTTGAAGAGTTCTTCGTCCAGTCCATCGCTGCCAGCCGACTTGTTGCACTTCAGCTGCTTGATGGCACTGGAAACCTCATCCAACCCCATTCTGCTCCATTCAGGAATCCGTCGAAGTAGCTAAACTACAACGAAGCTATAAACTAATTGGATTGATCAATTATGATGTCAACTTCTACCTGCAGCAAGGATTCGCTCACCAAAGAGCGAGTGAGCGGAGTAGCTCTTTCGCTCACGACCCACCACTAAGCGGAACCCTTCTAAAACCCCTGTTCGGAATATTTTTGGCACCCTCCGCGCTCCCTCACAGCAGTCGCAGTCGGCACGGCAGGAATGTCCGAAAGGGATGAAATGCCGCTACACGTCACTGGTGTAGTGTATCGTCGTAAATCAAGCCATTTGCCTCTTCCTCCGTGGTGCTGCTGCTGCCGGTGTGTTGTCCTCGGTGTCTCGTTGGAACCAGCCGCCCTGGTCGGCGAAAGGTTGCGATGTGGTATTTCGAATACGCTCAGGGCGCGCGCGACGACGGAGACACCGCAACGCTTCATTTACTTGGTGCAGGCCGGCCGAGGTCTGGGACGCCCGGAATAATGCATTAGCACTAACGGAGCGTGTACATGGGGATGCGCTTCCAGGCGCATTTCGAGTACGCTCGCACACTCACACACCCCGTTAGAGAAGACCCTTTCCAAGCGAGCTGAAGGAGGCACCCGATCCAGTGTCCCCGGTGTCTCCGCGTGCACCGTCTCCAGAACGGCACCCAGCTCATCCCGCTGGGCTCACTAGCCCCCGAAGGGTGGCTTTTTGTTTATTCAAAGTCAATTTCCTGCTCTTTAAATTAATACCCGGGCGATCGCCCGGAGAAGTAAGCCGCCCGATATCCGGGTTTTGCAGAAGAGCCCGGTGCGGAACGAGCGCCTTCCGAAAAACCTTGTTGACGACCAAGGTTCAATATGCTCCACCCCGAGAAGAAAGCAAACGAACAAAAAAAAAAACGTTCAAAAGGAATGTCGACCGGGTGCCGGTATTCGAAGCCGCTTCGGAAAGCGTTTCCGCCCGAAAGTTATGCAGACCCCGTCGCAGCGATGCGATGCGAGCGAGCGGGAGAGCGAAAATGCAAAAAAAAAACGAGACACTGGTCTGGTTGACCACAGCCGAGCCCGGTCGGAGGTGGTAGCGTACCTGGGGCACCTGCACTATTTACGGAGGACGACCCTCCTGGCAGTGGATCCTTGAGCTGCTCAAAGGCGTTTACCTCGCCCGACACAAAGTGTAACGAGCAGCAGTCGCTATTAAAGCGTTTGTCTTTTGTCCTCCTCCGCACGCTCTGCGCTCCGGTTTTCGGACGTGAAGGCGAAACCCTACCGGCAGCAATCGCCGACTCCGCTCGAAAGTTCACTCCGTGCGGTCGAATTAGCAGCTTGCCCGGGCTGGGGATGGGGCCGAAGGAGCGTATTACTTTTATTGTTACGACATTGTCTCACCTTTTTCGCAAAACCCGGTGCATGTCTTGATGCGCTAAACGAGCGCACCACTCCATTTAATCTGTCGCTGGGCGCCGGGCGTTGGACGCGGTGTGCACACAGGTGTAGCGTGGAATAAATTGTGCGCTTTGTAACACTAAATGACTCGTTCGCCATGCCAAGCGCGCCCCCCGCTCGTGTCCGGAAGTCCATTAAAGTCATTTCAATTTGTCGTACGAGCTTCGCAACTGTCTCAGGTTGCGGCTCCTGTCTCGGGTCGCTCCGCAACAGGAACAGTAGAAGCGTCCCCGCCCCGTGCGTTGTTGCGTCGCTGGCTGAGGACGGACGGACGGACGTCATCGACTCACTTTCACGCCCGTCACCGGCAGGAGAGCCATCCCGGGAGCCGACCGTCACCGACGCCGGTGTCAGCTTTGATGACAAATGACTGATTACCTCACCAGGTTGTTATCTCGCCCGGGGCAGCCGCCGAGGAGGCCGAGGTTTTGTTTGCGGTCTGGGCCGCGGGGTCGCACAGGATCCCAGGAGGAGAAGCAGGAGAAGCGGCCGGCCCCCGCCGGAAAGAAAAACTTCGATGGTAATTAATCACCGCTTGATCCACATCCAGCGCACGGGACGGTTGCGCCGGCGAAGGCAGTCGGCATGACGAATCGGTCATGCTAAGGAGCTCGGGATGATGATGTTGGATGACGGTTGCCACGCTCCCGGGTCCGGAGTCTTTGCCTCATTACTTCTTCGCTTGTTCGCTTCCTGACGCGGCGGGTGTTTTTTCTTCTTCCCACTCTCCTTCTTTGATTTCGTTTCGGGCTGTCAACCGGGGGACACCACGGAATCCCTCGCAACTTTTGGCCAGCTTTGATTAGGTTCGTTCGGGGTTCGCTCGTCGGTTTTATTTATCTCGTTTTGTTTGTTGTTCCTGCCGTGTTTGGTTTTTATTTTGATCTTCGTTTCATCACCTCACACCGCGCTCGGCTCGGTTGTCTTACATCGTCTGCAGTGCGTCGTGCAGTGCAGTAACAGCGTTCTGTCACCGGCGCCTGAAAGGTATGCCGACTGCATTGCATCACCGTCGCTCGGCCATCGGCGCGAATCTTCACAGTGGGATTTCATCGAGGTGAGAGTCTAAACGTCTTCTATTCTAACTAAGAAATATACTACTTGTTGCATCTCCAGCTCATAAGGACTTGTTTGTGAACTAAATGATGAACTAAATGATGTTTCTATTCAAAGCGGTCATTGTGATGGTGTTTTTTTTAACGAATTTTTAAACTATCTACGAAACCAAGAGAGGAAAAAGCAAGCCAAAAAAGGGGGCTTCTTTAAATACCAAACAGCAACTTTTCCGTATTTTTGAGGATTTTCATTACACCCCAGTGTCTTAGTAAAAATCATCATCTATTTGTTTGCCAATAACTTCAAGAATTGTTGACATTTTACTCCTCTGATAGGTATAATATGTGTACAAGCACGCTCTTTCTGAATCTACATTTTGCTTATCTCTCTCAAAACTATCTAATATCCAATTCATGAAATGAATTGTCAAAAATCGGCTTTTCCACTTGCTGAAAAAAGGAAAAGATTTTCATTATTTTTCGATTCCTGGCCACGGGGCGAATCTTCACAGTGGGATTTTATCGAGATGAAAGTCCAAAAGTCATACATTGAAGCTTAGGAATATAACCACTTATTCAATCTTCAGTTCGTAAGGACGTATTTGTAAACTAAATGATGATATAAAGAAACAGGATCGTATAAAATTTCAATTTCCATTCCAAGCGGTCATTTGGATGATGTTAGAAACGCCAAGAGTGGAAAAAATAAGCAAAAAAGGGGGATTTATTTAAAACGGAATGCGAAACTGTTCCACGTTTTTCCCCTATCCTAGTATCTTAGTAAAAAAATAATCTATACCTATTCGTACCGGTTTTTTTAAGCGCTAATTTTCCATTCCACTGCCATTAACTTAGCCAATTTTTATCATTTTTAAGACCTCTCGAATCATACGTAAACGCATGCTCACATGCGCTTTCTGAATGTAATTTTTGTTTATTTTTCGCACGAAACTATCTCATTCCTTATGCAAGGAATTAATTGCAATTAATTAATCGGATTAATAATCGGGTTTTTATTTGTAGAAAAAAAAAGATTTTTATTTTTTTTTATTTTAGAGCGAGATTATCCAAACTCAGGGAAAAATGAAAAGTACATTCACCTCGTAAGTACACAGCTTCGCTGATTTATGAGAACCCACGTTTTTGACTTTAACCTATCCTTATCCTCTCTTCGTTCACGTTTTCAATTATCCTCTGTATATTCTTCCTCGTCCTGAATTTTGCAGCAGCCCTGCTTGACCTTGATTTAGCAGGGACTCTTAAACTTAAAGCTAGGCGTATCTTACTATCTTGTTAGTATTAAGTTAGTTAAACTTGTGTAAGTTCATTTAATCATTTGTGTAGCCATAAGACAGATAAATTCAATAAATAAAATAAAATAATAATATATTAAAAATAAGAAAATATTTGAAAAAAAAAGAATAAAAATTCATTAAAATTTGTATAGAAGAATGAGAAATGAGATTCCAATGATATTTGACGAAAAACTGAGCAACCAGTAAAAGATATTTTTTTAATTTTAGAAAAATACGTATAAGTGCGTGCTAAATACAAGTATAAAGACATCTTTTTCTTGTCGGGGAGTATTGGGTTGAAAAATAATTAAAAATCGTTTTTATTTTTAAAAATGTTGTAAAAGGCGCTTTCTCGCCATTCATACCATGAAAGAGTAGTAAGATAGTCGATTGCAAAATGAGCAAAAAAGATATTCCAAAAGTATATGAGTGTACAAATAGAACATCGCTGAGTGAGCTCTAAAAATGTGTAAAATGGGTAAAGTTATCAAAGGTTAGGGATAATAAGCACAACACCCGTCGGATAAGCGTTTATTTAACAAAGTTTTCCCATACTTGCGCACACCATCATTTTAAGCGTGCTCATTTACCACCCCACACTAGAAAGAATCCATCTCCAGCCCCGTATCTCGATGGTTGTTCCGAACTGTAAGTGTCTTCAATTTCGTATACAATTGCACCGCGAGCACTTCGCCGCGGTAATTCGAGCCGGGTGAGAAAAAGTGGAAACTTGCACCCGTGCGTTAATCCTTTTGGCGAAGGGAGTGGAGTGCCCCGTAAGTGATACACATCTAAATACACACTTATCCCCGCCTCGCGTTGTGGTCCGCGTGTGTTTGCAGGCCCATTCTGTCATCTTCGTCCTGCCCCCGGTGGGGGGAAAAGGCACGATGACAAGAAGAGAGCAGAAAGAGCCGGAACAGAAAAGAAGAAAGAATAGAAATGTAACACCCTCTGGGCTGGGAAGGACGCTTACAGCGCTCTCACAATGTCATCGCCAGTGTCGGTGCCGGGATGGGCAGGAACTGTGCCCGAGAACCATTTCTTCACAGTCAATTGTGCCTGATAACGACTTGTCGCACGGTGTTGGTGGCTGCGTTGGTGTGGCGAGCACATTCGGATGGTAATCGACTCCCTAACGACGGGTTTCGACGGGTCAGAACCCTCCCCCTGTCGGACGATGCAATGGAGCGGGTAACGATGAGGTTTCGCAGCGCAATCGAGAGCGAAAACGCAAAGAAAGCGCAGAAAAAAGCGAACAAGCGCCGGGATATGTTTTCCGCCGGCTTCACCAGGGAGGGCGGAAGGAACGCGGAGATAAAGACATGGAGGGGAGAGGATAGGCGGGAGGTATTACAACAGCGAACCGGGATACGAGCCACTGCGAACAGTGTGCGAACGTCCCAGCGACGACGACCCATTATCGCGCGTTTTGCACGTTGCCTACCATCCAGGCGCGCGTGTTTGCGCAACAGACAAACAAGCGTGGTTGCAGGGGTGGGGTGGGGAAAGGAGGGCGGAAACCACCCCCTCCCTCCCTCCTCCACCTCGAACAACGAAAACAGAATTCCAGGATGTTATTAAACGTTGTCATTGCACAGTTTGTGGCTAACAATTCGTCAAGTCAAGTACTTCGACATGGTACGAGGTTTTTCTTCTCTCTCTCTCGCTCTCTCTCTTCAGTGCTCGCCTCGTCATAAGGAGCCCGTAGAGGGTAGAGCGCGCGGCGCTTTTGTCGCCGGTAATGGGCCGAAACGAAAGGCACGACCGAACCGAGCACTAAAAGGCGGACATTCACGGGTTTGTGTGTGTTTTTTTTTCTGCCACTCTCTGTCTCTCTTTCTCTTCTTTGCTCCCTCCAAGATGTCCGCTAGGTGTGCCGAGAAGTTCAGCGCAGAACGTCCCTGTTGCCAACGCATCGCCTTCAATGGCTCGACCGGGAGGGACAAACCGCATCATTGTGGGGTGATTTTTGTGTCGCTCGCTCCCGTGTATGTTTTTGCTGCTGCTGTTGTTGTTGTTGTTGTGGATGGGCTTCTTCGTCTTTTTCCCTCCCCCGGTGGCGACAGCGAAACGCCGATGGAATTCGGTTTCTGCCCGCGCTCAACTACCCATTTTGTGCTGCGATGAGAAAGTTTGTCGTTCGCTAGCGGCAGCAGTAGCAGCAGCAAAAAAGGCCAGCGTGTAATGCACATAGTCTACCTTTCGGGCGCAGCTTACAGAAAGGTGACAAAAAGGTGATCGGCAACGGCTTACCGGGTGCCGGGATGCGAGATTGAAGAGCAAAAAACACACCCATTCACACACACACACACACACACACACACACACACACACACACACACACACCGACACAAACACAAAACGGGTGGCAATCATAGCGGGCGGGACCGAAAAATGGCTGGAAATAGAACTTCCGCCTGAAGCGTTGCTGCTGCTGCCTGCTCAACACTCAATTTAATGCATCCAATCCTGAACACATCCAACCCCATCGAGGGAACAATGCACACACACACAGACACACATGCACGAGGGAGAGTAAAAACAGCAACACCGCAGCCAGCACGAGCTGCCGTGCAAATGTAGATTAATTACTTTAGATAAATTTATGAATAATTAAAGCCCGCTTTTTTGTTGTTGTGTGCCGGGGCTTGCTGCGAACAATGGTGGCGGTGAGAGGGGGTGGGGGGGGGGGGGGGTATGTAACATCCCGAAAATCACTCCGTAAAGGCGTGTTGGGCGGATCCGTGCATGCCGTGTGGTCCGCGGCACGTCGTCTCAGTCGTTCTTCGGCTTTTGTCGCCGAAATCTCGTTCAGCGTCCACCCGGGCGCCCCAGGAAGTTGCCAACGGGGGTGGAAAACCCCCCTCCAACGTTCCCCCCCCCCCCGGGGAAAGAATTTATTAAAGTTTCAACTTTCACCCTGCCGACTCTGGGTGGGTTCGTTTTTGCGTGCGGCTAGGGTCCGCTCTTGTCCGGCCACGGGATGCGATGTGGGAGAGTGTTACGTACGGAGCTAGGTATGTGTGTGTGTTTCAGGAAGTGTAAGCGGGTAAACGTGTGAGCGATTAAAACGGGCGCCGATAGTGAAGGGACCCAAGTGCAAGCCTCCGGCACGGCTAGCGGGAGCGCACTGGGAGGAGCGATTGTCTGTGCATCCTGTGCGAGCCCCCGTCTGGAAGGGCCCTCCGTACAGCCGTAGATAACCGTACCGTAAAATGTTCGTTAATTGATATTCATGATACGGAAAAGTCTCGCCGGGCCGGGGCGAGAGTTGCGAAGTACTTATCTCGGGCCGGTCGCTCACACGGGGCAAGCGTTCCATGCTTCCCCAGCCCGACCGATACCGTATGCAAACATGTAAATTAAATACAATAACACGGTATTAGTAGGCTGTCATTATTCAATTACGGGCTCCCCTCACCTCGGGCGCTCCGAATTAGGCAAGCAACACGAGCGGCTAGAGATCCCGGGCCTGCAACGTAATTACACGCACGTTACGCGGGGCCTACTTTTATCGAAACCACCGCCGGTGTTTCGGGCAAGAACAAGCGAACTTTTGTTTCTCTCGCCCGAACCGCGAATGGTTTGAAGTGGCTTCGGTACCGCACCGCAAAAGTACGCACCCTCACTGTTCGTGGTGGTTGCAGCAAATCGTCTCTAATTACTCTGTGCCGAAATCGCGCCACGAACTGCAAAGCTCCCATGGCGGTTGTAATTTGCATCGCTGCAGATCTTGGCTTCCTGCTCGGTAGAGAGAACTTTCGAGCAAAATTTCCGTCATAATTTTGTGTTTATTTTTAGTCGCTCATTTTACCTTAAAATACGCGTTTATAAGGTAGAGTGCATAAGATATGAGCGTTACGTTATTTACGGACGCCGCCTGTTTGATTATCGGTCAGAGAATAGAGAGCAAGGCATCCGTTGTCGTTGGCTGTTTTGCGCCTGGAAGGTATGCCGACTGCATTGCATCATCGTCTCTCGACTATAGAGTGAATCTCCAAACTGCTAGTTTGCTGAGATGAATGTCCAAAAGTCTTGCTTTCGAAATTTCCGCTGCATAAGACCTTCTTCTTAAACTAAATGATGATATAAAAATAATAATAACATTAATTTTTATTTCTAACCTAGTAACAATTTTTTTGTGATTTTTTTTTATTTTATATGTCACTCATTATTATTTTTATTAAGTAGTGAAGCAAAAACAATTGTAGACAAGTGTAAACAAGTGCATATGAAGTGAACAAAAACCATAAAAAATAATCACCTCTTCTTGATCGTTTTGAGACCTACCAGGCGCCTCCATGACGGAGGGAGTTTTTCCAAACATTGCACTATTTCCACGGCCGCAGGTGGTGCACCACCGCGAATCTTTCTCCCGCACCTTCCTAACACGTTACTGAACGTGTGGTGTAAAGTTGGCAGTATTGGCTCTCGATCCGCGCACAGCAGTAGGCCTGCTCCATCTGAAACTCGTTATATTTACCGAGCGAGTAGACTTATGAGCGGCTTTCCTCCAAAACGGACGACGTGCAGGGCGGCTCGGACGCTTTATCACACCGGAGACAGAATAATAAATATTTATCCCCCCCCCCCCCAACTTGCCCCGTGCAACGCTGCCCTGCTAACGGCTGCACTAGGTTTAAGCACTAAACTCCGCTACTTATGGCGGGTGCTGCAGACTGCAGCGTGCTTTCGTAACGCTTTCGTGCTATATTGGGGTTTGGTCTTCGAAAAAAAAACAAAAACTTCGACTGAGAGTTGATGATGAACCTGGCGTCAGGAGCCATCCCGATCCCGAGCAGCCGTGCTCTGGGCGGAACGTGGAAGGTTAAGACTTCACCGGGGAAGATTTGGCCATTGTGTAAATGTTCATTGCAGATTAAACGAGCACCCCGGCGACGGGAGTGTGGAACGATTTATCGTCGGGCGTCAGCGTTACGTGGAGCGTGTTTTTTCCTCTCTCTCTCTCGCTGTTGTTGTTACGTGTGAATGATCCCTTTCCACACACAAACACACGCCCATGTGAGGCTTAATAGCTGAGGAGAGTGGCGGTTTCGCCACTGACCCAGTGCCCAGGCTGTCGAACTCGCCCGAGGCTCACGTCGCCCATGCACCACTATCTGCACCGGTGCAGCAGTACGGGCACGTTTCGACACCGGCGTTCCGTCATGTAAATTTTTAGCCCTCCCAGCCCTCCCCGCAAAACCGCAAGACAGTCCCGAGGCGTGCGACGACGGTGCCGCCGCCACACACCGACGACGATGATGGCGCCCGAGGATGTTGATGAAGTTCTCAATCTCGACGACAAAGGTACTAACTTAGCCCCTGCGGCTAAAAGTTGTGCGCAAGCGAACCGCACGATTTGCACGTCGGTTTCGCCCCCCCCCCCCCCCTCCGGTGCCCGGGGCTGCGGGCGGGATTTCTGATGAATAATTTATTAGCGTCACTTTCTTCGGTTATGCATATTAAAAAGTGCTGACTTACAACGCCGAACCCGTCGCCCGGGCGCTCCGGGAGGCGTTCCCAGCTCCCGCGTGTGGCCAGGCGTACAGGAAATCAATTGATGGATGGGTCTTCCACTCCCGCGCCGAGGTGTGGGGGGGTTTTTAGCGCACATCCCTGCGCCAGAGATGATAATAATGATGATGGGGCCTGGGCTGTGGGCACGATTGTGATTAAAAATCGATTCCGGTGTGCGCTGTGTGCGCCCTGCTCGGAGCACTTCGGACACCTTGGTGCGATGGAGTGGTTGCGGATGGGTTGGGCCAGCGCAGGAAGGCGAATGATCGATTGGAACGAGCGGGAGTTCTTGGGTCGCGCTCGAGCCTCAAGTCCCAAACCCCCTTGCTGGCGGTTGCTGATGACAGTTCCAGACCATCGGCGTCGAGCGTTTGCCCACGCTCCGCACTCGAGTGGCCACTACATCTGCGGGGGCCAGAATCTTAAGCAGCTGCCGGCAGCCGGCGGGAAGGCTGAAGAAGTTACAATTATTTGTCACAGGTTGCAACTGGTCCCCGGGAGCGGCTGCGTCGAAGTAGCGTGCGGCTGTGATTTGTCACACTGCTCCCGGCTGAAGCCGTTGAACGTACGAACGACGACGGCGACGACGACGACGATGGCAGCGAAAAGGGGCAACGGCGTTGGCGTTCCGGGCACCGATGGGAAAATAGTTCCAACACCGTCAAGTGCCATCCAAGCCCGGTTTCGGTCCTTGAGCAGGTTGCTGAAGTGGGCTGCACTTGGACGCAGCGCTTCGTGCAGAAATCTCGCTCTCATTTGGGAGGGGAGTGGTGAAAGAACACACACACACACATACACGCACACGGGTGTGTACGAACTGGTTGACAGCTGCAGCTGCAGCGCTATCGCGGACAAGTTGTCGAGATATTCCAGCGCTATCCCGGACAAGTTGTCGTGCACGGACGTCTGTCACGCCCGCGTTCGATCGAGAAGAACCGAAAAGGAGTTGTTTACGAGCACACACATTTTTGTCAGGTACAATATGTCAGGTTTCCACATACTAGAAGGTACTTAAATTGGTTTAAATTGGGAAAAAATTAGTGTTATATTAGTTTTGAATAGTCTAGAAGCTAACTTGAACGGTAGCTTTAAAACGAAATACATATTATATTCAGTATTCAGTAAACAAACAACACAAACCATCAACAAAAATGTCGGCCAGTGCACTTAGTCACTGACAATACGGCCACCAAGGCCGTCATACTTAAAAATAAATAAAAATTCTGTAAACAGTGGCCGATGAACTTCATGTTCATATCCTCTTCTTCCTGTGTTGCTTAAAATATGATAGACACCAATTGGTCAAGTTGTGGAGTCTGAGATGGCTGATTATCGGAATGACATCAGGTATGTTTGATCCGTTTTGGGTTTTTTAAGGACATTCCAGCGATTCAATCCGACTAAAGCGGAAGAACTCCCCGCTTTACTTCTATGGATGCTTCTAGTCATTAGGGATGTTCGGATGTACGAGGACTTCATACGAAGTCTTCATTAGAGACACCTCCAGATTTTCACACAGGATGTTGGTGATCTGTCCAAAAGTTTAGACTCCCCAAGCAACTGAGATCTTACTATTCTTAAAGATCTTAAAGGGTGTTTCCGAACACTTGTACATTGACGCGGCGACGAATTCGAATATCTTGACTTCATTCACGACTGTACCATCCATTTTTGTATCCGTTTTTTGAAAGAATGCAGTACAATCCGATGAGGATTGCTCGTTCTCGACACCCTCAAGTCTCGGACAGGCAGAGGAAGTTGTTTCAGAACCTAGCGAGATATTCAATTTTGATCATTTAAAACAACTGTGTCCTGTGAGACAAGGCGCTTAGTTCTCTGACTTTTCTTGTATAAATACCCTGTGCCAAATGTCGAACACCCCGAGGAAATTCAGAAACAGGTCAAGTGAGAGTTCCATCTTGACAGTCACTGTGTATTGCGATTGTAAAGCTGTCCGATCGTGTAGTGTGCACCTCCCAGCCGGTGACTAAACGATGCTCACTGGCCGCTTATCTGGCGTTCGAAAATTCGACCAGAATGCCGTTCGACTGCGCCGGTTCGGGCCTGGTATTGTCTCGGCGGGTTTTTGCACGGGGCAAGTTCTTTCGCCACACCTTGCTCATCACCGCTGCACGCCACACTCGAAACCGAAAAGAGCCACTCGAGCGGAGCGGCAGCCCGCCGGCACCGTACGGCTCAATTCGATGCGATAGTTTCGGGACCTCGCACTCACACACACTCACTCGCACGCCCCCTCCGGGGCTGCGAAATGGCCCGGGCGTCGTCGGCTCAAGAAGGCCGACCGAGCAATCAACGAGCGAGTGGAGGCACTCGACGAACGTTCCTCCGGCACCTGATTGCACATCCCGCACTCGGGATGCGCTGCCGTTCGTAGCGAAGATTTATATTAGTTTAATTTGTGCATTTGCGCCGCGCCGCAACGGCACGACACACCCTCCACGCTCCATAAATCAGGTGCGCACGCGAACCTGCGGCCACGAATCGATCGGTGTGTGTGTGTGTGCGTGTGTATGGGAACGACAAATCGAACCAGGCGGGTCTGATTATTGCCACGTTTGCCGTGGTGCCGCGACGGGACGGGCTTCATTCAATTAGCCACCACCAACAACGGTGGCGTTGTTAATTTGGCAAGTGTCGTGCAGGTGATAATTTTATAATGAAATTGTGCCAACCGGCGCGCTGTATCGATGACACCTGGAACGGGAGCGGATGGCGCCACCTGCCGGAGGTCACCGGAAGTCACCGGACTGGGAGCTGCCGACCCTGCCTCGGTGGAGGGCTTTTCTTTGTTACTTCTGGCACGGTGGGCAGTTTGAAACACTCGCCGCGATGAACCTTTTCGTCTTGCTCTAGCGTGTTGAAAGGATGTACTAACAAAAGCTTCCGAAAATTCTCGACAGGTGGCGCAATTGTGGTGAGAAATTTAATGAAACATTTGACGTTTATTAATTTTATTATTATATCTACTTTATCGATGTTAAAATACACAACAATAATCGGTTTTATTAAATTCCATTGAAATATTGTAAATATTGAAGCATTTTATGCTGTGAAATTATTTCACAACCTTCATGTTCAATTTTTCAAACATTTCGCATAAAGTCAAACAACATTTTGGAACATGATTTACAACAGTTAAAATATTTATTGTTTTTAGAATCATTTTTTTCGCATTAGATTATGGTGACAAGTTTTTATTTTAGTCTTCTACTTCTTCATCCATGGTACAACAACCTCAAGTAGATTTTTTCTTGAATCTTTAGGAAATAACTAAGAGCTATCCCAAGCCTGAATAGCCATATCTTGCGCGTAAGGCGAGAGACGTTCCAGTTGAGATTCGAACCCACAACCTGTAGTATGTAAGACACAGGCTCTTGCGCACAGGACCACACGACCACCCAAAGACACATGATCTAAAACTATTCTAAAAGGCCGCTCATTGGAGTCTGTTTATAGCCAGACTTCAAAAAGAGAGCAAAATCTCAATTTTTCTTCGTGCACGAGGTCATGCAACAAAAGCTATCAGAGGGGTTTTTCAAATTTAAATAACTTTGAAATGGGCGCCTAAGGGCGGCGACTTTCTACATGACATTGATAAGAGAGCTTTAGACTATAAGGTGTTTTCAAAAGGCTCGTTAGATCTATCGAGGCTTTCAATTCGCATGATGGCACACATACCAACTGATGTTGTAGGTTTTAATGTTCGTCATGATCGGTGAAGAACCTAGTGAGTTACAGGTATTTGAAGAAGACATTTTTTTCGAAAAATCCACTTAACTTATTTGTTTATTTTGAACATTTTGGTGACTCAGATGTTTTTCATAAAAATGGATACAAAATAAGAAAACTCCAGTTGCACGATGTTCAAGTTTTTGTAAGGTTCCATCCCGCAATAAGGCCCACTGTGACGTCCATGTTTGGGACCGATTCTCGACGAACGACGCGTTGGGTTGGGCCCGGGCCTCAGGTCACGGTGGTCGATTGACTCTGGATCACCGCCGGGCTCGCCTCCGTTGCGCGAAGCTGTTGAAAGGGATACTCAATTAGGCAGAGAGTCCATCGCGTGCCCATCAACCGGAGCGCGCACCCGACGGCCGATCCATCGCCCATCAATCACGCTTGGCGCGTGTCTTCCGCTCCCAACCGGCAACGACCGGGAGTGGGGTGAGTGGAGAGAACAGCGGCAGCAGATAACGGCCCGTGGAGCTCGTTTTATTTTCACTTTCCTTTTTAGAGGGATTTGGGCAAATCAAATCCCCACCAAAAAAAAACACAGAAAAAAGCGCATCCGTTTCGATAAAAATCGACCACAGACACTCACACACACGCACGCACAAAAGGACCCAGAACGAGAGGGGGGTGGGGGTGGGGGGAGATAAAAACGCACCCACAGCACAGAGAAAACAGCCCGGCCCCACCCGGCCAAAACCGCGCCGAGAACACAAATTCCATTAAACAGATTAAACATTTATCGATTCCCCTATATCGTCCGGAGCGATCCGCTTGCGACCGAGAGGCTAGGTTCAGGGTTTTTTCTTCTTCTTCCCACACCGTGGTCACACCGGAACCAGTATGTGTGTGTGGTTTTGGGCTTTTCCACTTCGTGGCCGCAGGGTGAGTTTTTATTTGTCATTTCTCCGCTCGGAATATTGCCTCCGTTTGTGGAGAAAGACCCAATCATTCGTTTTGATTTCGGTAGCAGGCAAGTAGCAAGGGAGCAACTTCACGAACTCCAGGAATTCGTTAAGTGCCCTGCAACCCCGGGCCGTGTGCGGGAGGCGGCCGAGCGACGCTTGCAGCACCGGAATGGATGGATCCAAGTCGTTTGTTTGGGGGGCAAGTTTAAACCTCGCCGCTCTGCTTTCGGGCGGGAGTTGAGTTGCGGCTGCTGCTGCAAGAACCTTGACCGTTTGATCTTTAAGCG
This sequence comes from Anopheles dirus, assembly GCA_000349145.1. Lineage (NCBI taxonomy): Eukaryota > Metazoa > Arthropoda > Insecta > Diptera > Culicidae > Anopheles > Anopheles dirus. Next base: position 1,854,722 of record KB672824.1, read on the forward strand.
AGCAGTTTGCGAGTGCTTGGCCAACTAATCGCATACATTCCCTCCGGCCGTTCCCAGCGTTACAGCTCGCCGTGATACACCTCCCACACACAGCAGCAGCGATTGACACCTAGAAAAATTCTTGGAGAGCAAACTGACACCGACCGGCGGATGACGTTGTGGTCACTTTCGGGGTAAATATTTTGACAGCCCGCTCCGCCCTGCTCGGCCTCTGCCCGGTGTGGGTAATCGATGCGACTTCATTCCACAGTGACAGTGTGCATGACGAGAGTCGCCCGGTCCACTTCAAGCGCGCAGTTTTTTTTGCTGCTAGCCGGGTTTAACTACTTGCCCCGAAGCCCCGTCCGGACGAGCCGTCCGGCCGTAATGGTGATTGAATCACCATACCATTTGCCCGACGGGGTCGGCACGGTGAAAACATCGTGGAGAGTGGAGCAGCAATCATAGCAAGCGTTTCTGTGTGCAAGGCGGGGTGCAAAAAAAAAAGCTAAAAGTGAGAGCTAGCGGCGGGGCCGAAAATATTCGGACCACCGTTGCCAGCCACCATTTTGGGCAGCGTGTACAGGGGTGTAAAGTTCGGATCTCTCTCCCCCACTGCTCGGGTGTCGGGTTCGATTTGCCTCTCAACCCAATCATCCAATGATCATCGTGCTTTTTTCGTTGTTGTTTGTTCTCTTGCTGCTTGCTCCTCCACCGGACGACACATCGCGCTCGGGCTGACCCGAATCGGGTGTCGGGTGAAGTCAGCGCGTGATAAAAATCGTACCACAGCGCCACATCGAGAACGAGATCGGTCCGAAAAACAAAACACAAACAAACGACAAACAAAAAACGCAAAATGAGAACGTCAGAATGTATCCAAACTGGACCGACGCTTGGGTACACTTACCGGGTAGCTGGCCCGGGTTAGGAGTAAAGGTCACTTCGGGTGTCAATTGACACCTGTAGGACTGACGACCTTGTCGAGTTTTTGAGTCACTGTATGCGGAGTGTGTATCGTTGAGCTCCATACCGTTCCACACCAGTGTTCCTCAGGGTAGTTCATCAACTGCCTGTCTGAAATTCTTCCAAACATCAAGGACATAAGTGATTACCAGCATCTTCCAACATTCCTAACGTTTACTAGATGAGTAGCTAGCAACGATAGCAATGTCCAATGTGTTGGAAAACTGTTCATCCTAGATAACACCTGCTAAATCTGGTGTCCTATTTCAGTACGCTCCAGTTGCTAGCTATTCAAAGGTGTTGGCTCCATAAAACCTAAATCTTCGCTTTGAACCACCTAATAATCGTTCTAAAAACATTCATTGGACATTCTTGTTTCGTCTTCTGCTTGGAAGACTCTCCTTGTTTGCTCTCCTTGCCGATATCAATATCTTCGAGCCCAATAGCACTTTATGGACGTAAGTAGGGTCCAAGATGCTTGTGAGAACGTTGACGGTGCAACACATTATTAATAAACAATAATAATACATAAACCAGCATCTTTTACTCCAACATCAACTCCAATGTACCGGTATGTGAACGAACATATGTCTAAAATCTACTACGGAAAATTGGGCGTTTAAAAACAATCTCAATTTATGTATTATTACAGCGATTTTTCTATTCTCTTTACACAAAACCCAACACGAAAGCGCTTTTTGAGGTGTCAGGTGTCATTACTGCCAAATGACACCTTACATGATATTCAGAGTACATTCTGGTATGGTCTTCTGGAGGAATCGTCTGCTCTCCTTGCCGATTTCAATATCTTCAAGCCATTTAAAATTTTAGAGACGTGAGTAGGATCCAAGATATTTCTGAGGATCTTGATAGTTCATCACATTATTGATAAACGAAAATAATATATAAACTAATATCTATCACTCCAACGTCAACACCCATGAACAGGCATGTACGAGCCCAGAATCAACCATTGGACTTTTACAAAAAATCAAAATTTAAGTATTACAGACAGTGTTTCGTCTTTTGCCTGCAAGAATCGACAATAGACAATAGAATTTTAAGGATGTAAGTAGGATCCAAGATATTTGAGTGGATCTTAACGGCCCATCACATAAATAATAATCAAAAATAATATATAAACCAATATCTAGTACTCCAACATCAAGCACGAGCATTGGCATAGAATTTTCAATTGAAGATGGGACGTTGAAAAACAATCCCAATGTTAGTATTACGAGAGCGGTTTTTACATACCGTTTTCACAAAATCCAAATCCAGAAACAAGTGCCTCCACTGCCTAATGAAGCCTTTCATGACCGTTAGTGTTAAAACTGTCCCAACGAAGCATGGGACGTGCACGGGCGCGCGCGTGTGTGTGCGCGCGAGTGTCGGAAATAGGTTCGACAAGAAATTGAAAACACCACCGGAGCGTTGCTTGCGGCTGTGTAGTGTGGCATGTCTGCGCTCCACGCAAAACGGACAAACTCCCACCGACGGCGTAGAGGCTCCGACTTCTACCGCGCTGTCAAACTCGATCGATCTAGAGCGAAAGAGAACGAGAGAGAGAGAGCGAGAGTGAGTGAGCAACAAAAACAACATTGTACGTGTGCACCGCTGCCCGGGTGCGATCGGCCTGCATTATTCAGCCCAAATCTGCCGATAAAGCGCCGGGCCTTTTTGTGCTCCGCGCCCGTACCGTTGCACGGCGGGTTGCCTACCATTCGGGCGCACAGAGCCGATGCGAGCGAGCGGCGGTTTGGTTTTTGTGTGATCGAGTAATTAATTGGAATTACTCGAAGGATCGACCACACCTCGCTGTGCTTGTCGGTGTGTGTGTGTGTGTGTGCTCGCTGACAATCGGAATCGATTAAAAAGGATATTTACGAGCGTGTGTGTGTGTGTTTTGTTCACTCGTTCCACCTTGCTTCCCAGTGTGCCAGAGCAGAAATGAGTTACGCTGTAATCCGTTTGTTTTCATTCTCTTACTTAATGTCTCGTGCCTTTTTTTCCTCATTTCACTCACTCTGTGCCACAGGAGGAGTAGTTCGCGGTGGAATGAAACATAATTGTTTCTCCCCGCTTTTAACCGTGCCCACCTGGTGCCGCTCGAAGCAACAGCACCGGCGGCGTGTCGCAACATCCATCATCGGCAACAATGGTTTCTGTAATTGTGAGGAAATTATGCGTAAACTGATGCACTCCCGGTCACGCCACGCGCGTCGCTTTCGCCCGTGTCCGGTCCGGGCGAGCAACCTCGGATATAAAAGGCTCGCCGCGGCGCGCTCCTTGCGAAGGGAGACGCACACGGACGCTTCAGGGAGCGTAGCAACGAGGTTTAAGATTGCATAACGGGAGGGAAAATTGTTATTCATGAAATTGGCTTACGCCACAGATCACACAGCACCGCCACCGGGAAGCCGGCGAGCTTCCGAGCCGCAAAACAACACACACACAAACACACACAAAATAAAAGGAAATGCAATGCACCCGGTCCATCGTGGAATGGAGGCGGCGGCTCGGTGTCCCTTTTCTCGGATGCGCCTGTCTCTGGAGCGCTCTCTTTGAATTTCACTTTGCGTCTTGGGTGCTCAACACACACACACACACACAAACACAAGACAAGGCGCACACAGTGATGATAGCGAATGACGAAGATGATTCCAAGGAACCTCACTCCCTACAGGACGATGACAAAGCCGGCACACGCTCGAACAGTAGCTACTGTTACAGCGTATCCTTCCAGCACAACTGCACCGAGCACCAGCACGAAAGGACACTACAACAGTAGCAACAACAGCAACAGAACAAAAAATGAACCAAAACCCATCCCCGAAGGACCGTCCGGGAGGTTTTTTTTTTGCGCCCCCATCGGAGATGCAATTTCGGTACCACAGTTTATCTTTTTTTTATTTTCAAACTCACCCAAGATCGCCTTTCGCCTTGTTGCGACACACACACACACACACACGCAGGCAGACACAACAACGGAAAACGACTAGCGCCGCCGGCGACCCAGCGAACGGGCGCCCTAACGTCTATCATTATTGGACTGTTATAAGATGATGCCGTTCTTTGGAAATTTCGCTTCCGGCTCGCCTGCGCTGCCAACCACGGCGGAAATACAAGAGGTGATGCTCCTGCTGCTGCTGCTGCTACTGCCGCTGCAAAAAAAAAGTGGATGATAAATTTTCAAATTTTTCCACAAACGAGCTGGCAGCCGGGCGCTCGTTACACACTTGTTTGTTCGCGCGGAACGTCGCACGTCGGGGTTCGGATTTGTAGGCGCGAGCTACACAGGCGTAAATGGGTTGCTTTTGTTGCTGCCCCCACCCTTTTTTTTGTTGGTTGCTGCAATGCGTTGGTTCCCTCGGAGGACTGATTGAAGTTCGACCGAATACGATCGCTTTCGGATCGCTCGTATTGGTGGGTCACGTCCGGAACAGTAGTTGAGTTTCTTAAGATTTAAAAGAAATGGCGTAAGACCCATTTCTGTTGCCATCGGAGTATGTAAGGTGGTGTCTGAACCTGATGCACTAGAATGGTGTTGAAACAAAAGTATGTGCTCTAAAGCTACGACCAGACGATAGCAACCAATGACACAAGATACAGAGATTTTATCGGATTGGAAGCTTGTAGAGTTTGTCTCTATGCAAATATCTTCATTGTTTTCAATTTAATGAATAGATTTGAAAATTTCACATAAGTTTGGACTCTCACTCAAAAACAAAGTCAACAGGCTGAACTATGTTGATAGGTTGCACCTTCTTCTTTTTTTCGTCTATTTTTCATGCAATCTAGTATCCTCTTATGGCCTGAAGGTTGCCCAGATTTTTTATTCCTAGGTTTACATTCATTACATTCCAGACGTCTACAGTCGTATGTCTATTGATGAGTGGCGGAGCAAGGCGTCTGGAGGTCCTAAGCGAATGTATGCGATAAGTGTTATTAACCCTTGGAGATTAGAATTAGAGTAGAAGTTGTGTAAATATATTATATAAACTTTATGGGAGCCTTATCGGAACCTTATCAGAGGCTGTTCGGAGCCATATCTATACCTTATTTGAACCTTAGCGGAATATCATCAAAACCTTATCGGAATATTATCATTACCTTCTAGGAACCTTATCAAAACCTTATCGGAACCTTTTAGGAACCAAATCAGAACTTTATGGGACCTTATCGGATCCTAATTGGAGCTTAATTGGAACCTTATCGGAGCCTTGTAGAAATCTTATACGAACGTTATCGAAATGTGAACAAAACCTTTTCGTAATCTTACCGGAATCTTCATCAGATCTTTATTGGAGCATTCGTGGGTTTATTGGAGCCTTATTGGTATCTTATAAGCCTTATCGGATTCTTATCTGAATATTTTCACAACTTTACCGAGATCTTATTGGAACATTATCAAAACCTTATCGAAGCGTTATCGGAATCTCTTCGAAGCCTAATCGGAACCTAATCTAATCTCCATTGGAACCTTATCGAATCTTTTTCCGATCTTTCTCCAAACCATATCGCAACCTTATCGGAACGCTATCTGAATGTTATCTCGGACCTTATCGGAATCTTATCAGTATGTTGGCAGAACCTTTTCGGAACCTTATGCAAACCCTATCGGAACCTTATCGGAGGTTTCACGTAGGTTCGATTAAGTTTCACGTAATCTGATGGGAACCTTATCGGGATATTATGGGAACCACGAACTCTTCCAAGACCGTGGCCCCTCCTAACTCTAGGCCGCCAACTTTACCGTACCTCGCTTGATCCGGCTTCTGCTTCTGGTTTCAGATACCTGTTGTGAAATACATTGGAGAATAGTCACGCATTTAAGGTTGTCCTGTGAATAGTGAATGTGAAGAGTGTTGTATATGTACATGGTGGATTTCTTTCCAATTTCAGATTTTTTGGGACATTTTATGTTATTTTTCTAATTTTTAAATCTATCAATTTATTTTATAACTCAACATCTCTATACCTCTGGCAAGGAACGTCTTCGGGCCAAAAAGGATGCAATCTGTTCTCGTTGCTGTCATCTGATCATAGCCTGCTTCACTAAATGTATTTGGTCCAAGAATTGAATAGCAATTTCTGACTCTTTTGGATGCTAGGCGCCTTAATGGTAGCACACAAGACAACAATCCAAGAAACAGGGAGAAACAAGCCAGTAATCGGGTGCAGAGAATCTATTGGTGAGCACTGACCTCTCAAAGACGGTGTGCAGCCTACCATGCGCACCAAGCAGAGCGCTTCTCCCCTAGCAGATGAGTCGAATCTTCAGCAGCAGAAAGAAGGTGACGCCTCCACCGATGCCGATCGCGGCCATCACCAGCATGTCGTCGGACACGCTGCGCACCGTCAGGTCCGCCGGTGCGGTGCGCTTCCGCGCGATCCCGAGACACTGGTAGAGGCCGCCGAGGCTGTCGATGATCCGGTCGCAGTCGCAGCGCATCCAGTGGTCGTTGGTGTGGTAGTTGCGCGACCGGAGCGCGCCCCGCGACACGTTGTAGCGCCGCTCGAAGTAGCGCAGCGTGTCGAGCATGTCCGCGTAGCGCGTGACGCGCTGGAACAGCAGGTAGTGGAACCGGTCCGGTGTCGCCTGCGACAGCAGGACCATCGAGCCGACGTGGGCCTGCATCACGATCGGCACGGTCGGCGTGAGGGCGAGCACCGGGCAGGCGAACTGCTCGAGCGGCCGGTCGCCGTACAGCATCGCCAGGCAGTAGTCGTCCGGCGAGAGGCGCCGGTGCAGCAGGTTGACGTGGAGCAGCTCGTGCACGCCGCACGCGAACTTCAGGTAGCCCCGGAAGTCGGCCGTGTCCGGCTCGTTGTTGATCCAGTAGGAGAGCGCGATGCAGTCGCGCTCCCGGTGCAGCACGTCGAGGAACGGCGACGCGTCCGGGCTGTAGTTGCTCGCCAGCAGCTCGAACACGGACGGGTTCTCGAAGTCGATCGACTTGTTCATCAGCTTCGCCGGCTGGTAGCGCATGTAGCAGGGCGCTCGGGTGGCCCGGGACGCCTCCGCCATGACGCGCGTGCCGGCGTAGAGTAGGTAGAGCGCCGGCAGCATCACCAACACCCACCAGCCTGCGATAAACGACATCCTGCCTCGTTCTGGAGAGCGAACACACGAGCGCACTGGCGCACAGGCGACACAGGAATGTTCGATCAATCTCGGAACCAACCGCCACCCAGGGAGGGGGCCCAGTACACCGATTCCTTCGCCTGCCTAATGAGGATAATAATGCCGTCGGTCAACCCAATTAACTTCCAATTACCACCAGGGTTACAACAGCCCTGTGGCGGTGGTCCGGCGACCACCAACTCCAGCTCCAGCTCAAGGTGGCATCGATTTTCCGTGCTCCAAAACCGATTACCGAGCACAGTGATGCACAGCGAAATGGAAAGTGAAACAACACCTCACTCTTGTTTAAAGCGGCACCGGAGAGGTTGGGTCTCCAGGAAGAGGCAGAAAAAAGGGCCTTGGAACATCAACCACGAATTCTTCTGCGGGTGCGATCGGACTCGGTCCACGTGGTGCGAGCGCACGGAGGGAGGGCGACCGAGTCGCATAGGGGAAGCGATGCCGACGGTGGCGCCGAAGTCGCAGGCCCGAACTCGGGCGAATGCCCGAACGCCCGGACGTCCCTACGGCGCAGACGCCGCCACGGATCGCCCAGTCGAGCAGTGCTTCCCCACGCGCGGATGCACTGCTCGAACGCGCGCCCAGCGCAACTGCTCGACCTGATAAGGCACCGCGCAACCCGTCGCCATCCAACCCACTGTCCCCGGCGCGCGGACGTCAGCTGGTCGGGCGGCAGCTAGCACCAGCTCCTGCCAGTCAGTTGGCAAATTGCCGTTAACCGCACCGGACGCAGCTTGGACGCAGCCGAGAGGTTGTCCGATCCCAAACCGCCTGCAGGCGATCGGGCCAAGAATCAAGAAGCGAAGGGGTTTCGCGGTGCAGTGCGGGTTGCAGCACTTTCAGGCGCACCGGACCGGCCGTGAACCGGGGCAGGATCGTTGGTAGAGGCTTCCGAAACAGTGACATTACGGCACGATCGAGCTTGCAGGCGATCGCACGGGAAAGTGTGTTTGTGTGTGTGTGTGCGCGTGTGTGTCTTCCTATCAACCTCGGCCTCGCAGCGTATGCAGAAGGTTATCAAAATCAGCAATCAAAGCACCCGACGAGAGAGAGAGCGAGAGAGGAAAAAACTTGATCAATCGATCGTGCCCTTGTTCGATTGCGCTGTGTTCTGTTTATCCTTATATGGCAGCGTGTGTTTGGCTGGACAGTGAGACAGAGTACGAGTGTTGCTAGAAAGCATAACACTTGCGTAACGATGTACAAAGTTCTATTCTAAACTGTAGCAGAAACTGTGAGATTAGGCTCATGAAGCTTTAAGTGATTTTGTTTTTCAGTGTGAAACAAATAATTAAAGTAATTATAGAAATCGTTTGAAAAACTATTTTATACGTTAAAGATATACATATTTTTCACTATGCATAATACAACTATCATCCATAAAGTATGCAATCCGCACAACGAATCGTTTCTTCAAAATGCATTATTCACGATTTTTCCCCCCAATAAAAAGGACGTTCGCGATTGTGTTGCGTCTTTTTTTTGGACATGTAGAGAGTGTTGAAAATCACTTCTACAACAATTCTAAAAAGGTGTTCAAACCACGCTTTAATTGCAATGGGAAAAAAAGAGTCCGCTATTAGTAAGGGAACTTTGCTGCGATTGCGTGCGGTCTTCCAGGAAGAAAGATAAGTTCAACGCTAGGCTAAGGAACGTTCGTTTCGTTCGTGCTTCCGGTCCGGGTGGCATTCCGTCGCACTGTTCGCACACTCGCAATTTGTGAACGAAATAATCGCGTTCTAAAACGCATGTAGCATACTTTCAGGCGCAGTTTTGCTTCATTATTCATTGCTTCATAATGAACTAAATAAAGGGTAGCACAGAGAAAAAAGATTTGCCCAGCAGCTCGGTTTGCAGTGCAGATTGCATACCTTTTGGGCGCAAACTGGATGCATTATTGTGTGCTTGTGCTGTTAAACTGATATAATGAGCAGCACAAACTGGGAGTATTCATCGGATGTTTTGAAACTAGTGATCTTTTAGTGGAGTTTGGGTGTTTCAAATTAATTCGAATCTTTGATTAGCTCACACTAATCGCCCTAAAAATCACTGGACGGGTTGAGATCGCTCGAACGTTTCTCAAAGATACTTTGCTTTACTTGCGCGCTACCAAAAATATATCTGGCTTGGTTTGTGGTTAAAAGCGAAGAGTTTTATGTCTTGTACTACTTATCACTATTCCTGCTTGAAGCGCGTACATTATGATGGGCTTTTTAATCTACTTTCGTATTTTTTCACACACGTTGCATACATTTAGGCGCGAACAAACAAGAATTTATGAACTCTAATTCTAACTCTAATCCAGTTCTACACAGCTCCAATTATCCTATTTCTTGCAGCCCTAATGCTCCCTGTTTGATATCGTGTCTCGCGGTTATCTACATTTAGGCGCTTCGGACCTAACATTTTACTTCAAAAGAAAATTGCCATTTTGAAGTGATTTGATTTGAAATTTAACATAATTTTCAATCTGAAATAAATAAATAATTATTTATTATGCCTGCTACTCTTATTTGTAAGACAAATTTGACTTTAAATTGGCGTTTATAAAAGGATTATAAAAATCAAAAATGTTTTTTTTTTTCACTAGTCCACTCAATGCTTCCCACACCCTCTCCGGGAATGGCACGCGTTTGCATCCGCGTTGTGCACAACACCTACTGCACTTAATTTCCGTTCGCAGGCACTCGAACGCCGGAGTGTAAATTAATTCCGACAGCCGGATATGCCCGGTCCGCACGCGACAGCGGACCAGCGGGTGTCGTTGTGCTTTCAATTAACGCCAGCTATTAGCGGGGCCGAAGAAAACTGACAAAAAAAAACACACACACACGGCGGAATGGAATTGTAATGCGTTAATTTTCGCTGCGAGCCTGTTTAGAGCGTCTAATAAGCTCCACGCCACATAATTGCTGCGGCAAGTGCGACGGACGGGCTGCGTCGTTAGGAACGCCGAATCAAACGACAAACGACCAGCGAAGGGGCGAGAGAAATGAAAACACCATCCATTCCATGCACCGAAACAAAACAAAAAAAAAACCGTCGGCCCGGTTGACATCGGGTTCGCGGTAGAGACGCGATCCAAGCAGCAACCAAAAAAAAAGAAGGAAAAGTGCACCGCAAATGAATGAGTTCTCCGGAAAGCGCAACAAAATAAAATTCAACAGCCAAAAAAAAACGTTGGCACGAGAGGTATAATGAACTAACAAAAAAAAGAAGAAAAAAACACACCACAATAGGTTGACAGAAGGGTGCGCGGTGCTCGTTTGCTGCGCCACGTCTATGCTTAATTAAATTTCCTCCATTGTTCCGCATATTTTTGCATTAACGAATTACCGCACAATCCAAAGGCAAAGGGGGCGAAAACCGGACCACTTCCGGCTGGGAATAAAGGTGAGTGTGTGTGTGTGCTTGTGTATTTAAAAAAAAAACACACTTCACACACGTTCGCCGGAAGTGGGTTCGCCCGTTGATCACTTGTGCTGCCCGTGCCAGATGTGGAACATTCCACACACACACTCACACTCGCATCCCATTCCCTTGAAGGGCGTGAAGTGCGAAATTACTTCCACACTTCGGCCGTGCCGAATCCAGCGGAGACAGCAACAAAAAAAGTGCACGAAAAAATGCAGCGCGAAAATAAACTCTCGCCACCCGTCAGGGCGCTGTGACGCAGTAAAGGTCGACTAACTCTTTCGCCGTAGAGAAAGAGAGACAGAGAGAGCGAAAAAAAAATCCGGACGAAATGCGCCTGAACGTGAGGTTGCGCTGAGGATACTCATAAACACCTCCCCCCCCCTCCCCCACCCAAACCCCTAAGCCGAGGGCAGGTGTATTAACAGTTTATTTTACTCACTTCACCGCTTTGTGTGCGGCTCTCGTTTTTGCCCGCCCCTCTTCGTTTCGTTGCTTGCATGCACACTAGAAGGGAGTGGGAGCGAGAACAACAAAAAAACTCGAGAGCAGGCACTTGCATGGGGTGGCATTTCTGGCACCTTCCACGCTCGAAATGGAAGTAAATATTTGAGCGATGTCGCTTCCCGTGCGAGGGAAGCGCGAGCAGCAGAATTTATATCCTCATCGCATCCGAATATTGCAAGAGATTTCATGCGGTGTGCGGTGTGAGACGAACGAAAAACAGAAAAAAGCGCACACACACACACACTACCGTGTCGTACCTGATTTTGTTTCTGTTGATTTTCGTCGCTTTTGACTGTGATTTTGGTGTTGTGTGCTTTGTGTTTTATTTTTTCCTTTCCTTTTTTTTTGTTGGTTGCTGTGCGCCATCTCGAAGCCTTCCAGGAAGCTGGACGTGTTTCGTCCTTTTTTCTCCTATTTTTCCCCCTTCACTTGGTGGCCATTTTCGTGTTCTCGTTTCACCGCCCCCGGGAGTTTCCCCCCCCCCCCCCGAGATCGGCATTAGCAATGCGATTAGCCTAGGGCACGCTCGGCTCGCTCGGGATGCAACTTATGCCGCTTAGACGCAGGCGGTGCAGGTCCGGCAGCCTCCCGGAAGTGGAATAAATAATAAACAGCGAAAATGGGGCACAAAAAACCCTCAGAATGGGGTGAACGGGAGAAGAAAATGAGTAAAAAAAACACTCTCTCTCTGGCTGCTTGCAATCTCGGCCGCATCCGGTTCGTAGATGGCAGGGATCGGGCGGTCGCTACAAAAAAGGGAAGGGCTGTGAGAGGTGATAATGAACATCTCCGGCGTCCGGCTGCCCTCGGGGCGAAGGAACGGGGCACGGCGCGGCAAATGTTGAGTGATAATTATGATGAAGAGGTTAAACGTTTCATTTTTCTCCCTCGTCATCGTCGTGGCCGCGAAGTGTGCGGAGGACCTCGCCATAATAGCAAACAGCAAATTAAAAAAAAAAACAAAACAAAATCAAATGCTCGGTATGTTTGCACATTTGCCCATGCCTGTGCAGCGCGCAATAAAGGAAGGCACATTGGAGAAGAGACGGACATAATTGTGCTGATTTGTTTTATTATTGTTTAAAGGATTAGTTAGCTGTGCAAATGCTAAATGAATAATATAAAAAAAATATTTTAATGATTTCCCTATATTGTAATATTTCTTTCTGAAATATTATTTGAACAAATATTTTCTAGTTAATTTTCTAACACAAGTTCGTTACTGTGAACGTTTTAAAACAATGTTCTTACCATGCAGGCGCCTGGTGCATTTTAATTATTTTTTAACTATCATGGAGGCGCCTGGTAGATACTATAGTTTATTTTTTATTAATATTTTTTAACTATCATGGAGGCGCCTGGTCGATGATATAATTTATTCTTTTATTATTATTTTTTAACATTAAAATCAAACTTGTGCACAGCTTTTCAAAGCGGTTCATATTTTTAATTAGCGTTTTAAAATAAATGTCTAAGAGACACTTTTGCAACATAAATTGATCAGTTATGAATTTTATTTTCTTGTTTTAATGATAAAGTAAAAATAAAGTATTTTAAGAATAAATAATAATACTTTCTTAATAAAGTAGAGAGTTTCTAAAATAAAAATAATTCCCGTTGTATACACGGAGGGTTTTCCACGTGGCACGTAGCGTACATAAAAAGCGTTGCATAATAGAGATTGAAAATAAAAAATAAAATAAACACACACACACAAACCGTTCCGTCATTTTTCAACCGTACCCTTTCATGCCGGCGGACGGTGCGTGACTAATTCCCGGCCCGGCGGGGTGGGCGCGCGGGTGTGAGCTGTGACAGTTGAGATGATTAATTAAGACCGGTAGCTTAACGGCCAACGACGGTGTTGACCGGTGCTGCCGGTCGTGGATGGAGCAATCGAAAAGTATGAAACAACCAGTGTGAGCAGTGAATCATTCTCAGCTCATCCGTCTGCGAGCGCGGCAGAAGCAGACGCATCACCAGCGACGTGCAACAAAGCAGCAAATACACACACCAACACACACACACACACACACACACACACACACACACACACACACCATGATATGAGCGCATCATAAAGCCTTCGGATTAGAAATATTGCAGTGATGAACTCACGTGCACGGGCAGGTCCCGCGTTGCGCCTGCATGGTATGCAAAGCGCACGGCACGGCTCGAAATGTGATCGTATTCTCTTCATTTTCAGAATCCGCTCGAAGTGAACCGGTACAGAGGTGGAAGTTGGGATCGAAGATTCTAGCGAACGATCGACGTGCGGTACGGTGGCAGTGACTAATCCTACCCGAAGTGAAGTGAAGTAACCAAAAGAAGAAAAAAAAAGAAAGGAAAGAAAGGAAAAAGCCACTGCTTGTAATCTGCTTGAACTGCTCCGCGTAGTGCGTGTGCGTGTATGTGTGGCGGGGATCGAATGTTGCAAATCGCCAATGTGTCTCTCCGGTGTGTCCGACGGCGCCCGTTCCTGGCCGTGCCGCGCCCGGCTGCTGTGTGTGTGAGCCACTAGGGTGAGGGAGTGAGAGGCGTGTGAAGCGTGTGGCAAGTAGCAGGCAGGCGCGCCGTGTGCAGCACCGGTCACAGCAATGCATCCGAGAATCTTCCTGAACGTGTGCTTCCTGCTAGCGCTCGGCCATGGTAAGTGTGGGTTGTTTAATCTACCTTTTTTTCTTTTCTCGAATCATTTTTGGTGCGTTTCAATATTTTCTACTTGAAGCAGAGGATCGGCGCCTCCAAAAATGTTTAATTATTGGTTGTTACTTCTGAGAAACGAGAGGATTAAGGGAGAGCAGAAGCAAAATAGTAAGAGTGGAGCTAGTGAACTAGGATAGTAGATCATATTTCTATCCGTTTTCCATTATTCGCTGATGGGGATTATAAATGAAAGCATCGAGAACACTATCTTAAGACTACATACAGTCCATAGCATAACTATAAAGCCACCATTTTAGACACATTTTTATACTAGACAATGTATACGTCTTTCGTTTGATTTCTGAACTTAACGACACTTTTGAAACGACTTGCATCGCATTTAAGCGAATCCCTCATTACGAAAACTACAACTACATATAACTAGCGGGTGTTAAAAATACCTGCTTTTAATTAGACAATAATAATGAAACAAGAAACAAGAGATAAACGAAAAAATACATAAAATTAAAGCTTTACAAAAAAAGTCCAATTTAGAGCATAGAAACTTTATAAAAAATGTGTCATAAAACGTTTAAAAAAATCGTTCAAAAATATTTCGAAAGAGTGCAGCAAACATTAAAGCCTAAAGCATTTTTAAACGAATTTTAAACCAATTATTTATCTCGAAAGATAATAGCTTTCGTAAATGCTCCCACAGCTATCCCACTCCAGGAGCAGTTTTGTCCATGGTGAAAAAATTGTATTTGTGTTTGTAAAAATATGAGAAAATCCTAAAAAAGTGTATTTTTATATTGACTACAACTTTGTACAGCATTGTTTTCCTCTATCTCTTAAAGTTCTCGTTTTATTCTCAAAAATAAGTGATCGAACAGGTACGTTCCGGACCGTTCATCTCAAGCCCAGCACCAGTTAGAAGCGGGTTGGGTAGTAAATTTCGCGCATAGGATGCCGCTCCTGTCGGTGGAGGCTTATTTTCCAATATCCGGTCTCCGTTGCTGCGTTCTAGGGGTTGAATGGAAAAAAGCAACCAAAAAAGAAGATTTGGAATATGATTGCTACTGCTGCTGCCGGTGGTAATGATTATGCTGATGGCTGATGCTAATGAATGAAGGCTCCGAAGGAGGGATCTGCTCGGGGAATAGCTAGCTTTCGCTCCCCAAAACACACACACACACACACACACACACACACACACACACAATTCCACATCCGTTTGCGCGCACACAAACACGCACGCGGACAACAAAACCTGAAGTCAATGCATTGTGTGAACACGCTGTCCGACCTGGGACGTGTGTGGGGACGTGTGCGGAGCGGGCCAATTGCAGCTTCATTTCCTGTGCTGCACAACCACACACACACACACATACACACACAGACAGCAACAGCGGGTACAACCCCGGTGGGCGTACGGTGCTGCAAACCGAGTAAATTTCACTGACCACAGAAACATAATTTGCATGCCATTCCGCCGGCCCACCACCACATCAAACCACGCTGCACGACATCATCATCGCCATCATCGGTGTATCATATTGCGTCGAACTACAATCGGCTCGGTGTGTGGGTTACCGACAACCGGAGCCTCTGTCCGGGTTTCCGGCAGCAAAACGGGTGGCTTCGGCTTTTATTTTCGCCCTGTTGGCGGGAAGTCGGACATATCGTGCCTTCAACCTCTCAACGGCTCTCCCGTGCGCACTTTTTCCGGGTTACAAACTACAGACGTAAAGGTCAACGCCCCCCCCGGGGATTTCTCCGGGCTAATTATGAGTAATTTTCCCATCAAACCTCATAACTTGGCTGGATTCACTTACACGCCCGTTGTTGTGAGGGCGATTTGGGGAAGATTTGAATGTTTGGAGGGCTCCAGTTGGATATCGTGACTTCCGGGAGACATCAAAATAATCAGATATTGAAAAGAGCACCGGAGTACTCGTTCGTTGACGTTGAATCCGCCCATAAACCAGCGCAAATCGGAAGGCTCTAGGTCTGGAATGTCTAGGCGCTCGAGCGCGAAGTCTTCGCCAAGCTCCAAAGCGTCTACTATGTCCCAAAACTAGGCAGTGATTTCGTTTCGTACTCGAAAAGCGTTACGCCCCAACTGCTCCGTGGCAGGCGCGTACGTGCCGAGCACGACCACTTTCTTTGACACACTAACACACAACCCTTGCACCGGAACCTCGCATCCCCGCAGCTGGGTAAACATGTGCCACCCACGTCCAGTAACCCGGTGCTGCCCTCCCCCCGGTCCCAAGTGGCGAAACGTGATCTTCACGCAGTCAACAGCTCGTTAAACGACCGTGTGGACATTTGACGGATGAAATAGCCCAACCTAACACGGCAGCAGCGGCCAGTCCGGGGCAAGGCAGTTTGGTGTTGTTTTCTTTTTCGCTTTGTTTCCCGACTGTTTTCGTTGGCCTCCCATCGGGACCGGCGTACCGTTGCGTGTGCGCTGGGCGTGCGTGAAGCCACGCCGTGGAGCCGGACTGCCGGACTAGGACACTAAATTCATTAAATATGTAGATTCCAAACCGAAAACCGGAACTCGCCGCTAGCAGACTTCGGGCGAAGGGGGCAGGGGCTTGGGGTCAGGCAACCGGAACAGCGGAGGAAGTTCCGCCTCCTCCGGCTTTCGCGTGCCGGACTGGTGCCGGATGTTGAGGTCGTTCTCGCTTCGATCGCAAACGCTAACGCGATGACAGCCCACTTCCGACGTTGGGAAAGGTGGGACTCCACTCAAACACACACACACACAGACGCACATCACACAGACATCCGGTCACGCCGGACGCCCGGGCCGGGATATTTTATTTATCTTTACGCGTACGTACACACCTCGCCTCGACCCCCGCCCCGAACGGTCGCGTAGGCCTCCGTTTGTCATCCAAGCGCCGGTCGGATCGGTTCCGTGCGCTCGATGACAGGACAAAGTTGATTAGAATTCATCCGCAAACGAGCCTGATTGACGGGCGCACTCACACACTCGCAGGCCGGCTGCGACTGCACCGGCCGGTGGGTAGGTTGATTTTTGATTTGCGAGCCATCCGCTCTGATGAGCAGCGCCGAACAAAACCCCCGGCCCGGTGGCCTGGTGTCGCTTTCGTTTGCGATGCGTGTCTTATTGCAATCCAAGCACTCCATTCTTAATGACGATGCTGGCGATATAGCGAACGGTGGGCTGGAGATCGAAATCGGCTCTGCAGCCGGTGGATTCGTCGATATCAGAAGGTGGGAAGTTTTGACACTGTGACACGGGTTTGGTTGGAAGCGTAATAAAAATGTGCATAAGTTGGATTTGCTTGGATTTGAACGGATTTGGACGTCCCACCGTTTAGTCTCCGTCCAACGTTAGCTTCCAAGGACAGAGTTATCTCTCCAATGATTTTTTGAGGTTTCCAAAGTGTTAGATGTCCGGAGTTCATACGCACAATTTCCTGTTTATTACATACATCCATCTACTCGATGCGTATAGGCGGAGCTCGAGTACGCTACTCGCAAGTTTGTAACCCTGGAGGCCTTTAAAAACAAGGAACTTCTTGATTTTTACAACATATGCTCAGGGAGTCTAGGTTGCGACATTCTCCAAGAATGCTTCGCTGACATCCAGACTCTGGCAAAAGGTAATGAGGTCGGGGGTCATGAGTGACTTAACAGGTAGGCTGATAATTGGTTGGCCTATGATAGTAGAACATATTTTTTTGCAATTTTTTTTCATTCAACATACATCCCTTCAACACCGATTAAAGCGATCTTTCAATTTTGCGATACCATTTTTGTAGTAGTACTTGTCCTTTGCCTCAAAAAAGGCCTCAGTTTCGGCGATCACCTCTTCATCTGACGAAAATTTCTTCCCAGCGAGCATCCTTTTGAAATCGGAGAAAGGAAATAGTCGCTGGGAGCCAGATCTAGGGAGTACGGTGGATGTGGAAACAATTCATAGCCTTATTAATGCATTTTTGCCATTGTTTTCACTGATTTGTGGCACGGTGCGTTGTCTTGATGAAACAACACTTTTCTTTCTTCAAATGTGGCCGTTTTTTGGCGATTTAGTATTTCAAACTCTCCAATAACTTGATATAGTAGTCGCTGTTAACGGTCGTTCCTTTCTTAAGATAGTCGATGCAGATTATTCCTGTCAAATCCCAAAAAACTGACGCCATAACCTTGCCAGCTGATTGTTGCGTTTTCCCCCTCTTTGGAGCAGGTTGGAGTTGGAGACTTTGGAGTGTAGTGGTGAAGCCAAGTCTCATCCATGGTGGCATACCGACGCAAAGACTCGGATTTATTTCGCTCAAACAGCTCCAAACACTGCTCCGAATCATCAACTCGTTGTTGTTGTTGGTCAAATGTCAAATGTCATATCCAAATACTAGTAAACGATATGTCCAACACGTTCATTAGATATCTTTAGTCTGTCAGCTATCTCGATCGCCTTCACATTACGGTTGCTTTGAATAATTTTGTGGATTTCTAAATGATTTCGTCTGTAACCCCTTCTTTTGGGCGTCCACTGTGTTCACCGTCCTCAGTTGATGGTTGATTTTGGCGGAGCAGTGTCCAAAAACTCTTCATCAAGCCAATTCTTGGCTTCGAATGTATTTTTCCCCTTCAAAAAGCAATACTTTATTTTCTAAGCTTACTCAAAATACAAAAGCTGTGTCACACAAAATGCTCTAGCTGACTAGGTTATTGTCCGAGTGCTGTCAAATTTTGACAGAACTCGTTTCAAGGTCAAAATCTACTACAAACTATAACTGATATGGAGTTAAATCTACTAGCGCCATATATGTGTGAGGCCAAACAATTATCGGATGACCTGTTCTTACATCGACCCAGTCTCAGTCAATGTCCCAGCCAAGGGCATCAAACACTCAGGTATGTAACCTGGATAACCCTGTCGGTTAGTTCCGTACGAAACGAAATTTCATCGCCATTCCAAGCAAACCGCTTCCTGCTTGCTATCTCCTGGTGAAATGAACACTATCGAGTATGTTCCGAGTAATCCGAGTAAAAAGAGTAATCTCACAGTTTAAGTCCAGCATCGGACGCAGAAGACCGAACAGGTCGTGTGTCTAAATCAATCCACGCGCGCGTGAGCTGCACTCCATCAAACCGCGCCTGCCGAGCGCTCGGGTTACTAGATACATCATGCGAGCGTGTTTACATTCAATCATCCGCCGATTCCGTGTACGGATTGTCACAGAGGAATATGGATGAATTCCGCTGTTGACGGTACGGGAATGCAATTTCTAGCCAAACATCTATCGAACTTGCAGGCGTGCTTGCAGCGCGGGATTCCAAGAAAGACGAGGCGCCCTGCTGTTTGCGGGCGTGACACTGACGACTCAATGGTGATGAATTAACTCCATTATTTCGGAGCGCCAGCAGCCTCCGTCCCGGGCCGGTAATCGCTTTCGTCGGGTCGGATGATCGATGACGGGAGCTTAGTTTCGGGGCCAAATCCCGGACACCAGCTAATTCGATTTCGATTCCGCCCCGGTGCCGAAGACGGCGCTGCAAGACAAAAGGTGGGCAGAAAAACGAACGGAACGGAAGAATAAATACAAGCACGGGGACAATAATTGCTTTGCATCTCCCAAGGCATTATTAATATACGTGTGTTACGGGGAGGAGGGGCCCGATCGAAAGGTGGAGCTGATGACACCGGTGTTTCGCAGGGCCATCGGTTACGGCCCGAGACACTCCGGCTCCCGGAAGCTTGCTCATCGATCCGAACAACGCAAGACGCCCTCGGCCCCGTCTTAGCCCATGCATCGACGTTCCAGTTCCGCCGCTGTGTGCCTTTTGTTGTTTTTGTTTCGTCCCTCCCTGTTCAAATTTCGCCGATATTGGCATTCAACATTCCTCTATACACACACACACACACACACACACACGCGCACACATACTCACACACAAATACCCAACGACATCGCATTCTTCCTGCTCGGATGGAGTGGTTGGCGAGAGAAGACACATGAATAACGCTTGCGAACTCTCGAAACGATATCAATTTATTACTCCACTTTGCGCCTCGCGCACATGAATACTTCCTGGCGATGTTGCAGAAGCGTAGAAGGAGGGTAAATGGCATGGAAGCTTCTATACTCCGCACACAAACGAGCACACGTACATAGAGGAACTTTCGGAGACGGGCACAGACACTTCGCTCCACTACCCGCTCGTAGGCGAGTGAAAAGCTGGCACATACTTCATCTCATATTGTGATAGATTAATAGTGGAGATGCCCCCCCAGGGAGGGGACGAGTTATCCTTTTTATACAGTCGGTACGAAACCGAGCGTTACATGCTTGGATTTGGGTTGGATCGGGAGTGCAGAACGCTTCGTTCCAAAAAATTGGCCCACGTCTCGACCACGTGGTCCGATGTCTTCGTCAACCAACACTTGGGTTGTTGAAGGAATCGCGATTTCTCTTCAAATCCATAACTCCCCTTCAGGAAGACAACACCAAGGCACATCACACCTTCGATAGCGGCCGTTACTGTACCTCCACTGTCGAGGGTACGTTTGACCCATGATGCGATTATGTGCACATTTTTATCAAGCGCAACTTAGCGTCCCCGAACTTGGCATTAAATACTTCGTAAAGGGGCAAGGTGAGCAATGCAGCGGCCCAGCATTTTGGCTGTAATTTCTGCCGTGAGACCGTTCGGAAGACGAACTTCCGATGATCGCCCGGCTCCCGGCCACCTTCTTTTGTCTTTCAGGCGCAGGGTGTGAGTGTGTGTGTGCCGGTAAGTTATTTCTCCCAGCGCCCAGCGCTGCCGGTGATGATGCATCACCTTCGTTGCCCGTTGAAGGGTGGCAGACTGGCTTGTTTCTTCTGTTTTTTTTTTTTTTGAGAGTAAGCGTACACGAACTTGAATGGCCACCAGGAGCCAACTGTTGGCAGACGACGGCACCATAACACACGCCGTGCCGAGGGATGTGCAGGTTTATCTCCAGGGAGAAGCTCGGCGGGAAAGCGGGAGACCATAAGCACGGAGAAAATAAATACTTCTCCAAACATGGGGGCGCGCGCGCTCTCAGACATCTCAGAGGGTTGTGGAGCGAAATTGCTGCATGATAATGTTGTGTTTCATTATCATATTCCTCGCAGCCAGCTAATGCGAGCAAGAGCGCTCGGAAGATTGCGTTTGCCGTCGTTGCCTTCGTCGTCGTCGTCGTCGTCGTCGTGATTCATTTTCCTTGGCGACAAACCAGCGTACACGGGTCTCGTACACCCATTTGGATAAAAGGATATATCATCACAACAACAACAGCAACAACAACAAAAAAAACTAGCGTTGGAGGGAGTGCTCTCGGTGTTCTTCGCCCACCCACCTCTTCGACTGCTATTTATTGGACGGATTAGTGTGGGTGTTGGGTAAGATTGGATGCCGGGCTCGTTTGTTTCTCCGGCGCTCGCGACAGACGATCGCCGTTGCGTCCCCGCTAACCTTAATTTCCATCGCGAGAGAAGAGCCCGCACGTGCACGTTACATAAACGGCCCTTACCTTTTCCTTCGAGTACATCCCTCGAGCAGGGCGGCTCCGCCGATCGATGTCCTGTTTCGTCATGAATATTTCCTAATGGTGGGCACCACTTTTCGTGGCGCCCAAGCGCCCGCGTTATTATCGTTATCGCTTCGCCCGCGCCTGTGTGTTGCTAGATTGTCGATGCTCTGATCTATCGCAATTGACCTCTTTAACCGCGTGCATTTGCATGCGGCGAGTGCGGGACATTAGGAACACTCCCACAGCTCGCCAATTGGTTCTTGCAGTCGGTGTGGCTGCAGTTTATCGCACCGATCCAACCGGGCTGCGAAAGAAAAGCAAAAGGATCCCTTTACTATACTGCTCTTTTATCTGGCCCACCGGGCGTGAGTCTGCGAATCAATCGCTGTAACAGTGTGCGTCCGGTGCTGACGCTTGCTTCCAACAACACATTCGTTTTCCTCCCCCCGAAAAGGGCAAAAGGGAAGGAGAAGACTCCGCTGTGTCTGGCGGAATTGTGGCGCCAGCCCAGTTTCGATCCGCGGAGTGGGGTTTTTTTGCCCCGGGGCGAGCAAGAACAAGAACCGAGTGGATTGGCCCATTGCCAGCGGTTGCGTTGGCAGCGCCGTCCTGACTTTTTTTTGCTTGCTCACATCCCGCCCGAACGCGGGATGTACCAGCCGAGCTGATGCTGGAAGCTAGTACGATCCGAGGGTTTAGCTGGAGCAAACCAGCTAGAACAACATTCACTATCGCGTGGACAAATCGTTTTATTCCCATTTTAATGCGAGCCAAATCGCACAATAGCTCATCTCGCGTAGGGCTTGGGCCTTTCTGCCTGGTAAGCGTACGTGTTATTGTTTGTTTTCTATTTTTTTGCTCATTTTTACAACTAAACTACATCGTTCTAATTGTTCAGTGGGCGTTGTAAAACAAATTTTGGGATAACATTTTGTTGAGATTTTAAAGAGTCAATAAGAAGGCGTTATTTTATTTTATTTTTATTTTATTCCATAAACATATTTCCAACTGTCGAAATATGCCATAACTTCTGTCAAGGATGCACTATTATTAGAGGATACGGTCGAATTGCGAAAGTCTAGGTCTGGGGATTCTTGGAAAAGGAAACCAAGCGGATTGGTTTTTCTTGCATTCGTCGACTCGAATCGATTTAGCAAGCGATAAAGAAGGATATGTAAGGATCATACTTGTGACGTTCCCATCCATAGAAGTCTTTGCGAAAATTATTTTATTGGCATATAAAAAGACCAAGTCCTTTGGTCTTCGGGACCTGCTGCAGTCGATTTAGCATGCTGTTAGCTTGTAAAAACTATAAACTATGGAGAAGATATTGATAGTAACGTCAGGATGTTTAAAATGACTCTGTTTTGTCCAATTATAGTAAGCAGAATGTCTGATTTTGCGAATTCTTGGAATTCTTGATTTCATTACCTTCAAATTGCAGACTATAAAGAAGGATATGTAAGGATCAGAAGCATGTAATGCTTTTATAAATATACTTGTGATATTCTCATCTCTTGAATTCGACAGCAGCAGATTCTGATGGCCAGAATATCATATAGAAAAAATTTAAATTTATTAATTGAATATATTTCTTGACTCTAAATGAAGTGGGCACTGTGATTTCTTCCAAATGAATTATTTTTTTTTAATTTAAATTTACCTTTTATGTTTTTAAAGGAGTTTTGATGATGGATCTTTAAGAGTATGCAAAAAATAAACTATAAAAAAAAATACACTGAATCTAACACTTTCTTACACTACGAAAACGAGCTAAGTTTTAAATTAGTAAGCAATATGTGCTTTATATTGCCTTTTTCAGATTGTTTGAAAAATAAACCATCAAATCTTTCATAAACATTGCATTTTTTCTCTCATTATTTAAATGTGTGTTTATTCGAAGATATATTTGTTTTTATACAGTTTTAAAACGCTTCCAAAGACCAACATCTGTACACTAGAGCACTCAAGGAGTAGTATATTTTAAACTTATTCTACCTTTTTTTGTTTGGCTTGTAAAGTTATCCAACAAAATATTACGCTGAAACTAGCACGTTTCTCACAAAACAAATGCTATAAATTCAAAAAAATCAAGAAATGTGTGCTTTCTTTTGTTCTTTTCTGTTGTAAGCGATTGATTGTAAGATATGAGATGATATCCTTATAAAAAGAATAAAAGTTTTTTAAGATATATCATCAAACTTTTCTTAAACAGTGGATGTATTCAAATATTTTTAAAAACATTTAATTTTATTGCATTTGTGTTCGAAATTTAACATTATTTTTATACATTTTTAAAACGCTTTTAGCTTCTTTTTTTCAAATTTCTAACGGGTGTGTTTTTACTTATTGTAGTATTGTATTGTGTTGTAGCTTTACTTGTTGTTTTTTACTTATTGTAGTTTGAGCCTGCAGTTTAAGTAAAAAATGCTAAAGCAACCCAAAATCGATGTTGACTTTGGATGTTTTCTCCCGGCAAACGGCCCACTGTGCGATTGGTTAGACGGTTTTCAGAAATAATTTGCATCTTCGTCTCATTATGCGGCTATTGGTTGTGATACTGTTTGATGTATCTTTCGATATCAGTTTATTTTAGTTTTTCAAACAACTTTTTCAAACTAACATTTCATAAATTAAACATAAATTCATTTTATAAAATGTC
The DNA here is from genome assembly GCA_000349145.1 of Anopheles dirus. Lineage (NCBI taxonomy): Eukaryota > Metazoa > Arthropoda > Insecta > Diptera > Culicidae > Anopheles > Anopheles dirus. The sequence goes on from KB672824.1 coordinate 1,878,584, forward strand.
AACAATCCTTATGAGCTTCTTAGACGTTTTTCACTTCCTTTTGGCCGGATAGCTTCGTTCTGTTCCGGTTGTTTTTTTTTAATGTTGTTTCTCATTCTATTTGTTGTTGCTGATGTTGTTGATGTTTAAAGACAACAATCGTGCCAGTAAAACTCGCTCCGCCAGGCGCACCCAACAATACGGCTCGGTGTTGTTTGCTATTTTGATGCCAATTTATGACTCAACTATTTTTTGCCCACTCCGCACACTCCGCAATGATCCATGGCAACGGTTTGCTTCTGCGTTTCAAATTGCACTCGCAACGCTCTCTCTCTCCTTCCCTCTTGCTCTCTTTAGAGCACTTTTTTGTGAAATCTTCTGAAACCGTGGCTGAACGGTTCATTTTTCATTTGGTGGCACCCACCCCACCGCTCATTTATTGCGGATCCGGTTTCCAAGAAAGCAACGACATCTTCCGGCATCTTCTCGTTCTGGAAAGAATCTAGCGCCCCCTCTCGCGCGCAGACAGACAGACAGAGCGGAGAACTTGAGGCTAAGAAGCAGCAAAACGGCAAGAAAATGTTTTCCTCCTTGCACTCCCCCTTCCCCCCTTCTCCTGCTTCCTCCCTCCCACTGAAGAATGTGTATGTGTGCACGTTCGGACCTGGGACACGAATCAATCGAGGAGAAAACATTTCGCATTGATTTTGCCAGTGGCGTAGTGCGCGCCATCCTCTTCGCGTTTCGCGCTCCACACACACACACACATACACAGCAGCAGCCGCAATGAAATATCCTTCGAGGCGTTCGACTCATTTGAACGACTTCATCTCGGCTGAAACAAAACAAAAATTCCATTCCATCCAACCGGCTCCCGCCACAGGTATCGCGTGTCAGACCCACCCGCGCCAACTAATGGTGCTTGCGAGCGGAGAAGCCAAAAATTATCCTTGTACAGAAAAAAAAACAAAAAAAAGAACACACACACACATAGCGAGAGAGAAAAATCAAACCAACACCGTAGGGTTCAGCCGAGGCGGAAGCACGGTCCAAATCGAATCCGTGGAAAACTCGTCTTGGGGGAGGGAAGATTGTAAGCAACCGAGGGGTGAGCAGGGGGAGGGGGGGGGTGTTGGTTCGGGAGGGTGAAGAAATCACTTTGCCAAAAGCCGAAAATTGTTGAACGCGTCCGCGCTGATTGGCGCAGTGCACGCGGGCGAAGCAGAGAGAGAGAGAGAGACAGAAAACAAAAGATGAGTGCCTCATCTTCTGCGGGCAGATGGGGCTGGCGTCAGCCCCTTCCCGCGCGTACCCTGGGCCGGGGTGGGTTCACGGGGGTTATGATACTTCGCCGCCGGCTCGGAAGGGAAAAATAGCTACAGCAAAACGGGCGCCACGCGAGAGCATCGAGATGGAGGCGATGGGGCGGGAAGGGTAGAGAGAAGGGGTGGCGGCGATGCGGAGACAACTTTCTCGGCGGGGCCGCCGCGATGGCCGCTTGCTTGGCACGAGAGTGGAGTAATAAAATAATCATGGCGCCAGACAGTTTGACGCCGAAATATTTCTTCCCTCCATAAATTTTTCTCAATCACGTTTTTTCGGCACGGGCCCCGCTTGTTCTGGCATCTTGGAACGCGCGGGAGGGGGGGGGATGGGAGGAGGAACAGATAAAGTTCTGCTTTTATCGCTTTAAGCATACCGAGGCACAGGACGGCCGCAACTACAGCGTGAAGCATCGCGTGCGTTCGTTGTTTCTTAACCAGCGCGATGGACAGCTTCGATGACATTCGGGGATTGTGGCGCCCGTCCGGCAAAAAAAAAAACACACACACTATTCCCGTTCGTGCGCACCCCCTGGTAAAGATTGGCGGCAGGCAAAGTTTTAACTGCTGTAAAGGACTTCGTAAACGTGCCATTCCGTGGAGATGATGATACGGAAATGGACGCCCGGAACAACAACAGCAGCAACTGGGAGCCGATCCTGCAGACACACCCAAGGCCACTTATCGTGCGCGTTGCCGCACGTGCCCTTGATTGCGGGCGGCCCCCCGGAGTGAGCCACGCGCGCGGTGGCCTGCAATCCGGCTGACGCTTCGAGAGCGGGCGCCACTTGACTCCCCCGGCGTGGCATCAGCGTTTCGGTGCCCATTGCTTATCGCCTGAAAGTATGCACGGGCAGTAGTGCACACAGCGCCCGATAAAAGATTTCAAGAAACGTTAGGCAGCAAACCCCCTCCTTTGTGCCGGGAACGCAGCGCGTGCAAACCGAGAATGGGTGAAATGGGTGGTGGGAGGTGAGAGGCGGGTGGGAGGGTAGAAGGAAGAAGACATTTGAGACGTTGTGCGAGTGCCGATGACTTCTTTTTTCGCGCAGCACAATGTGGGTCAGCGGGCGATGCGTCCGGAGAAAAAGTGTTGCGAATTTCTTTGTTCATTTGTTCCTTGCATAACGCTTCAGGGCTTCAACATATACCAACATAGTGTAATGCACAGCGCAGAAATTTCTGGCTAAATTTTGAGATACTATTCTGTATTTTCTTTACACGGTTTGCACACACTGGGCACAAGAAAGGACAAAATGTGTGGGAAACATATAATACTTCTTATTAAAAAAAAAAAACACCTTAAAAATTCAATATGGTTCGGATGCCATTGCTTTGAGCTTTTTTACATGTACAATGTGCGTTTCAGTATAAATTTCTATGTATCAAAATTGCCACAGGTTTGGTAACCGGTTAGAGAGAGAAATATATTAACAAATTAGTATTTGTTTAATGTGACAAATTACACATTAACTAGCGATTATCTAAAACTGAAAGTCAACCAACAAAAATAATAAAGTAAAGTGGCATTCATAAATTACGTAACGCTTAAATTGAAAGTTTTTTAATTAAAAAAAAATGTTGTTTTAGCTAAAAAAAAGACAATTTCACCTGAATAAATTATTACTCGATACACTTTTCATGTTTAAATGGAAATAAATGTTGGCAACATGGCCAGGTAGTTCTAGTTGGGAAAATATGTAAATAAAATTAAATAAAACTTTGAAATAAATAAATAAATGAATAAATAACTAAAGTAAAAAAACCTACATTTTACGATTATTTTTAATTATTTATTTTAATTATTTTATTTTTAAAACGATTATTTTTTTTAAAGATATATATTTTCAGTGTATAGAAAATGTTATCGTCATAAAACATACATATTATTTTATTGACACCACCATTGGTTTGTTTGACTAAAACATAAGTTCGTTTTATTGATTTTCTCTTTTACTTTTCTCCTATTTCATTTTTTTCTTGTTCACGTAATGAGTGACACAATCGAAATGAGACAAGAAAAATAAAAAAGTAAGATTTATTGATTCAAAATAAACAAATTTGATATAAATAACTATTTGATGTACTTTTATTGTTTTTTTTTATGGAAATAGAAATATGTTCAGGCAATACGGTTCTAGTTGAAAAACGAAAGTAATTTAAACGAAATAATTGAATCAAAAACTGTAAATGATATCAACATTTTTAAACCAATAATGAGTATGATGAAACATTCTGATCATATTTATAATATTATTATTTCTATAAATTCGAAATAAATAAATATTTGTAGCTATAGAAATCAAACAAATTTGCCTTTGCATTCTATATTTTTTTGACAATTTTTGACATTATTCTTTTTAACTAAACACGTATTACACTTGGAAAAAGCTTTCAAGTTTTTTTTACCATTTGTATTGTTTTGGATGAAAAAAAACGCTTGTAGCAGCAACAGCAAGACGATTCCTTCCTTACTGGCCTGTCCGACGTGCTTCGTTGCAGTAGGCGCGCAAACAGCTGCTGCGTGATTTGCTTCCCATCTGGACCAGGAAAGCGCGCGCGGAAGCTCGGGAGCTAAAAAAATTGATTGAATTAACATTTTTTATTCATGTAATTCACACCGTTCTTTTCCTCTTTCGCTTATATCTGTCTCTCTCTCTCTCTTTTCATTCGCAGAAATCCAAGCCAGCTGGGAGGAGTGGTGGACGTACGATGGAATTTCAGGTAAGCCAGGCGCCTTACCGCAGGACACACAGGATCGCGTTTTGTTAGCTTCGTTTGTTTTTTTTCTATTTCGTTTTGGAAAACAGCATTCCAACACAAGTGCACGGAAAAATCGAACCTCTTTTTGCATCGGGATGCCCAGCTGAGGCTGCTCGAAACCATTCCCCCTCCCCCCCAAACTCCCACACCCCCATTACATCCGCCCACCCGGTCCGCCCCCGAAAAACGACGATGCAGTGCCCATCAAAAGCGCTGCAAATAAAAGCCAGCCACTTCACGTCACTCACCCGTGCGCCGGTCGCGCCCACGTGTGTGCATGTGCCGGGCGGCTTGCCTAACAATCAGGCGCAAAACCCCGCATGAGCATGTCGCATGAACGGTGACGCTGTGTTTCCGCCGCTCGCACGCTCGCCCGTCCAGCCCAGCCCGGGCGGAAAGGCAAATAAACAGCTCCGGTTGTGCTTCGGTCTGTCGCTGACTTGGATGAGCACTCGAGTGGAAGCGTGATTGCATGCCGCAAACCGGGCGCTGTCCGATGGTGTGAAGCTATATCAAGATGGCCGCTCCCTCCACCCACACCCCGCAACGTCAATATAACCCAAAAACGACCAAACCGGGCGTGCGGGCAGAGAGAGAGAGAGAGAGAGAGAGAGAGTCTCCATTTGTCGGCGGAGACGTTGACGACGATGGCACGTCGTCAATTACACGAATCCTCCTCCGCCGGTGTTGTAAGCGGTGAAACACTTGTGCAATCGATTGGATCGTGGGGCTTATTCCATTTCGCCTCCCCTCCCCGCAGGGTTGAGTCATTTCGCAGTCATTGTCATCGAATGAAAATCGTTTGAGGAACTTATCACAGTTATTACACTGTTAAGACCTTTTAAGTCTTTTTGACGGTTTTTGAACACACTTTTTTGGGCATATATCCGATATCAGAATGGCGAAAAATAAACAAAAAAAAAAGTTTCCTTTGAGTCGCTCAAGCTCATCATTTCAGCATTTTATTTAGATTTTTCCGATCTCCTATTCTCAGAGTATAAATGGAAACAAATCTATTTGTACCGACATTGTGTCATTTTGCGCTCATTTTCAAACTTTCATAACTTTCACTATTTTTAGACATTTTTAGCATCTTTCAACGGTTTTAAATTTACACACTGATGCACTTCCAGCATAATTAATTTGCTTATTAACTATTTGCTATACAACTGTCTTACTTCATGTTGATGAAATAAATGAAGTAAATTCAACTTTTTTCCTATTAATATTGTTTTGATTTTTCTTTCGAATTGGGACATCTTAAAACAGGAGAATACGTGATGTTGACCAGATAAATACACACTTGATTTTTAATTTGTTTTATTTTATTTTCTTACTGGTCGTAGCAGTGAAGGGATGCATAATGAATCCTTATTAAAATTTAACACATTTGTATATATTGTATTATTTTTTCTCATTTACCTCGAGTATTCGTATTAAAGTTGTATGAGTGCGTTTCTACACGATGAACAGAACGTTTTTTCTTGTGTTTTTTTAATAATATGAAAAACAAATCAAAAATCTGTTTGAGTGTATATTTACTTAAGCAAATCGACCTCCATCTTTCATTTCATTAATATGATGTGAAAAAGTAAATAAAAATAACAATAAATATTCTTCATAAGTGTATGAGTAAATACATTGAACAGCTAGAAGAGATCTTGAAAATGAACAAAATTTGCAAAGTTATTAAAGGATGAAAATTTGAGGTTATAGTGCATACAAACCTTTTTTAGAAACTTATTAAAAAAAAGAGCTAATATCGTAGATTGAATACTTCCGGTGCTGGGTAACTAGTCTCGATAGAAAAAAAAATGCAAAATTACATCTCCTGCTGCAGCCTACAGTGGATATATCCACCATTCAACTTAACTTTCAACGAACGAATGAGTTGTGCTCCAGCTTAAAACCAACGCGTCTCGAGCGCGATCGAACGAGCTCCGCACGCTCTTGTAATTGCAAACCCTTCCTGATACTAATGGACACGATTTGGGGTTGGTTCCGATTTACCTCACCCTCCAACATCCACCCACCCCTTCTCACGTGGGAACTCACCACACGGGCACCAGCGCTGGTAGCCGGTCATTGCATTTCAATTTAGCGACCACACCGGACCGCGCAAACATGGAAGCGCACAAAAGCCCCCTCCATCCGCAATCGAAATAAGCCGCACGTGCGGCGCGGGCACATCCGGTTCCCGCGGCTTCATCCGGGACTCATGCATCGCCCGCAATCTTGATCGTTTACTTTACCGTGTCGGATGGGGCTTTTTTCCTCTCCCGCTCTCTTTTTCGCTGGCGCGAATCGAGCGAGTGAATCCGGCCCGGGTGGGGCGGGGGGGTTTTTGCATGTCTAGCACAAATATGTCTTACCGCGCTCGCTTTGCTCGCTGTTTTTTTTTTTTGGTCTAAATTCCGTGAACCACCAGGCGTCTCCATGTCTCCTTTGGAGGCCACCGTGCGGAATGGCACGGAGTGCATTACGTGCACACTCGCCAAAAGCCCCATTTCGCGTGACCTTTCGTGGGGCGGTGATGGTACGCCCGATGGGCAACGTATGTAGAAAAAAAAAACACTCACACACACAGAGAGAGACACACAATCGTAAGGCGGTTCGCTTCATCCAGACGTGGCGGGCGAACGCGCCACGCCGCTTATCGGGCGTAGCTCATCTTTGCTGGGCGAGGTGTGAGGGATACGGCATAAAACTCATGTGTGTGTGTGCCATGTTTACTTTGTCGGTTGGTTGCGATGAAATTATCGTACCGGTGGCATCTTTATCAACAAACGCTCGAGCGTCGAGAAGTGCTTTCGCTGAGCGCCGTTTTTCAACCCACTCGCCCCTCCCCCCCAACCCCACGTTCGGTATCGGTCGGCCTTTGTTTTGTCTTGCTACCGAGTGTGCTCCACTGTGTTTTCCCGATTTTCTTCGCCTTGGCTTGGGGTGGATGGGTGTGCCCGCTTGCATTAAATCTTGCTCGCCCCCCCCCCCCCTCCTCGCTGCCACCAGGTGTGTACAGCCGACTATACACACACATGTTTGTTTTCACTTAGCATAAGTTGTTGTTCTGCTTAAGCACTTTCTCGAGTGGAAAGGCGGGTGGGGCTGAGGTTGGTTCTGATTTCATCGCTCGTGTCCCGCGAAGGGGGTGTGTGCTGGTTTGTGTGTATGTTTTTTATTGGATTATCGCATAAGGAGGCCATCGCCGCACCGTATCTGCTTGTTTCGGTAGAACTTTTTTCTGTTTTTTTTTTTCTAATTTCCCTTTACATCAACCTTGCGAGAAAGAGACAGAGAGGAAAAAAAGACAAATGGACACAAAACAAATGTACATTTTTGAAACACGACGTTGTGGCCCTTATTACCGATGCAGCCGATCATATCGGGAGGCATTTTTAATCATAAAAATACCCAAAAATCTACCAACCACCAGGCGCCTCCTCCACAAGCGACCGGGCGCCTCCACCTTCGGTCCTTTTCCGAACGAAAGGACCCGACCGGTGTCCCTTCGCACTGTAAGCCATTTAATTTAATTTCCAACGACCTCTCGGCGGCCCGCTGGCTGAAGGAAATTAATTTCGCCGGCACGGGCATCGGTGCAGCGCCAGGAATCCGGCCCGGTAACCATTGCATTCAGCAGCCCGTGAGGAGAAGAAGAAGAAGAAGAAAAAACCATCCGGAAGCTACATTCCGGACACAGGCCCTCCTTTCTCGACCGGAATATAATATTCGCGGGACCCGCGCGGGCGACGTGCCCTTTCTTCTTTGTGTGTGCGTTTTTTTTTTTTTGTTCTCTTCCCCGGTTGCCCGGCGCCCGCAAACAAATGGATTTGATAAATTTTCTTCCAAGCGCGCGCCGGTGGAGCTCGCCGGTTCGTTTCATCTCGCCGTGTTTGGTTGAGGAATTTCGCAAGCAAACCAAATCCTTCGGTTTTCCACGCCAGGTCGCTTCCCTCCCGACCGGACCGGATGGACATCGTAATTGGCGGCGAAACCGGCACCGGCACCAGGCGATCGGAGAGACGGTTTCGAAGGAGCGGGAAATTCGTTGCATTCTTACCATTTTCCGAAATCCCCGGACGTTTACGTTTTCGACGTTTCACGCTGCCGTTTCGAAACGCGAAAAGTAATGCGGGTTTTCCCCCGGCGAGAAACGGATTCGATTGCAAGACGGATTGCAAAACGGGGAAAGCTCCCTCTCCTCCGGGTTGCGACATTCGCTCCCACTTTACGGTGGCTTTAAGTGTCTGCCGTAATTCTTTGGAACTTATCACCAGGCAATTACGGCGCCGAAGCAGCGAAACCGGGCGAACGGGTTGCAGGGCGCAGTCAATTGGTCCATCCGTAAAGAGCACCAGCCAGCAGGTGATCAGTACGCCCTGACGAGCCGCGCGGTGGTTAAAACAACAACTCCACCCTCCTTAGCGCAGCCGGGTAACCGGAGAGCCAAACCGGGAAGGGGAAAGGAATTTAATTTGGTATTCGCAAAGTTTGGAATTATTCTACGATTCGCGGCCGCGTGTGCTGCCTTCGCCAGCGGCAGGTGGAACAGAAAAACGGAAGCCACCCGCGTGTTGTGTGCTTCGCCTTTCCCTTCGCTCGCGTTGCTGTCTCGCGTGGCAGCATCTTGAGCGGTTACGGCAAAGTGGAGCGAACTCCCGCGAGCAATCCCGAGCAGCCCGGTGCGGTAAATAAAGTTGGTGGCTTTGCGCCTTTCGGCGGAGGGATGTAGGGATTCTCGAAGGCGAAAGGAAAAACAGCCCGGTCTGTAAGCGCGCACGGACTCGATCCCGGGGGCCGATCCCGCGCTCTCTCGTCGGGTGGTTGGCAGATCGATCGGGCGTTGGTGTTGTGGTGGGGCGAAAAATTGCCGTTTTCTCCTGCCGGTGCTTATGGCCGCTGTCATAAAGCGCTTTCGGCAGTCGATTGCGCTGGTAAGGGCGCTACAGGGCGTTCCGTAACTATAGCGCCAGTTGTGTTTTGCTGATTTTGCTGATTTGTCTGATTTCGAAAAAGACTTTTGGAATGACTTCTTTTCATCAGTCTTAATATCGATGGCCTAGAAAGGGTTGTATGTTTGATGGCAATTTCAAATTTCTAGATGTATTTTTTATGATTAAAAAACGAATTTGATAGTCAATAAAGCTTGGTTCATTTAGAAATGGGGCACTTTGTGACCCGTGTAATTTTTTAACCATTATTTCAATTGAAACACATT
>KB672824.1:1889080-1902849 GCA_000349145.1 Anopheles dirus
GGGGCGCCACCATCATTGAAACAAAGTGCCCCATTTCTAAATGAACCAAGCCTTATTACTCGAAGTATGTAATAAAAATATTGCTTCTTCCTAAGCTCTTTTTTATGAAGTATTATAGTTAAGGCGGCGTGTCTTATCCGATTGGTTCATTAGACATACGGAGAGATCACAGGCTTCGTTCGCCGAATTCCATTCGCCGCCGCTGTCAGCTGAGAGTTCATTTGTCACTCATTTTTAAAATAATGTGCTACAGAGTGATCATGCATTGCTCGGGGAAGTAATGAACACTGTCCACTCGATTCGTTCGTTCCCCATTTGTATGAAGAGAAATTTGGAGCTGCGGATCCTAAACGAATTTTGTTGTTGGTAGAACTTTTTGAAGAAATGTTGCTGTTACTACTTTACATTCATGTTATTTAGAACTGCAATACAATTTTGAATATTTTTAAACATATTTTATTTATCTGTTATAATAGAATTCTGAAAAACAGCTATTTATAATGGAATAAAATCACATTTGAATTTTTGTGTACTATTTTATAATGATAAATAATTTGTTAATTGGCAAATTTTACACCAAATTTAATGATATAATTATAAATTTAATTATAAATTTTCTAAAACATCTGCATTCTCTTCTAGAAAGTTCGATGAATATTTCATTATTCAAATAAAAATTATACTTAAAACGTTATTAAAACGTTATGAACTGCTTATTTTAGGAATATTTAAAATACTTGCATACTGTTTACTTAAAACGACTGAAGTGTAAAAGATTTGTTCGGTATTTTATTGGTAAATTAAAGCAGAGCGTAAAATCATCTGTAACGGACATTTTGAAAATCCAATTGTGAACTCAATCGGTCAAGCCTTAGGTATAAACATCCTTGGTAGATTGACAGGGGCATCTCATGATGTTCACTTTCCCCTAGATTTTCCGACGGATTTCGGCGAACGAAGCCCGTGATCTAGCGGATAGTGTTTCATGCAAATTGCAAATTCATACAAAGTGTTTCCATTTTTAACCAGAGTGCTGTAGTAAGTGCCATAATTATAGCGCCACTTGCTTTTTTCGTGTGTACTGTATAATTTTAGAAGTGGTTTTGGAATGACTCATTTTTCTATGTCCTTAAAACGAAGGCCTAGAAAGGTTTGTATACTTAAAATTATTATTTTAAAATTCATGAGGTGTTCTTATGTCTAATTAAAAAACACTTTTATGGTCAATGCAATGAAAATATTGCTTCTTCCTAAGCACATTTTTGTGGATCAAATGTGATGGTTATAGCCGGTATATTTTCCCGGATTGGTCCATTAAAAATCATATTCGTGCAAGTTTATGTTTTCAACAATTTTAAACTTAGGTGCTACAGTGCGTTCCATATTTACGGCGTCACTGACTTCTGTCAAACTGTCTGTTTTTGTAAAAAAAAAATTTGGAGTGACTCGTTTTATACATTTTTATACCTAGAAAAGGTTCTTCATTTTATGGCAATTTTAAATCTTGTTTTAAATTTGAAGAGGCATTTTCCGAATTAAAAAAAGACTAACTTATAAAGTCGATGCTACTGAAAAGATTTTCAATGTAACTTCTGCTTCTTTCTAAGCACAGGTTTTGATGGAGAAATTAATTATAGGTGCATTAGATATAATTTCCATGCTAATTAATGTTTTATAACAACTTTAAACCAGGGTGCTACAGTGTGTTCCATGACAAAAGTACCACTTTCTTTTGTCGAGTTTTTAGTCTGATGTTTGGAAGGATTTTGGAATGATTCAAATCCTTTTTTAAATTTTAGGAGGTATTTTTTCTCGTTAAGATCACCCAACTTATGTGTTCGATGCTACTGGACACATTTACAATATAAATCTTGCATTTTTACAGAACGATTTTTTTGTTGGAGGAGTCAATTATTAACTATCCATTCATTATAAATAACTTGCATGTAACTAAACTTTGAATATTCCTCATCAAATTTTAAATACTGCTAAATGTTAGAATAATCAATAAAACTTTCTAAACATTTTTTCTAATTTTTTTGAACATCGATTTTTAATGGTTTTCTAGGGTTGTTAAACCGGTAACAACTGATTTTTTATGGGAATAATACAACATTTCATTCTAAAAATTCAAAAAAATTCGTATAAATTTATCAATAAACCATCTTTCCAGTATTTGAAGACTTTACAGCATAAACATGATGACATGAGCATTAACACACTTTTTAGATTTTTTTGTTGCTAATATTTATCAACTGAATATCAACGGCACGCACCAAGCGACGAACCCTACATAATCAACTTTTTATTTTTGCAAACTCATTCTAGGGCCTGCCTTCTGGGGTCTGATCAACCCGCAGTGGAACATGTGCAACAAGGGCCGCCGCCAGTCGCCGATCAACGTGGAGCCCGAGAAGCTGCTGTTCGATCCGTATCTCCGGTCGCTGCACATCGACAAGCACAAGGTGAGCGCTGCGCCGAACGAGCCGGCCCATTTAGCAAACCATTTAGCCGCGCACCGTGCGGCACCTGTTGGCGTGGGGACCGGTCCACGCCAACGGCTGACGCCACCACAATGACTCCGCACGGTGTTCGGCACACCAGGAGGGGCGTGCCGACTTCCTTTGAAAGGATATCCTGCCGCGTAAGAAGGCTCCGGGCAGTGATACCTGACGAAATCCGGTTACGGTCGTGCCGCTTATCGCTGCTTCTTCATCTCCCGCGGCACAGGATGGGATGCCCCGACCCTTCGAGGTGGGAGAGCCTCCCGGTGTCAACTGGCTCTTATCGCTCGGTTGCTGCAGGAAGTGCCGGTGGCTCTGTTATCCTTCTTGTGCAATGTGTGTGTGTTTTTTTTGCCTTCTTTCTTCCGTTCGTTGCCTCTGTCCTTAAAATCGATTGAAAACATTGAACACACAAGCACACCTTCACCTTTTGCGAAGCTGTGGTTTTGCTGTACTCGACTTGTGGTCCCTTCCAAAAGGAAGCGTGAGAGAGAGAGAGGGAAAGAAAAAAACCGGAGGCGCCTGCAAGGCTGCCAGCCGAATTACCCCATTTCCCGAGAATGGAACCAGATTGAACGTATTACATCTTTTCGGCGTACGCGGAAGGTTCAGGAAGTTTTCCCCGCCGCTCTGCCAGCCTCCCGCACCCCTCCTCCTCTTCATCACCAGTCTCCAATCTAATACCCACGCGGTGCAGTGGGAGGCCTCGTTACGGTTGTTAGGGGAGTCGTGTAAATTTGATTATGTATTTTGAGCATTTTTTTTCCTGTTGTTGCTTTCCTTCTTTGGTGAACTGATGCTGCACAGCGTCGTGGCGCTTAGAAGCCGTGGCGGTGATCGGGGGAGCGAGGACACTGCACAATGTTTTCATCGCTACCCTTCGGTGCTCTATGGAATGGGGTGAGGGAAGACGAGTTGTTGGATTCGAGCACGGTTGGACGTTTTCGATGAGAACTGGGGTGATGTAGATAACGGTGACACTAACCGTCTACTGTGGTGGCAAATGACGTTCCTGCTTGTTATCACCTATTTTTTGCATTTTTTGCTCTCTGAAATTTCTTGAAAACTTTAAGATTGGAAAATTTCTTGCACACAACTTACTACTCGTATCGTGCAAATTTTGTGTCCATTATTGTTTGTTCAGCGTTGAAATTATTGCATTTTTTATATAAAATTTTCACAAAAATTCTCAAATTTGAGAATTTAGAAATACAACTTGCTGCTCCTACGTTGAAATTTTCACTATTTTTTTTTAAATCTCAAATTCGATAATTTCTTAAATACAGCATACTTCTCCTAACGTACAAATTTGGTGTCAATTAACATTTGTCCATCGTTGAAATTTTTCCAAAATTTCGTTTCAATTTCATTTTTTTATTTGAAAATTTAAGAGATTCTAGAATAAAACTTTCTCAAGATATTCAAATTTTCTCTTATTGTTGGAATTTGATGTCAATTCTCTCTTGTGCATCGTTGAAATTTTTACAATTTTTTATATAAAATTTTCACAAAAATTCTCAAATTTGAGAATTTAGAAATACAACTTGCTGCACCTACGTTGAAATTTTCACTATTTTTTTTAAATCTCAAATTCGACAATTTCTTAAATACAGCATACTTCTCCTAACGTGCAAATTTGGTGTCAATTAACATTTGTCCATCGTTGAAATTTTTCCAAAATTTCGTTTCATTTTCATTTTTTTTTAATTAAAAATTTAGGAGATTCTTAAATATAGCTTTCTCAAGATATTCAAATTTTCTCTTATCGTTGAAATTCGGTGTCAATTCTCTCTTGTACATCGTTGAAATTATTGCAATTTTTGTGTTTTAATTTCATTTTCTTACTTTAAAATTTGAGAATTTCTTGAATATAACTTTCTCAAGAAATTTTCAAATTTCTCTTATCGTTGGAACTCTTGTGGATCGTTCAAGTTTTTGCAATTTTTTGTTTTAATTTTTTAATATTTAAGGTATTTTTATTTTAGTTTGCTCAAGAAATTCTCAAATTTCTCTCAACGTGGAAATTTGGTGAAAACTAACTGTTGTTAAACGTTGAAATTGTTGCAAAATTATGTTTTTAATATAACCTTTTCGATGTTATATACAGCAAATATATTCTTTGTAACGATAAAATTTAAGGGTTTATAAAACTTAACTTACTACTCCTAACGTGCAAATTTGTGTCAATTGACCCCTCGGAAAGCTATTTTTGACACTAACTGTTGACTGAATTTTAAAAAAATGTAAGAAATAATAAAAACATTTGCAACTAAACATACTGGCATGTTAGAGGCAGAGCGATGCAAACTGTAGAAATTTAATGACTTTATATGGCTCTAAAAGAAGGAGAAGGACAAAAATTCGAAAATTCGTTTTCCATTTAAAAATCTAATATTCGAAATTTCTGAAATTTGAACTATAAGTCCTGTACCAAAATGATTGCCAAAAACTATTTACAGTAGGTTTTGCTAGGCTTTTTCTTATGATTTTTCTAAGAAAGCAGTCTTGTTCGAGAGTATTATAAATTTCAAAACAATAACAGCGAACCCACAGGTGGTGAAAATTTCACCCAAATCGGCCAAGAATGGCAAAAGAAAATTGCCTTCAAAGGTGTCGGTATTGAACCCATTCGACGCTTAGTGTTAAGGAAGAATCTCGCTCGCTCTCTCTCTCTCTCTCTCTCTCTCTCTCTCTCTCTCTCTCTCTCTGCCTGCGGTAGAATTCCTTCAGGTCGGTCTCTGGCTCCAATCAAATCCAGTCAGCGGCGACATGTGCCGCACAGTGTGCGGAGGGGCAAGAGCGCGAAGGTGTGCTTTTTATTTCCCCATTCGCCGCAGCCACTGCTCAATGTCAGCGTCATTCTTCTGCCGCTCAAGGCGAAGGAGGCAAAGGATGAGACATGAGACGCGTGACAATCGCATGCCGAGTGTAAAATGGCACAACAGCGAGCGAGACAAACTAGAGCAGCTGCCACACTGCACTAAACCACACATCGTACCCCAAACACACACACACACAGCCACTCAGAAGACGGCGAAAGAATACATCACTGCCACGGGGCCGCGGGGATGCAAAATTGGCGAAATCTGTTCCCTCCACCGTGTCGTGTCTTTGTCGCGTTTCGGTAAACAGACTCTCCCACCCGCCTGCTGTAACGCTCCCCTATCTACTCGAAGCGGTGAGGCAGTGAGAAGACACACACACACAACAACAGAAGAAGAAGGAAAAAACAGTCATCATCGAGCCCTTCATCGTCGACTTCAACGTCTGGCACGTCGAAAACGTGGATAAAAACGAAGGAGGGGAGAAAGGAGAAGAACGGGAGGAGTGGGGTGGTAAATGCCGGTGAATGAAAACAGCATTCAATGATAATAAAATTTCAGCAATGAAATGAAATTCATAACAACCTGAAAATGAGCACTCATTCGGATAAAAGCAACCCATAAAACCCCTCACGCCAGTGCTTTGCTCCAGCAAGCGGCGCTTCCTTCTTCCTGTGTGTGTGTGTGTGTGTGTGTGTGCTTCTGTGTGTGTGTGTGCTTCCGGGCGGAAGGAGGAGCGAAAACTTTTAGCTTGATGAAACCAGCTGCCATCGACCGTTCGCGGCCCGTCGGTGACGGAAAGAAAAGATAACGCCGAAGCGCTGGGGTTGGGTATTTGTGTGCGGTGTAGCCTACCTTTCGGGCGGGTGCTTTATTATTTCATTTCCCACGTTTCCTCCCCCCGTGCCGGCACGGTGACAATCACGCCGCCCGTTGCCGGTGCGCCTTCACGCCTTCATTAAACCGATTACGGCCTGCCCGGCCCCGGGTATCGGTACTGCCCGACTCTAACCTGCTCTGCCTGCTACTACCTGCTCCACAGATCTCCGGCACGCTGCACAACACCGGCCAGTCGCTGGTGTTCCGGGTGGAGAAGGACACGAAGCAGCATGTAAATATCTCCAGCGGCCCGCTCGCCTACCGGTACCAGTTCGAGGAGATCTACTTCCACTACGGCACGGACAACAACCAGGGCTCGGAGCACCACATCCACGGGTACAGCTTCCCCGGCGAGGTAGGTGTGCGCTGGATGCACTGCTTGCGTTTCTTTATTGCTCATTCCTGTTAGAGCTGTTGAACGCGAGAGCGGAAGAATCCACTATGGGACAGACGAGAGCGAAAAACGGTCTTTATAATCCCATCGAATCGAACCATGTTGTCAGTTTGGGTCTAGCATATCTCCTATCTCCCTACGAGTGGCTTTAAAGGACTTGACTGGGGCAGGGTCGTCACAGAGCTCGTCATTGTACCGACTTCTCCACTGTCCTTCCAAACATACCGGGCACAAAGTCCACCTCTTCCTTTCGAACACGGATCAGAGGGATAGGTCAGTTAAGGACAGCGTCCGCGTCTCAGTCGTCTCATCATCTACGTTGCAGTCCGAGCTGACTTTTGACCCAAGAAAATTGGAGTTTAAAAGACGTCCGTTTGACGCAGACCCGAGGTAATAGCAAATCGTCTTGAGATGTATTCAAACACCTTCACCTGGAACGTGACATTGGTCATGGTGATCGTTACGACATTGGTTTTGTAGTACCAGTTCTGAAACTTCACTCTCCGATGTTAGGAATACTTAAAAGCAGTTCGCCTCTCTCGCGTTGTGTATAAAAAAGAGCCCTTCTCACCTTGGAATCTTCTCTTTTCTACCTGTGGATGATTACTGCCATTCTGCACGTCGCTAACTTCACATTTCTATTAACCTTGGCTCGAACCTAGAAGCTTTATTTGACTGATTAGTTGAACTGGAGCTTCCAAAGAAACAATCAACAACAAAAAACATCAACAAACAATCAATCTCATCTTTAACGTTTGTTTAGGGCATAGCCTTAAGTATTCCTAGATCTTTACTGCCCACAACGGAGAGCTTCATCTCGGAAGGTCTTTGCAGTAGTTAGCAGCAGTGTAAAGTCGTTTTCAGACGTACCGCGATTTTCACGCTGCGATTGGCGCTAGGACGTAGCACGGTTTCAGCAGAATCTGCCAAAATCGCGCTGGAGCCAAGCTGTTAGATGTGATCGGTGGAGCTGTCAATGTGACCATCGTTGTTGTTGCATTCATGTTTATCTTGTGTCCGGCAACAGGAACGTTATTTCGCACATAATCAATTACAACCTGAAACCATTTCCACAGGAATTGCTTCCAGTGTCTGCAAAATAGTACAAAAACGCACTTGACAACTGTTCTACTGCAAAGCTGTCAATCAGCTCAACTGTACTAGTTGCCAAATTCGCACACCGTGAACGAAATCGAGCGCGATTCGGTTTTTTCGTATGGAGTTGCTGACGTCACAGCTGTCAAAAGTCGCAAACGCCAATCGCAGCGTGAAGATCGCGGTACGTCTGGAAACGGCTTAGAAAAAGGTACATGTTCGAACCAAGGCTATCTGAACTTCTTGGAGACTTCGGTGTAAGAAGATTCTTCTGTCTAATGTCAAAAATGCTAGGAATAGTCATCCGGCTAAGATCATCTTGAATGGTCCTGATATCCTCTCACAAGGAGGTAGCTACAAGGAGGACTGCTTCGGAACCCTCCAAAACTTCATCTTCAGCGGTATTACTCCAAACATTGGGACATAGGGACATAGCACGGGATGGTTTCATACACCCCAGTTTCAAGATTTTCGATGCAATTTAAAACCAAGATACATCAAAAGACATATGACGTCGTTATCTTACACAGTCCAAGCAGATCTCGCCGGGTGGAGAACGTTGATTTCTCTAGCTTCTTGCCCAAATATTCGTCACATGACCTCCACGAAGGTTCCCGAATCGAATAAAGCAGCTCTCACAGCAACCATTTGAGGGCGCATCCACATACCCTTCATTAGCTGTGTGCTGACGTGCCCGTACGTGCCCTTTTCTGGCTGCCACGTGTCCTCGTGTCACATGCAGGTGCTGCTTCTGAATGCAGCTGGGCAAAAAAAAACCAGGATCACAAACAAACAAGAAGCACTTCGCGCCACGGTAAGGCGTTTCTTGCCTTCCCCTTGGGAGGAGGTACCTCGTTTCCAGGTGGCGCGTCGGGTGTCCCATAAACTCGTTATGTAAATAAGTTTCAACGGCCGCGCAACGTACGAACGCGACACCCATTATGACAGTCTTGCAGCACGCGAACGGGCGGCCCACCTGTGTAATTGGGTCTGTGTGTGTGTGTGTTTGTTGCGCATCCTCGGAACATGTGTGTGAGTGGGTGTTCCGTGTCCTTCCGGTTTGTTTCAGGGTGGGGGTGAATAAATTCCACGCGATAAATTTACACGGGAACAGATTCCTAACATCTGACCCCGGGTCCCGGAAGGCGAAACGAAGCGAAATATCGTAAAAATTCCTTTCCCACCCACCACCCACCCCGGGGAGGTCATTTACGAACCGCCAGCTGCCTCATCCCCATCCCGGAGCGAAGGTTTTTTTTTAATTCTTTAAGAAAGCTCGAACGGGCAAAAGGGTCGCACTTGTTGTCACCGCTTGTTGTTTGTGCTGCTCGACCACCACCGGGCGGGAAAGCATACGAGGTGGGGATGATGTCGAAAGAAGAAGAGGAGAAAAAACACACACACAGCACATGCTCAAATTCGACAAGAGTTAAAAACCCTCCGGAACCGTCGGACCGTCGCCAACCGTCTGGTCGGACCGATATGAATGACCGGATGGTGGCGACGGAAAGGTGGGCGGCGAGAGGGGTGAGGGGGGGGGGGACCACCAATGTTAATAATGTGTAATTTAGTGCCAGCTAGTCATCTTGTTCGATACCGCGGCCACCACTTTTACTACGGGGTGGAGGAGAGGTGGGGGAGGGAGGTGGGTGTTAGAGGGGGTGGGTGGTAATATGAGGTTCGTCGTTTCGAGAGCGGCAGCGGCAGTTAATGCCTGCCATTTTCCTGAACGGTAGTTTTCGCCCCTATCGCCCGCCATCGGGGCCGCCATCTTGCCAGTTTGAACTTCCGGGGCGCGCTCCGAGCTAGTTGCCCGAGGCCGGGGACCGGGGAAACGCGACGGGAGGTGGGAAAGAAAACTGTTTTAACGATTATGACTTTCCGCTTATCGGTGGCTTTTTATCGTTTTGTGCAACGTTGATTTTCCGTTTTCCGCGCTCGGTCTTTTGTGTATGTGTGTGTGTGTGTGTTGCGGATTTCTACTTGGTGGGATTTTGTTTTCCATCGTTTCTTCTGCTGCGAGCGCACCAACAAACAACAACAAAAAAACGGCAGGCACAATAGCCTCCCGGTGCTATCAACTTCCGGTTCCTGCCGATGCAGCTGTTTTCATTTTACATTTTTATTATCCTGCTGCCATTACGGTTGACCCCGAAACCGCTTGCGAAACCGTTCGCAGATCCAGCTGTACGGCTTCAACAAGGAGCTGTACCACAACATGTCCGAGGCGCAGCACAAGGCCCAGGGCATCGTCGGCATTTCGCTAATGCTGCAGATCGGCGATACGCCCAATCCGGAGCTGCGGATAATTACCAGCGCCTTCAATAAGGTGCTGTACAAAGGTAAGGAGGTGGTGGGGGCCGGGTTTCGCTGCACCGTATCACGCCGTACGGCCCGGTTTTTTCTCTTTTTTTTTTGTTCTCCGCACACACACAGGATCGTCGACGCCGATCCGGCACATCTCGCTGCGATCGCTGCTGCCGAACACGGAGCAGTACATGACGTACGAGGGCTCGACCACGCATCCCGGCTGCTGGGAGAGCACGGTCTGGATTATCCTCAATAAGCCCATCTACATCACCAAGCAAGAGGTAAGGCGCCTGGAAGGTAGACTCTATCGCATCGCGTAAGCCGCGCTCCCGGGCTGGAGGTGCATTTAGAGATCGGGTGAACGTTTAATCGTTTTTAGAGGGGGAAACATGAGGAGATGGAAGAAAATTATGTTCTACAAAGTTGAACCCAGCAAACGAGTGCGTCTTTTTATGATTTTTCCACATTTTTTAAAACACTTTTACTATTTTTTTTGCCAAATAAATAAATGCTTCATGCAACATTTAAAAAAACACTTACGGAATCCTGTTTTTAGCCGACAGAAATAATTATTTTAAAATTCGTTGAAAAATATAGGACATAATCAACGACCTCGACTGTCATTGACATATTTTTGGAAGATTTTTAAAAAATCTTCTTATACCCTCTTATGCAGTTCTTAGGGTGTAGTTATCAAAGCTTGGTGTTTTTTTTCAGAATTTTGTGCGTTTTTATTCTGGTTTTAATTTTAAATAAACGCTTACATTATTCTTGATGGTTTTTGAGGTTGTTGAAAAATCCCTTGTATTTTTTACGAATTTTAAAAAATATATTTGGGTAGTAAAAAAAACGAATGTTCATGAGTGTTTGTATAAATATAGCACAAATGAACTACAGCATCACCTCGCAAAATATCAAAGAATGAGAAAACTATTCTGTAACATCTAACGTCTCTTGATAGACAAGATCACGAATAGAAAGTTTCTACAGGATATTAACATTTGTTAATAAGTAAATTGGAAATTAGCAGAAAAAAACTAGAAAAAGAAGAAGAAAAAAACAGTAGCATAAAAAATACAATAATAATAATAATAATAATGTGCAATATAAGGAAATATAAAACAGAAAAAAGAAGCCTCAAACAAACCTCTGAACCTCAACAGACCTTGACCTTGACAATAAATAAAAATTACAGACAATGACATAAACACACTGACAGTACACACCCATACACACAAAGAAAATAACATAAAGAAGAATAAAGAGAAGTGGACTCATTGGTACTCTCTTTCACTCATTATGTTTTCCTCTCGCCTCTGATTATGTTTTCTTGTCAGAAAACAAAGGAGGATACAATCTAACTACCTAGGAAGAAAAAGAAGAAGAGAAGAAAAAGAGAAGAGAAAAAAAAAGTATAACTCTGTTACATGGTTTAGTTTTGCCCATGGTGTAAACAGTAGTAACAATGTTCGTAAAAATGCGCAAAAATCATAAAAAGATGTAGTTGCTTATTACCTACAACAAAGTAGAGTACCATTTTCGTCTATATATTCAAGTTTTAGATCTATTCTCAGAAAAGCATGTGGTGGAATTTATACTTTAAATGTCCTATTTATCCATTCCAGATAAGTGAATTATCAGTGCTTTTCATTGTTATATTTTTGTCTTATTTTTGATCAATTCTTATTTTAAAATACACTAATCAAACTGTAGGAAATTTAGGTTTAAGCAATAAAACATCTAGGTGCATAAATTTAGTGGTTTACACAGGTGCATAAGTTTAGGTAAAAAAACAAATTATGAAAGAAAACGTTCGCCTTCACCCGATCGCTGGTTGTACCTTAAGGAGGAACAAAATGGAGGAGCATTACAAGAAAAAAAGCATACACGTGTTGTTTATCTACTTCCTTCTCTCCCCCCTTCTCTCACTCTCTCTTTGTCTCTCTCTCTTTACCTCCATAGCTGTACGCGCTCCGGAAGTTGATGCAGGGCTCGGAGCAAACGCCGAAAGCGCCGCTGGGCAACAATGCCCGGCCGCTGCAGGCGCTACACCACCGCACGGTGCGGACCAACATCGACTTCGCCAACACGGGCGTGAGTAAGGTAAGCGACCTAATCCCACTAATGAAAGCAACAGAAAAAAGCACACACACACACACACACCCATAAACCACCGTGCGCGATTAATCCGGTTCGTTTTCTTGCCTCCATTCGCTTCCGCCCCCCTACCAGACGCTGAGCTGCCCGACGATGTACAAGGACATGTACTACAAGGCGAACCGCTGGACGTCCGAGATATCGGCGCGCGGCCGCGAACGGGGCCTTCCGGACATCGACAGCGTGTTCCACTCGCTGCCATAGTGGCAGAAGGACCCGTTTCGCGGTGCCGGCCCCCGGGGACATTGACGGCTGCCCCGTGCCGGCAACACCCCTAACGAGTCCTGCGAGTGTGCGTGTGTGCGGCGGGTTGCCGCCCTTCCAGGCGCACGGCGCCGTTCGCTGCCCAGCTGGGTGGCTCTTTTCGTTCGTCGTTCGTAGTTTACCCTCTCTCTCTCTCTCTCTCTCGAGCGCTCCTTCCTACTCATTCACACACTTACACACTACACACACACACACACACACACACTCATACGCATACTGTCTTTATCTTTCTCGCTCCTTACGCTATCCGCAGAAAAAAAAACATTAGAGGACTTATTAAAAAAACGAAACGACAGAGAGAAGAGGAACGAGAAAAAAAGGTAAAACAAAACTGAGCCACATGCCTATACACAGCGGAAGAAAGCAAAAACATATACCTATAAATATACATACACATATATGAGAATAGAGCAGCCTACTCAATAGAAAACGCTCGGATCGCCACGTAGCAATTAAACGAAACACACACTCACACACACACACTAGTACAAGTGTGTTTTGGATGTGCGCGCTGGACCAGTCCCGTCGCTTGCTTCGAAAGCAGCCATACTGTAAACTTATAATCATTCTTATGACCGTGTCTACCGCAAGCGATGCCAAACGATGATCGTACGCAACAGCAACAAAAAAGAAGAAGAAGAAGAAGAAGAAGAAGAAGAAGAAGAAGAAGAAGAAACCCCCTTACGGAAACAGGACAGGAAGGAACACAGTGTGGCGCCCGCATGAGGGCCCCCACGCTAGGCGCGAGCCTCGTTTATTCTAGTGGACAATAATTATGGAGACGGAGGACAAACAGAGAGAGAGAGAAAACAAAATGGAGCAAAATGAAAACAGTCTATCATCGTCGTGTTAGGATTCCGAACGCTTCGCAGCATAGCCAGCCGGGCGCAGGTAAACGGACGGGCGCACTAGCCCTTCGACGGTTTGTTATCGTCCTGGCCCTGGGCTCGATCGAATAGAAGAGAGCGAGAGAGAGAGAGAACAAGAAAACGCTTACAAACAGGAGCGGTCGTCGCAATTACGTCCGCTGTCAGCCGGTTCGCCGCTTGACGCGCACTTCGAACTGTCAATTTAAAGTACCGCGAGCTGTCAAAAGTGGTGTGATGGTGGGATGGTTTTGTACATAACTAGTGGGCGCGTTTGACGGAGCGTCCGATGCTAGGCAGAACAGGATATGAAATTGTACCGCAGCAAACACAATTGCACCGCGCCCGAACCATAACCGACAGACCATGTTGCACACACACACAAACACACAGTGGAGCACGACAGCAGGCAAACTTCAAATTAAAAGTGCTTCTCATATGTAGCCGGGGGGCGGGGGGGGGGGGGGGGGCTTCGCGA
>KB672824.1:1924098-1936940 GCA_000349145.1 Anopheles dirus
CATCATCATCATCATCATCATCATCATCATCATCATCATCATCATCATCAAATTTATCACTTTGTATATCTTATGCTACGCACCAGAATTCAATGTTTGGCGACGACCCTGGGTGTTTTATCTCTCATAAATTGCTTTATTCGCATACATGCATGTTTTACAACAATTAACGGACATTGCATTTCTAGAAGCCTCGGAAGATTACTAAAGCCTCGGTTTTCTGGGACAGGGTGGTTATAAACAGACTGACGCTTTGACATAGAAAATGACATATGACACAATGGTATGATGCGTTGAACATTACAGGTTCTTTAAACAAGTAATGACAAATAACAAATTTATATGTTTTGATATTTTAACAACGAGCATAACAATTGCAGTCGTCTCGGAAGATTACGAAAGGATTTCTTGGCCATGGTGGTCATAAATAGACTGACGTTTTGACACAGAAAATGACAGATGACACAATGGTCTGGCAAACAACTAATTCATATTTCTCGCCTATTTCCATCGGCAAGTTTCGCGTCGTATTGCTGTCTCATATTATTACTTTTGCTAAAAGTTTATCAAACTGATCTCGAAAAGCAAAATTACTGATACTTAATTGACCCTTCCTCCTAGGAAGATTTTAACAAACTACGTAAAAGGTTATCGTAAACTCATTTACTCAGAAGTTTAAAAACGAACAATTTAAGAATTATAACCAGAATTCTGTTTCACCAAACTGCCCACTGTTGCAAGGTGCGCACCGTGATGATTGGGATAAAGAAAAGTGTTTTTTTTTCTGCTTCGCCTTGTTCTTGACCCACCGAGCGGAGAAGATAAACGAAACACCCCTTTTTTGTGCGCACCGGCCCGAGCGATCCCATAATAAACGACCCCCCTCTTCCCCCAACTACACCCTCCACCCTCCGATATGACAGCTTAACACGGGCACGATCCACAACCGGCACCGTGACATCGATCCGGCTCGAAGGACCGAAAAGTCAATATTGATAGTCAATTAATTATACAATTTGCACACAATTTTCAGCTCAAACAACGCGCCCCTTTCGCCGCCCCCGGTCGTTGGGTGGGAGGGAAATTTTATTACGCTTACATCAAACCCCCCTCCTTCCTCTTTATCCCCCCGCCCCCTCTTTATCGTACTTCAAACAAAAGCAAAACAAAAAAACCACAAAAACACCTCACGCTGCCCCTGCCAGTTATGATTATTTCCCTATCCGTGACATTGTTGTGCACACACAGACACACATATACCCTCAGGTCGAGTGGGGGTGTGTGAAGCCATCGATTTTATGGGCAGGATGGCATGTTTCGATATTGCCATTAAATTGCGATGAATAATTTAAGCCACATCCCGCTTCGGGTTAATGTTTTATCGCCGAGCGATACTTTCGGTTTCTGTTGGGAAAGCGGAAGACGGAACTAAATGCGCTCCACTTCGGTCATCATCGTTGCGCTGATTTCGAACGATTCTTGAGCGAGTCCGCTACGTGTTGCTCGCAAGCACATGCGACAACCGGTTGGCCGATGATGATTGTCCCTGGAGGGGAACAGTTCGGACAACATAATATACCCACTGGGACCGGTGCGTTTCACTGCCCCTGATGATATCGCTCCAAGTCACCGGGAGACGCGCGAGACCTACATTTCCATCCTGGTCTGGCTCGACGTGTATCCATATTTAATGCGTTAAAGCCGGGCGGGCAGCGAAACTTTAAACTCGGCGCTCGGTATCGCTTCATCGGGGTCAAACAGCGCCACGTGCTACATTCGAGCGCGGTTTCGGGATGAAAGTATTTCCGAAGCGCCCTGACCACGTGACCACCTGCCTGGCTGGATGCAGGAATGCGAAAGGTGCCCCCGGGTAATCCGGTGTAAATGTTTATCGGATTATGCTCGTCGCCATCGTGTGCTCTCGGCACCAATTAGGAGCATTCCAGGTAGCGTTGGGTCGGGGTTTGCGAAAGAGCTACCTCATCCGCTCCGTTCACTCGTACGGAGTGCGCTCCGCTGGAAGAGTAATCCAGCTCCATATGGAGCTAGTTCGCCTCTACCGCTCTGTACACAAAGCTGTATCGCTCATCCACTCCGTGCAGAGGAACGGAACGAGCCCGCTCCGAATAAAACTACCCAACAAATCCTCTCCAAACGGTCGCAATATCGCTCCCGCTCCAGAGCGCTACCAGCTCCATACTGAAAGTGAAGAGCGAACGCCCCAGGTTTTTTTTCGATTATTTTTCAAGTTTTCGGCTACGTTTCGACTCTACGGGCCTGTCTGAGCATGCTGAGTCTATTTTTGGATCGAACTGTTCATTTCAATCTTAAAGGATACCCTTTTAGCCCATTTCGTAAAGATAGTGTTATACCTTTATGGGACAAAACTTGATCATAAAGGAATATTGAGGCAAAAGCAACTGGTACACATTCTCGACCGTTTATTTATTTATGGAAATAAATCTAATTATATTATCGAGGTAGCCAATATCTAGCTTCGGAACTCCCTTTTGCGCTCCGCTCACCTTTGCGAGCGGGAGCAGTTCACTCCGCTCCTTCAAAAAAGCCAATGTGCTCAACCCTGATTCCAGGCCAGGTGTGGTGAAAAATAGCCTTCAAAAGCAACATAGAACTCTGCTTCTCACTCTCACACACAAACACATACAAATCAAGCCTGCGTCGAGTCTGTCTCGCTCATGCGTTCGTAAGCGAGAAGAGCAACCCAGCTCCGTATGGAGCTAGTTCACCTCTACAGCTCTCTACACAGAGCTGTAACGCTCATCCGTTCCGTACAGAGCTACCAAACGAACCCGCTGCGAACAGAGCTATCAAACAAAATCGCTCCAAACGCTTGCAATATCGCTCCCACTCCATAGCTCCGTACCGAAAGAGAGGAGCGAGCGCTCCAGGTCTCCGTATGCGATTTTGTCGTAGATTTTGCTAGTGTTTTGTTACTATTTCGACTCCACCGGCCATTCTGAGCATACTGAGTCTATTTTTATATCGATCTGTTCATTTCCATCTAAATGGATGAATATTAGCCCGCTTTGTAAATCTTGTGTTACACCTTTCGAAAGGAATGTTACGGCGAAAGCATCTGTTGGTATTTTTCTTTTTTTTATTTATATACGGAAAACATCTAATTATTCAGTTGTGATATCTAATATATAGCTTGTGATAAGAGCGTAGCTGGCTTATACGCTCCACCCATCATTGTGAGCTGGAGCAGTTCGCTCCGCATCCTTCAAAAGAACCACTTCACTCAACCCTAATTCCAGACCAGGCGAGGTGAAAAACAACCTTCAGACCCGACGTCCCTGAAGTCCTGGGCGGTGGGAACCGCACACGGAAAAGAAGATTAAATGGTTGACCGAATCGTCCCACACAAAAGCGCCGAAGTAGATTTGAATAATTTGCCCATTTCCGAGCGTTCGTTCAATAATTTCGGCAACGGGTTTCGGCGGTCCGGAGAACGGCAAGCCCGAGAGCTGCTTATGCTAATGAGTGCGCTCGCCGCGGCGCACCGGGGCACCGACAAACAAGCGGCGATCGAAATCGACGCTCGAATATGAGCGATGCCGTCCCGTGCACAATGGATAATGATTATTACATTGTACGGCCCCGATTGGGTCGCTATTTGCAGGTGCAGGCGACTCGAGCGGCTAGTGCGCGGTACTCACTTCGCCCGAACTTCGACGTTCGAAGCCAGGTAACTAGGACGAACGCCGCGACGGGCGACAGAAATAAGATTTTCCAAAACAAGTTTAAAGCCCTCACGAGTAATCAGCTCGTCAACCCGGTACGTTCGATGGCGCTGGGAGGGGGAGAAGAGAAAAAAGTGTCCTCTGCCCCGAACCCCGAACAGCTTGAGAGCGGAAGTTTCGGAGCGGAGTCGGCATTCGGACCGAAACTTTCCACTCCGATCTGCCTGTTCTGCCGTGCCCGGAATCGAAGTCCCGAATCGAAGAAAACGCCGCTCGAGCGTAAAACGATAACATCACGTACGGGGCACATCCTTCCCTAGGACACACGTACACACACACACACACACAACTCAGACTACATCATTAAAAGTGAATTTGCATTCTTTCCAGCCCACTCGTTTGTTTGCAAACGAACCGCGCCACCGCGCCACCGCTAATGGTCTCGCAGCGAGCGAACTCAATCGAGAGTGAAATCGCGAACCTTCGATCAGTGGGCTTGCTTGGGGGTGTGTGTGTGTCTCTCTCTCTCTCTGTTTATTGTTCGCGCCAAACCGAACCGCCTGATCAAAGTGAGGCAAGCTGACACAAAGCGGGAAGATGGTTCATTAGACGTACCGTTCAATAAATACGGAAAACAGCAGGAGGATCGGATTGCGGGAACGGCTGCACTGGGAAGATATAATATTTCTTCCTGCAAACAGTTCTTACAACATGACTATTCAGAGAAAAAAAATGAAGCAAGTTATATGCTATTTCTTGCATCATACCAGTTTTTGTTGGTTGTTTTTTTTTCTATCAAAATTGTGACGAAGAAGAAAATTAGTAGAATCATGTTTGAAGCTTATAACTCTGTTTTCACACTTCGATTAAGGGTGCACAATTTCGAAGTGTTTGAAAAAGTCAAATGGATTCGTAAGAAAAATGTATTTCGCTGGTTGGATTGAATAATGGCTGTTAAGGTGAGACCACATGACAGCAACCCAAGAAGCAGCAGCAAACAGATTGCATACTTTTCGGCGCTGAAACGTTTCCGGCGGATTGCAGCAATTGATTTCCAGGGGCCCAACTTGATTTGATTTGAAGACAAACAGCCACTTTCATCCCTTTTAAACGCATTACGCTCGTACAAGAAACCCAACATTCCCAACTGTCAAACGTTCATCTTTGAAGCGTAAACAAACACGTCAGTTGTTAGCAAGCGGTTTTTAAATCAACCCTTAAAATGAATCATTTCAATCAACTTGTATAGATAAAGGTCTCTCAGACGACCAGCAGTAAATGAACAACGGTTTCCTCTATTTATAATGAATATGTTATCTGTTTGTTTGATGTTGACACCTTTCCAACCCGTCAACTGTGTGCGAGCTGTCAAACTTTGTTTCTTTCCTGTGAAATGGTTGTTTGACAGTTGCTGTTGGGTGAAAGTTGCTATCGTTTTTGTTGTTATCGTTGCTATCGTTTTGTAGAACCGAAAATCAAATTATAATAAAATTATTGTCATTAAATTAAATTAAACTATTATCAAACTATTTCAGCATTTCGATCAGGGTTTGAGTGATCTCGTAATAAAGGGTGATAAGGTTTCGAAGGAAAAATATATTAGATATTGAAATACATAAAGTTATTGATTGAAAAACGAAAATAACAATTATTAATTCAGTATTTAAATTAATCAAAATGAAAGTTAAAGTTAATATAAAGGTTGAAAATAAAAAAAAATAAAAATTATTGTACAATAAATAAATTTAATAAATTAGTGTAGACAAATCCACTTATTAAAATATGCTTACATAATAAATCTAATGTATGTATATTTGTCGTTTAGAGTTATTTATTATTCATTATTTATTCAAAACTGTGACTGACGTACACAGGACGTCTTGTCACATATAAAATATAAAATACAATAGTCTTAAAAGCTAGGCGAGCTAACAGACATTAACAAAGTACCTCTAAAATTTGACGTGGACAGGTGAAAATCGAAAGACCTAAACTCACTATTAAACGCTTTGGACATTGCAAGCAACGGTTTGTGAAAACTATAAAGTTGGTTGCGATGTGCAAGACTAAGGAACGCATTTCGTCTGGACGTGATGCGAGTAGATCAGGCGCGTCAGTGGTAGAGTCAAGAAGCTTAGTGATAAACATACATTGAGACACTACTCGTCTGCCCTTGAGAGTTTGCGTTGCAAATAATAAACAGCGAGTCCTGTAGTCGGGTCTTGGTAGCGTGGTATTCCAGTTTAACCTGAGATAAGCTATCCTAGTGAACTTTTTTTGAACGGCCTCTATTTTCGACGACCAGTAAGCGGAGCACGGAGTCCAAATGGCACTATTGCTTTCTAAAATAGAACGTACTAAGCAGTTGTACATAGCCTTTAAACAGAAAGGGTTACTAAATTCACGAGACTGTCTGGCGATGAATCCTAGCATCTTGTTGGCTTTAAGAATGATGTGTTTGTATTGAGCAGTAAACGTGAGTCGCTCATCTAACATTACACCTAGCTCACGAACAACAGTGAGACGTGGTACATTAAAATCATGAATATGAAAAGACGATGCGATGAAAAGACAGGACTGAACATTGAGCAACAGAAATACGCAGGTTGTTGGCAATACACCATTTAGAGAAACTATCTAGCATACATTGTAGCGCGATACAGTCCAGGCTATTGTCAATAATCTTAAACAATCTTATATCGCCCGCATACAGTGAACAGTTAGTTTCCGGAATAACATTGGTCACGTCGTTAATAAATAAGTTGAATAAATAAATAAGTTGAGTTCTATAGAGTTGATTCTATATTCAGTCTTTTCCTCATTGTTCTTTTCGACATTACTCACATTGCTTTCGTCTGATGCTGGCTTAAGAAATCAGGAGCAGTGGACGAAAATACTGAGCCAATATTAAATCCTTCCAAAAATCGGTGAAACTCGTATAAATGCGTCATAAAAGACTTGCCATAGGCCTCAAATAAAGGAACAGAACTCGTTGAAAATGAGTTCACGTATCACAAAAATCAGCTTCGAAGTTTTAATATTTTCATTATCTCCAAACGTACTTCTTGGATTGCGCTGCGCGAGAAGCGAGCCCACCATCGAGGCTCATTTCGAAAAAGTTCAACCGCTTCGTTTCCGACCAATTGTACGTGCGAGCGCGTGATGGTACCCGCAGCATAATGCGATGAGTTATTGCAACACAAACAGCCCGCTAATGCAACGCCACCTCCCACCGCCCGGGCAAAAAGTTTAGCCCGGCACCGAGGCGTAAACGCAACGCTTCACGCTCTGCCGGGACGTCCTCGTTGGACGTTTTCAGCCGCCGTGCCGGAAGCAAAAATCAATTGCCCAGGGCAGGGCAGCCGAAAGCCCGAACGCCTGACTGACCATTTGGGGCGATGAATTACGATATAGTGTTAAGGCGAAGGAGCAACTTCGTGCTGGGAGTTTCTCGCACGGGCGAACCCCGAGGTGGCGGCGTCACGGGGCAGGAGGAAACCGCATCATGTAATAAAACAAGTGTAGATGTTAATTTGAGCCTAAACTAAACGACCCAGCGTCGTCGTCGCCGTCGTCGTCGGCAGTCGTCGTCGTCGCCGGCGGTATCACTATCTAATCATTTCGCACGAATCTACATGATCCACTTCAGCACTTCCGACCGTCAGGAGCAGGAGCTCCAGCGAGCAGGCGATGAAACCCACACGAGTGTGTGTGCGGAACGGCAAAAATTTGAATAACAAATCATTTGGGAATAATTTACACATTACCCCCTTTTGCGCTCACATTCACTGCGATGTCTGTGTGGTCCATGCCCATGCCAGACGGTGGGCGTATGGAAGGCTAAAGTGTGTCCTCTCGAACGCTACGCACTGCTACCCCCACACACATGCAGACACACGCTCCCACTCCCAGGTTCTCCCGAATTTCATTTTTCCTCCGTTTGCTGAAACCGTTGGCGAGGTTGACGAGCGCTCTGCATAATGCCTGTCCTGTCTGTGAGCCGTGCGCAGCTGAAGATGCATTCCG
Organism: Anopheles dirus; assembly: GCA_000349145.1. Taxonomy (NCBI): domain Eukaryota; kingdom Metazoa; phylum Arthropoda; class Insecta; order Diptera; family Culicidae; genus Anopheles; species Anopheles dirus. Next base: position 1,931,829 of record KB672824.1, read on the forward strand.
ACCGCTCCGGAGTCCACGCTCTTTCGCCGCCACGGCCGCGCGGACAATAGGCTGACATGGGCTGTTTGTTGGGACTTTGTTTCGCTCCCTCCCGCAGGCGCCGTTCACTTCTTTCGCACACCGGGCTACACCGGGCCTGACACCGATTAAACGGTGACGGGCATACTTTGACAAGTTCCTGGACGGAGCGCGCATGTGTGCCGGTACGTATGTGCAATCCAGTGCCTAAATGAAGTGTTTCCACACACACACACACACACACATCCAGACGGCAGTTCGTTATCTTGCGGTCGACTGTTCCCCACCCCTAAGGGGCCCTCGAGGCCTCGGGGAGATTTTGTTGCACATTCACACACCGGACAGACCGACAGACACGGTGGAGGACGGGCCCCATCACTTATGTATGCACCTGCTCCGCCGGCCGTCCCGGTACGCTGGATGATTCTCCAACCCCCCCTTCCGTACGAGGTCGTTTGGGCATGATAATCGGATAAGTTTCATGAACATTACATCCGGCGTCCGATTGCTGGCACACCGGTGCCCGATTATCGGGACGGCGCTGCTGCGAGACCGGCCACCGAACACATCGATGAACACCCCCCGTTCCTGACGGGGGGCACTGCGCGCACCGGTGATGAATAATGTGTGCTAAACGTTGCGCCCGGGGCGCCCTGGGACTCGGGGGAGGCAGGGACACCACAGTGCGCATTTATGTCCATTAGCAAGTTGCGTGTCCGTCCGAGCTGCGGCGTCGGTGTAGTGGTGGGCACTGTGGCCGAAAGGAGGCACAGCTCCACTCCGATTCTAGACTGCAGACTGCAGGTTCCAGAGCTCGTCTCCATAGTCCAACGCCAACTCCAGACTTCGACCTCGACTTCGTCTTCATCTCTGACGGCAGACCCCGATTCCAACTCCAATTCCGACTCCGACTTCAGATCCAACTACATCCACTTCGACTCCAATTTGGCTCCAGGTGTCAAACTGCAAATTCCAAACTCCGACTCCAGATTCCAAACTTCGTCCCCGACTTTGTCTCCGTTTCTAGACTCTATACTCCATACTCCGACTCCTATAGATTCCAGACTTGCATACTTCAGATCCTAGATTCCAGATTCTAGATTCCAGATTCCAGACACCGACTTGGACTCCAACTCCAACTCCGACTATAGACTCCAGCTTCCAGACTAGACCCTGACTCCGACTCCAGACACAAAACCCTAGACGCCAGACTCTACACTCCAGACTTCTGATTCCAGGCTCCGACAACGGATCAAACTTCGAATCTGACGGCAGATCCGCCTACATCCACTGCGACTCCGACGCCGACTCATACTCCGACTCCAACTCCAGACTTCAGATTCCAGTGTTTACACATCGACTCCAACTTTAACTCCGACTCCGACTCCACACTCCGACTTTAGCCTCCAGATTCCAGACGATGACTTCGACACCAAAAACGAAACCCTAGACTCCAGACTCTGATTTGAGACTCCGACTCCAACTCCAACTCCGACTCCATAATTCGACTTTAACCTCCAGAGTCCAGACGTTAACACCGATTCTTACTCCAACTTCATACTCCGGCTATAGACTCAAGATTCCATACCAAACTCAAACTCATGCACAAACTCCGACTTCAGACTCAAAACCTCAGACTGCACGGTCCATACTCCAGATTATTGACTCCAGACTCCGGCTACGACTCAAACTACGAATACATACTCCGACTCTAACCTCCCGATTGCAGATTCCGACTTTAACTCCGACTCTGATTCCTTCTCCAGCCCCGAGATCCAATTCCGCGGTACTGACGGAGTACCTATGATGATCCGACCGTCCCCACATCGTCCTGCTGACCATCACCATTCCAAACGTGTGTCGATTTTGAATACAAAAAACAGCAACAGTCTTTAACGCCCTGCTTCGTTTTTAATGCCACGCACGGGGTCACCCCGATTGCGGTCAGCAAACCATCGTGACCCAAGCGCAAAGGTGAACTTTACTACCGAACCATCGCGCACTACAGCTCGAGCGTTCTTACGGCCCCAAATCCAATGAGCGACGTTATGCCGAATGGTCGTTTCCGCTTCCCGTAACATCAGAGCATCGGGTTAAATGGTATCGGCTTGTTTCTTTTTTTGTTTTCGTTTTCACTGTGGCGTGGCACTTATTTGACAAGCCACTTATGCGGAGGGACGCCATCTTTGCGCTGAGTCATTCGCATTCCAGAACGCACTCGAGGCTGTCAGCGTCCGTTACAAGGGTTGCCGCCGGGAAGCGAGTGGGCTCATTTTGCCCGTGCTAGGCCGGGCGGTGGGCACCGTCAGGACTCGGAAGATTCTAAGCTCATGCCACCGCCAGACGTGCCTCCTTAGCGTCTGGTGCTTGTACCAAAACCCAAATCTGGCAGCATTATGTTGTTTTCTCATTTTCCCCACTCTAAAGGCGACGGAAGGGTACGGGGTGGGGCGTAGGCGAACAAATTGTTTATTATGTGTCGTATAGATCAGTCCCGCGTGAACCCATTCGTGACAGCGCGCGCAGCGCACGTAATCACATTCGTAGCCCCCGCAGACGTATAATTGCTTCCCGGCGCTAGACGCTAGATGGCGCGGGCGCCATGTTTGCGACACGCTAGAACAACTTCCCACCGCCGCGGTCGGGTGTGTTGGGAGATGGGATTTTCTATTTGCATAAAAACGCCCCTCCCGCCTCCAGGCTCCGGTGCCCCGCGCGCGCGGTATCTTCCAGCGCTGAGATTGCACTTCCGGTTGCGCCGGAAGGAAGCGGCGCTCGCGAACAGCGAGCGAGGAACTCCGGCAACAGAAAAAACCAACAACGAAAAAGTGAGGTTAGTGCACCGGCCACGACCGACGAGCCACGAGGATAGATGGCGCTGGTCAGCTGGACACGGTGGTGGCCACAGTAACCGAACGAGTGTGGACGTCGAGTTCGAGACTCGGACTGTCACGGACGTTGTGTGCACGACAACGAGAGAGGGCGTGTGTGAGAGAGCGAGCGCGCGAGAGCGCACTTGTTTGCCCTTCGTTGTGGGCGCCCCGGGGAGGGAAAGTTTTCCCTGTTTATTTTGAATTAATTTATGGAATAAAATTGGAAAAACATTTTTCCATACTCTCAGACATTCCGAGCGTATCCGAGCGCCACGGTTCCACGTGCTCTGTGCGAGTGTGTGTGTGTGTTTACGATTCCAATTCCAGCAGCTACCTCTTCGCTTCTTCGCCGGCTTTGTCGCCCGTTGTCAGGACGTGGGTGGTGGCAGTCAGTCAGTCGCGCGTAGTCACGGCTTCCTCACCATTCTACGCAAATCCGGGCGAACGACGACGGCTGTAGCTCATCGTTCGATGGATGTCGCTTTGCGGGCGCTGAGCAGCGAAGCACTGGGAACCCCGGGGATATAGGACTTTTTCTCTTCTTGCTGGCCGTTTCCGTTCTAGCACAGCGGAAGATAAGCGCATGAAGAGATTGTTCCCCTGCCCACGAGGAAACCGAACCAAAATACTCCAAGCTAAGAAAAAAAAGCTGTTGAGCAAGTATGTGGTCGGGGTGAAACTTGGTACAGTGAAGTACGGCCGTGCTATCTCCCCGGCGAAGGACGTACTCGCACGTTTCAGCCAGCGTCCAGTGGAAGCCACCAGTATGCTTATTTCTTTACAGCCATCACTTTTTGTTGGTCCTTCGAGCCGGATTCCGGCTCCGGCTATCCGTTTACACCCGCCTGAGGGTGCCACATTCGATTTGGCCACCGCACCAGTGTTGGCTCGATGGGCGAAAAGGACTTGTGGAACCAATTACCAGACCAGCGCGTTAATCATCGTCCCGATCATTGAGCCTGACACACCGAAGCCAGCGGGACGCTGAAGGGGAGAAACCCATTGTGCACCGGGCCCAAACAGCGTCACTTATTTATGACGGTCTGCTGTTTCGGGGCGATTGCTTAAGGAACCTGGCGCCACGACACGGGCGACCAGGCAGAACGCCAGAGTACAACAGGCTACCCGCAGCCGAACCGGCCGCGTGGTCAATGTTTGTGAAATATTTATGATGCTCCTTTGTACCGTGCCGCCGGCAGCAGGTCAGTAGCGCACCGCAACCGTTCGCCCTCTCACGCGGGTGGCGGGAGTTCACCCCGAACTAATAACCCCTGTGTACAACTGTTCAACAACCGGTTGCAGTTGTCGTACGCGCGCTGGAGACAATTATTAAACCACTCGGTAAGCTTGCGAGCGTGGTGCTCCCGGCCGGCAGGAAGGTGATTACTTTATTGCCGCCGCCGCCGCCGCCGCCGCCACCGCCGCTACCGACCCGATTGGTGATGATAGCGAATTAGTGCCGTTGGGCCAGGAGGTGGAGGATGAACAGACTAAAGGAACAGACGAAACCCTGGACATCCCACCGATCAATCGACAGGATTCACAGCGTTCCAAGAGCGGACAAGAGGGTGTGTTTATGAAGTAACTTCATGCCATGAAAAGGCTGAATATTGGGATATGTAGGAGTAAAGTTTTAAAATATTGAGGAGTTTAAATGAAACACTTCTAACTGCGCCTTCAAATGTCAAGTATAATTTTGACAGTTGACAGTACTGCTTCAGTGGCGCCATCTGGATCTGCGGCGAACTAAACGTAACATAGCGTGTTCGTAGAAATAAATAAACAAATACACTGGAAGTGTGCAATGTCTCTCCAATGTTTTGAACTCCACTGGGGTCGAAAAAAAACATAAAAAATGACGACCGTGCTACGTGTAACACTTAGAATTACTTTTGACGTTAGAAGTTGAATACTAGGATACCAGTTTTCTTATTTTTGTTTTGGACAAACAATGTCAACTCGAAAACATCATGGCAATGAAAAAAGCAAGTAGCTCGAAACAAAAAAAGGAAGTAGCTGCATCTAAGAACTCCTTGAAAAGATATTCACGATCCTTTCTCTCATATTTCCAGTCCAAGTTCCCTAACCGTATTAGAATTATTAAGTTGAGGATAGGCTAGGCTAATTTGAAGATAGTACATAAATATTCCTTTTGTTAAGCCTACTAGGCTGACAAGTTTATTTTGTTATAATAATAATAATAATAATAATAATAATAATA
>KB672824.1:1947430-1958879 GCA_000349145.1 Anopheles dirus
TGGGGGGGGGGGGGGGGGGGGGGGCGGCTCCAAAAGGGGCCGAGGAGGGAGATCCCGGGCCGTATTGATTAATTGACTGCCGTCTGCCTCGTAACTCGTCCGGTGCGACCGAATGGCACCGCATACGTTTGCTTTTCGTCGGATTGCCGGATATATCGGTATCGATTACTCACGCCCACGCTCAGAGAGAGAGAGAGAGAGAGAGAGAGAGAGAGAGAGAGAGAGGGGGAGATGAGAGATGCACTCATGTGCATCTGCCCGTCTTGAAACGCTCCGACTCTGGCCCTTCGACGTCGTGTTTGGATCTTTTGAAATCGGCACCCGGCGAAGATCCTGCTGACGGGCGCTACCGGACGCTCGTCTCATTCCCACGTACCGAGCAGGGGCCGGTACTGCGACATTCCTCTGAAGCGACGGCGGCATCCTGCTACGCATCCGGAGCAGCGTGGAGACAAATGACAGTAAAATAAGATGAATTATTTATCGCTTTCAAGGCACGGTCCGCTTCGCCGAGAGCCCTGTCTGGGGCATGTTTGTCTCCTGCGGCGACCGCAGGAGTCCTCGCACAAGAGCGTGACTTCCGCCGGCGCTGGGAGGACATTTTCAATAACCATCTTCAAACGCCAATCCGTGGCACACCTCGATTCCGGCACAGACGCGTTCGTCAGATGAGAGACTTTTTTGTTGGTCCTTCGAACCGGATCGCCCGGAGAAGCTTTCTTCTGCTCGGCCCATCCAATCTGGCTTCTGGTCGCTGCGCTAATTGGTGCAATTATCCACAACCGCAACCGCCGATTGTGGGCCCTCCATCGTACGCCCTACATGGCGATGTTCCTGGAGGTCGCGTGTGCTGACATCTCCACACACCGGGAGGAAAAGAATTGTTTCCACCGTGAGATGTTCTCACCATTCTCCCCCAACCCACCCGACATGTGTGGATATGTGCGGGACAACACCCAGCCCAGCCCGGTCTGCGGTGATGGTGATGAAAATGGCGACTGCTATTAGTGGCAGCATGTGTGTGTGTATGTGTGTCGAAATGGAATGGATATGACAGCCACGGGCACTCGTTAAGTGGGTGGGGGCAGCCCGAAAACATTATCCGCATAATTAACGCCCCGGCTCGTCGGTTCTTGATTGCCGTACCGACAGCACCGGGCCCCGGTGATAAAGTGTCGCCCCAAACAATCACCCACGAGATATGGAGTGGCTTGTGTGTGTGTGTGTGTGAGAGAGAAGCTGCGAGGGAAGGTGCGTGCAATTTCGGTGGCATTCGCGTTTGGTGCGCATATTTAAAAATGTATCAACCGACATTGCTCTCTGGTCGGGTTGTAACACACCACGCACGAAAAAAAAGGACAACCCGCCCGGCGTATGGCCGGTAAACAAGCAAAGCAGAGTTTTGTTTTTTTCTCTTTTTTATTGGTAGCTTTGCACTGGAAATCACCGCGCACTATGCGGACTCTATCGCTAGGGCATGAAATGTAACCACCCGCGTCAACCCATGTTCGAAACTAGGGATGTTGGTTCGAGTTGGTTCCACACAGGGTGCAAGGCAATTCTGCCCGATTTTATGATTTAGTTAATTTAGTCATGAAGCTGCCTGGCATGACAGTATTGCAATGGGGTTGCAATGCGTTCCAAGATACAGTGCGTGACATAACTACGATGACAACCTTGTTTTTTGGGGAATAAAGAAGGCGGTGTTCTACTAAGATTTAGTCGATAAACAAGTACGTCTTTATATGAATTTTACACAATTTTTACACACTCTATTACTATTGTTTTCACCATGGACATAACTGCTCATTATATCACAAATACATGACATCATTTTGAATGTTTTGTTTTTATAATAAAATAAAAACGGCATAGAAATGATGTTCTGCCAAGATTTTATCACTAAAAAATACGCCTTTATATGAGTTTTGCGAATTTTTACAAACACTATTGCTATTTCTACGCCGTCAACAAAACTGCTCCATATATCCCAAATATATGACCACCTTTTCAATGTTTTGTTTTTATTCTAAAATAAAAACGTCAAGAGATAGATTGAAGTGATGTTCTACTAAGATTTAATTACTAAAAAATACGTCTTTAGATGATTTTTGATCATTTTTGCAAACATTATTGCTATTTCTTCGCCGTGGACAAAACTGCTCCATATATCATAGGCAATTGACTTCCTGTATTATGTTGTTTTTTAGTATAAAACGAAAACTTTAAGAGATAGGTAAAAGTGGTGTTCTACTAACATTTAGTCAATCTGCTAATACGTCTTAATATGAGTTTTGCACAGTTTTACAAACACTATTACTATTGCTTTCGCCATGGACAAAACTGCTCCATAGAACGACCACTTACAAAAAAACATGAGTATTTCCGAGACATAGTATTGTTTTTAAATTCGTAAAAATATACAGGAAACTTGAAATGACCTTGACTACTTTGCGCTTATGTTTGGACAATTTTATTGTAAGTAGCAAAACCACATTCATGCAGTTTTATTTTGCAGTGCCATGTTTCTTGTCTATTTTTTGAGTCATACTGCTGGAAAGATAACCTTTTAAAACCATTTACAATCATCGCTGATCCAACACCATCAGAATAACCTTTACAGACTTGTGAAATGCGAGAGAATGTAAACAAAATATTCCATAAATTCCTCCGCTACGTCCGGAGATGCGTATCTTCCTCCGCTCAGGGTAAGTCATAGACTACTACATAGACTTTTTTTCTCTAACTTAGTAGATCATATTTTTTTAAATTTCTGCATGTTTTCATTTATTTTCAACAACAAAAATACAGATTGTCATATTGTTATGATACGCACTGTAAAACCAGAAAAAACAGTGTTAATAGCTTCATCATAATGGTTTTTTTCTGTGTTGGCTTTTAAAACGAGTATCTAGTAAGAATTTGGTATACAAAAAAGGTCATTACAACGAAAAAAGAGCATAATAAATAATCATCAAAATATGATCATATCACATCCATAAAGTCCATCCTTTTTAACCGAATCTACATCTATAAAAGGCTGTTTTAGCTGTGCTTGAGGAATAGTTAGAAAAAAATCGCAGCTCAGAATATATCAATCCTTGCTCTAAACTACACGCATTCTAAACACCAGACGGCGACTATTCATGAGGGCAATCTGATGCACAAACGTCAAAAGAAACGAGCCCAGCCCAGCTGTGCGGTTCGTCAATTAGTCGCCATCGCGAAAAGTGTCTCTACAAATGGCAAAAACGGCCCACCAGACACCCGTTTCATGCGCGACATTTGGCACTTCCGAGCCGGTCGGCTAGTTTCGGTTTTATTTATGAAATGTTTCGTTGTTTCGTTTTTTTTGTAGTTGTGCGCGATGGGGGCATGGGCACGCAAGTCATTACTTGTAAAGCAACTACGGCCTCCTTCCCGTCATCCATTATGCAGTGGAGCGCGGCATCCGCGGATGCGTGCGGTTGTGCGCCAGCATGTATGTGTGTGTGTTTGTGATAGACAACAATAACGATGCAACCACCGCAACATCCTTCACCGCGCCACGCGCATCCGGGGAAAATCAGTGGCACACACACGCCACCATCAGCTCATAAAACGCTGCAATCCCAGCCGATTTACAGTAAATATTGATTAAATTTTCATCACTTCCCGTTCGCCCGGTGGGGCGCCATAGTGTCCGCGTGCAACGTGTGTGTGTGTGTGTGTGTGTATGTGTGTGTGTGTGCGTGTGTGCTGTATGGCCAACTTGATTACCCAACGCGCGGTCAATTGTGTCTCTGCTGGCTCTTCCCAACGGCGGCCCACTTCCAAACGGTTGCCAACGGAATAAAAGTGTCAAACACGACAACACACACACACACATGGAGGCTCGGGCGTTGCGTGCAACAGTGCAGCGTGGAGGACGGGATCAAACTGTCTCGCTCCCCCGTTCCAAAAACACAGGCGTCATCATGCCAAAACACGGGTTTTGTGCAATGTGCACGTCATCTCCGGCTGCCAGCTCCCCTGCCAGATGTCCTAATAACTTCCACCTGTAAGGCGCGGCGCAAAAAGCGAAATAAACTAGTTGGAGATAAAATTGGGCTCCACATTAGCACGACATTGGAATGCTGGAAGCAGGCTCCCACACTCCCCCATACAATCTCCATCGCTAAAGCCGGCCTGCAGGGTAGCGATGGGATTTTTGTGTTGTTTGTAAAACAAACAAAGGTATCGGATAGGAGCTAGGTCTTTTTGGAACTGGAGCGGAACGTGATCCTGAACCTCTTCCACATTATGTAAGAGCTATATGTAAGTAAACAGCATTTTCCAACGTATGTCAAGAACTTTATGCTCCATAATCTAGTTTTAGTAATACCTTGTCTATGGCAATTATGTATTATATGTAGTTATGTGAAGTTGTCAAGACTCATCGTGTCATGTAAGAACATGCCCGCACCTGTAGTTGTACATGACGCTGTTAAACATGTCCAATCGATGGTGCATCGCAATCTGATTCACTAGCAACGCAAGAAGATGACTCTGGAGATATTACAAGTTCAATTGCGTCAACCACGAAAAAACAACAACTAGTGATGGACAAAACGATGAGTGGCTGGTTGGATTCCCCTCCAGAGAATAACTTCGGAATCGGAATCGGTTCCAGAACCTCTAAAGAAAGGTTAGAAGGGCTCTAGAGATAGGTTCGGAATCGGTTCCGAAGCGTAGGTTCGAAAACGGACCTAGGTTCTAGAGCTAGATTCATCATCGAAATCAGTTCTAGAACTAGATTCAGAATCGAAATCGGTTCAGAATCGTAGGTTCGTAAACAAACCCAGGATCTTAAGCTAGGTCCAGTACCAGTATTGATTCTAGATCTAGATTGAGAATCGAAATCTGCTCCAAACCAGAGATTCAAAAACGGAATCAGTTCAGGGGCGTAGGGTAGGAGTCGAAATCGGTCTCGGAGCGTAAGTCCGAAAGCTGGCCCAAGTTCTAGAGCTAGGTTCAGAATAGGAATCGGCTCCGAAGCGTAGGTTCGAAAACGGATCAATGTTCTAGAGCTCGGTTCATAATCGGAATCAGTTCTAGAGCTAGGTTCACAATTGATAGCGGCTCCAAAGCGTAGGTTCAAAACAGAATCTAGGTTCTAGAGCTCGGTTAATAATCAGAATCAGTTCTAGTGCTAGGTTCACAATCGGTAGCGGCTCGAAGTATCGAAATCGTTTCGGGACAGTCGGTTCGAAATCGGTTGCGGAATCGGAATCGTGTGGATTTGATTCCGAGCTCTGATCACTAACACAAACACTAACACTGTAGCAAATTCTGTTCTCAATTCTCTAATTTTCGTACATCTTCAATCACTCGTGCTACGAACGAACCGATCCGAGCCAACCAGAAAATACCCGATCAGTTCATTACACGGAAATCAATCGATAACTACCGACCCGAACAAGCAGAACTGGAACGCATCGAAATGAACTGTTTTGGCTGTTATTCCGGTCCGGAACGCACATCACTAGTGCGAACGTATCCCGCTCTCCACATCCGTAAAAAAAAACGTCGACATCGGCGGCATAACGCCATCAGCAAATCTGACTTTTTGAATGTTTTTTTTTCTCTCTCTCTCTCCCTCTCTCTCTTACGGTCCGATTCGTCCTCGTTCGCGCGGCCGCAAACGGGGGTTGATCAAAATTTCACGATAATTAATTTCCATTTGTCCCCGTCCGTCGCGCATTACGTGCCTTTTGTTCCCGTATTTCGTGGGAGTTTTTCTCTTTCTCTCTCTCTCTCTCTATCTCTCCCCCTCTCTTTCCGATCGCATTGTAGCTCTACAGCCCACCCTCTATGGGCAGCACCGCAGCGACGGGTCTTCAACTGATGCAATTGTCAAAATGTTGCGCGCACTGCCTACCTTTCGGGCGCGCGGCCGGGCCGGGCGCAAGACTTCGGTTGGCCTTGAGGTTTCGTAATTAAAAAGTTTTTAATTAAACTTCATCACCTCGTTCGCTGCCGCAGATACGCAACGATAGGGTGTCCGACCGTCGCAACAGAGCCAGTGAGCCGGTTCGGCTAGTGTGCGCCCATGGTGTGTCCCTGTGAGCCGTTCGGCACGAGCCGCTGTACATTTGTAGGGCTGTAGAGCGCACGGCGGCCTGGCCTATGTCAACATGCAGCTTTCGGCGAGTGAGCGCCCGGAACAAAGCCCGGACAGGTCGCGACGGGACAGAGTGAGGTGACGCCGCCCACCGTACGCCTGCAAGTTGAAGATTTCTTCGCCTCATCTTCCACGCACACGTACAGAGAGAGAAAGAGAGAGTGTGTGGTGTGCTTGACCAGCTTCGTACTGCTGGGGAAGCCTTATATGTCGCAGGGACCGTCTGTAGACGGTCTGTTCTTCCACCGTGTAGCGGCTCCGACCAGCTGTAGCTGCAGCCAAGATGGGAAAACGAAACTCCAAAATTGCTGCTCCGAAACTCCACCCGCGTCTACGTATGTATGTGGGATACGTGTCTCTGTGTGTGTATGTGTGTGTGCAATTGAATTGAAATCCGACACTCGTTTTAAGCTGCTCGCCCGGGATCTTCTCCTCCCTCCCCCCAACAGGGGAGTCCCAAGAGAACGAGAACGATGCCCGAAATTGCAAAACCGTATCTCGAGGCACAAGACGCATCATAAAGCCTTCCGCCTTCCCGGTGTATCCTGCCAGACGGCAGGCAGGCGAGAAAAGTTACGCAAACCCCAGGAAAAGTTCGCGTGTGCATGCGGCACAACCCGGCCTTGTTCCCGGGCATATGCAGTCCGACTTTAATAACGATCTCACGGTGTCGGTGCCGGTGCCGTCACGGTAGCACGGCGTTTTTCGGCGTAAAAGCGTAAAATCTTCCGAGGGTGCGCTGCCGAGGGCCGGGACGGGCAAATTATTGAAGGAAAATATTCTGTGGCTTCCCGCACACAACCGGGCGCAGAGTATAAACATAATATCGTGCGGAGCACGCCGGTTGCTTGGGAGGGAAGCATCATTCCGGAGCGCGTACATTAGCAGGGCATCAAACGATACCTGCGCCGGTGGGTTTTGGAGCATCCCCCATCGGCTCGTTAGGGAAGCTAAATGAATCGTGTCATTAAAGGTGGATTAAGAAAACGTTCCGCTCCAGGCAAGATCTTTGGAATGCGCCCCAACAGGGAGGTGTCTTTGCTGGACTTCTCACTGCTGGAGGTTCTGAAGTCCGCACCCAGCGGGCGTCACTGTCAGGGATGCGCTGGAAGCTACTTGAAAGTCACTCCAATTGTGGGGTGTTCCTAAAGAAACGAAAAAAGCAGACCGGAACCACCGAGCGTACTTCATAAATAATCGCGAGACATCAAGCGTTGCGCGGGTGAACCGCAGAACATCACAGGGCAGTACGCTGCGCCGCAGATGTAGCAGATCTAGACAGCGCCCGACCTGCAAGACAACCGGGTGAAATATGATCCCGCAACAGCTGCCCCGGCGCGTTTGGGCACAAAACCGCCGGAGGCGGAGTCCGCAGGAACTTCCGCACTACGAAGATCCTCCACAGCCGTGCAAGAACCGTGGAGCGACAGCGGAGCGCGACAAAGCGCAACCACTTTTCGCTCGTAATTATTTCAAAACGTTAAACTTTTAATTTTCCTTCTGACACCTTCCCGAGCAGGTTTCGGTTCATTCCCGGCCGGGAACAGGAGTGCGCGCTGAGCTCCCAACAATGGCAAACAAATGGCGCAAAACACGGCGAAAAGTCGGCGGAAGTCGTGGGCGAGGGATACCGCAAGCGAACAAAAAGCGAACGAGTTGGACTCGACAGTCGGAATGTGTGTGTTTTTTTTTGTTTCGCACCGATTTCTTGTCTTGTCTGATTGTGGAGAGCACTGGTTTGTGGCCGTTTCGAGCGCAGATGATAATGACGGACCACCTCCGCTTCCCACCACGGCTCATAACTTCGACGCCCAAAAGGCAAGTCGCCGGCGAAAGGAGACAAATAACTCCGCAAGCCCGCAGAAACGGAAGAAGCGGGCCGTGATGTTTGGACGGAGCGCCGGAAACGCTCGTTGGAGCGATGAGTAATTTATGATTCTTAAATAGTGGAGTAATTAAATTAATTCATCTTGCACACTCGCTTCGCCCGTCCGTTCGGGCAATGAATTGATACGCTCGGACGTTCCACGGTCTCCGTTTGCCACGGAGCAGCAGCCAGATTAGCATGCGACTGCTCCGAAGTTATTTGTAGTACATCCAAGTCAATCTCTGGTGGAGTTTTTTTCCAAGAAAAAAAAAACTTCACGTACAGCAAAAGACAAACAGAGAATGGGAAAACTTTGCCTAGCAAATCACACCGAGTATACAAAACGTGGTTCTCGCAGCGTCCTCGAACTCCGAAACTCCGCAACGGGAGCGTCCGTGAAGTCCATCCATGCACCGCGAGCAGCGACGACCGTCTGTGCGTGCCGCCAATGTTTCCGAAGCGACTCGTTATGGCAGCACGTTTGGTGCCCTCTCCGCTTTATGGCGCGCAGGCGCACCGGAAACCGGGGGGAAGCCTCGCGCTGCCGAACGGCACCTAGGGCACTCCTACTCCGTCTGCAGGAAGGTGAGCAGCGCTCGGAGCGGCTCGACCCGGCGCGACACGAGCTCCAGCAGCAGTAGCGCGGTGGCGGCCAGCAGCAGCGCCAGCAGCGTTTCGTAGCACCCGATCAGGTGATCGGTGGTGAGCGGGGTCGGCTCCTGCCGGCTGGCGACGGGCCGCCCGAACAAGTCGTAGTTGACGTAGTGCGCCAGCCGGTACGTGACGTAGCCGGACGCGAGCAGCGAGTCGAGCTCGCGGTCGAACTGGTTCGCCAGGCAGGACTGCCTCGGGTAGTAGATGCCGATCGGAAGGCGGACGAGCACGGTCGGTGCCATGTGTACCGGGCCGGCACGCACCGCCCGGAACCGGTTGTGGAAGGCGAGCCGCTCGACGTCGGTGAAGACGGCGGTGGCGGGAGTGCGTGAGGTCGCCAGCGCCAGCAGAAGCCGCTCGATCGACTCGTCCGCGTCGGGTAGCCAGGTGATGCTGCCAATAAATGGGGGTTAGAATGGAGTCGGCGGTCAGTGAGAGTGGAGTTGCGGCACGTTAACGGGCGTACCGCGCGAGAACAGCTGGCAGCTGCTGGAGATAGAGCCCGGAACCGAGCATCGAGTAGAAGCGGTAGTCGTGCTGTACCAGCGCGTCCACCGTCTGCAGCGGGGCGACGTGTTTGCGCTCCTGCAGGTACTGGAAGAGCGAGCCCTGGTAGCAGGTGCGCACCACCAGACAGAAGCACATCCACAGGAGGAGCAGTGTGCGGGCGAAGTTGCGCGTGGGTAGCCGCAGCAGCCCCCCGCCGACGGTAACCCCGATCAGGTTCAGGACCGGCGTGTGCACGCCCCGTCCGTACACGAACTCCCGCACGGCACGGCTCCGCGACAGCTGGACGGCGTAGATGACGGCTAGCGCGGCGCCCAGGTACAGCGCCACCCACACCCACGTCGAGCGCGCGAACGGCCGGAACAGCTTCTCGAACGGCGTATACTCACGGCCTTCCGGTACGGCGAACACCATCCGCACCGTGTAGTAGCTGCGGCTGTGCTTCAGCACCAGGTTGCGATCGCCCCGTATCGCGAACCGGCCCAGCGTGAGGTTAGCCCGCCCGGTGAGTACCAGCCGCACGCAACCGGACGCACTGCTGTTCGGCTCCGCCTCCGGCGCAGGTGTTCTACCCCACAGCTCACCATCGGCCGGTTGCACCACGCGGACGGTGAAGTTAAGCTTGCGGCTGAGCGCGGTCAGGATGTCACCCTCGAGGCCACCGTACGCGGCGTCCCGCTCGGCCAGCAGCATGTACGGGGGCAGCTGGAACGTGCAGACGGTGACGCGACACCGGTGCAGGTTGTCGAGCTTCGGCGGGAACAGCTCCACCGTCCGGTCAACGCGCTGCCCCTTGCGGAAGCGGTGCAGCAGGCTCGGCTCGATCTGCTCGCATCTGCCGCCGCTCCGGTACGGGTAGTACGTGTACAGCAGCACGCTCTGCCTGCTGGTGTGGTCCTGCAGGTCGGCCGTCGCGATGTTCACGTTGACCACGTTCAGCGCCCACAGGAAGGCGAAGATGCGCCGGAGCGTGTCCGGCAGCAGGCGCCCGTACGTGGTCAGCACGATCAGGTAGTAGCCGGAGAAGTCGTTGTGCGCCGGGTCGAGCGTGCGGAACAGCTGCAGGAACGCGGCGTACCCGTCGACGAACACGATGTTGAAGATGCGCGGCCGGCGGGGCGGTGCCGTCGGTGAGCGGAACTCGTACGCGATGGTGTGCGACGTACGCTGCATCACCTCGTCCATGATGTCCGACTGCAGGTGGTGCGTGTGGGGGCTCGCCGTGGCCAGCCGCATCACCAGCGTGGACGAGTGGTTCTGCACGTAGTAGCGGTTCAGCGCGTCCACGATCACCTCGGAGAAGTGGTTGCCGACCGTTTCGCGTACGACCAGTCGCTTCAGGGCGGGTTCCGTTGGGGTTTGGCCCGCGGCTTGTAGCAGCAGTGCTTGCCAGAACAACGACACGTACCGTATACTGGCAGCCATAGGCGAAGTTGCGAAGGACATTGGAAGCGCGCATTCGGTGAGCAGGACGTTTTATAGAAGCAGAAGGCAACAGAGGTGTTGACACCAGGAAGTGACAGTCATTGGTGTTAATGGCTGAAGATGTGACAAGGTTCTGAGTTGTGACAACGAAATGATGACAACTAACAATGATGACAATCGGCTCGGGGCGATCTATATGAAAGATAACCGGAAAGGACATTCCAAACTTCCGAAGGAATATACTAAACTGTGATACTTCATTTCACTACCAACACGACTCCATCTCCTCTAACCGTCCAGGTCACTGCTGGCTTCTCCAACTAGAAGCATCATTTCTGTCAGTCATTAAACCCATTACAAGCAATGGAGCAATTC
The DNA here is from genome assembly GCA_000349145.1 of Anopheles dirus. Lineage (NCBI taxonomy): Eukaryota > Metazoa > Arthropoda > Insecta > Diptera > Culicidae > Anopheles > Anopheles dirus. The sequence continues at coordinate 1,958,401 of KB672824.1, forward strand.
GCCGTTTAGTGTCTGTTCTCTCCAACCCGCTGGGACTGCGATAGATCTGTTTTTTTTAGATGTCTCCATAGTTTAACCTTTATGTGCGTCCTCTGTTGGACGTCTTGTTCAACAATCTTTTACCCGTCTAGCTGTTCGTCGATTGCTTTGCTCGTCACCGTATACTCTCGCACATTACCCTGCTCGTTGTCAGTTTTTAGACTTAGAAACTCTCCAAGAACTCGTCACACCCATGCGAAAGTCACCTTTATTGCATCTCTCATATCCAACTCCAGCTGCTCCCGACCTCCGCTATTTATTGTTAAAAGTATCCGTCTGTTTATCGCTTAGATCTTGTCGATTTCCCCTACTGCTTTAGGACGTAGAGATCCACTAATCCAAGTTATGAGTATGTTCAACTCTTGGATCTTGTCGTCCTTTCTATTGATTGTTAATCGCCCTACTTCCTTAGGACGTAGAGATCCACTAATCCAAGTTAT
>KB672824.1:1958939-1983912 GCA_000349145.1 Anopheles dirus
TTAGGACGTAGAGATCCACTAATCCAAGTTATGAGTATGTTCAACTCTTGGATCTTGTCGACCTTTCTATTGATTGTTAATCGCCCTACTTCCTTAGGACGTAGAGATCCACTAATCCAAGTTATCTGTCTGTTTAACTTTTCGACCTCGTCGACCTTCTCCAGTGATTGTTATTCGCCCTACTGCTTTAGGACGTGGAGATCCACTAATCCAAGCTATGCGTCTGTTTAACTCTTGAATCTACTCTCTTCGTTTAACTCTTGGATCGCCCTACTCGTAGATATTGTCGATCACCTCTATTGAATGTTATTCGCCCTACTGCGTTAGGACGTGATGATCCACTAATCCAAGCTATGCGTCTGTTTAACTCTTGTCGACTTGTCTCTCCCAATAGCTGGTTAACCTGCGTGGCAGATAAAATACAACAAAATATTATTAAACACAATAAAAGACTTCCGGCTAGAACGATTTCTTCAAGCGCTCTCCAAGCGAACAAACTAATAGCTTTATTTACACTTTATCGTTCGTGTTGTCCCCAACCCTAGTTGCCCACGCGCCTCACTCCATGCAAAACTCCAGCAAGCGACGCAACCGTGCCACACGCACCGATTCCAGCTCCAGCAGAAAAACGACCGTGGCAAGCAGATGCGCCGCGACCAGCAGCTCATACGCCCCGACCAAATGCTGCACGGTCAGCTTGCGCGGCTCACCGCCGGTGCGCGGTTCCCGGCGGTTCGCCTCGAAGTCGTAGTCACCGTAGTTGCGCACCCAGAAGTCCATCAGGCCGCTCTGCGATATCGCGCGTATCTCGTGGTCGAACGCCTGCGTCAGGAACGACTTCTTCGGGTAGTAGATCGTGACCGGGAAGAGCGTGATCGGCTCCCGCGTCACCTGTATGGCGCGCCCGGCGTGCTTGGTGAGCTTGTTGTGGTACGCCACCATGTCCTGCGGGCAGACGACGACGCGGTCGGTGTAGCGGTCGGCCATCCCGGCCACGAGCGAGCCGAGCGTGTCCAGCCCGGGCGGTACGAACCGCGCCCGGGGTCCAATTTCCGGCCGGTCGACGAAGAAGCGCATCGCGATGTTCACCATGTGGTAGTGGAGCGTCGAGCGCTTGATGTCGTCGAGGGTCGCCAGCGGCGGATAGGTGGCGCTCCGCTGCAGGTAGAGATACAGCGAGCCCTGGTACAGGGTGCGCAGGACGAACGTGAAGAGCAGCCAGATGACAAAGAGCGAGCGGGCGAAGTTGCGCCGCGGAACGTGACGCGCCACGCCTCCCCAGAGCAGGTAGAGTGCCCCGAGCAAGGGCATACTCACCAGCGGGCCGTACACGAAGGCACGCAGCGCACGGGCACGCCGTCCACAGCTCAGGGCGACGACCACAGCCACCACACCGACCAGCACCGTCCCTAGCGCGGCCCAAACGTCGACGCGGAACGGTCGGAACAGCTTCTCGAATCCCGTATACGGACGACCCTGCGGGACGGCGAACAGGACGCGCGACGTGTAGTGCGCCCAGCCCGGCTTCAGGTACACGTTGCGTATCACATCCACCGCCATGCAGGCGATCACCAGATCGACCAGCTCGTCCTGCACCAGCTTCATCGTGCCGGTACTGTTGCCCGGCGGCCCGATCGAACCCCACTGCAGCTGGTTCGGGGACTCGGTCACGTTGACGCGAAACTGCAACCGGTGCGCCACCAGCCGGAGCAGATCGCCCTCGAACCCACCGAGCTCGACGTAGCCGTCCACCTTGCGCTCCAGGAACGTGTACGGCTTCGCTTCGAACGTGCCGACCTGGAGCGTGCAATTGTAGAGACTGGTGAGACGGCGCGCCGGGTACAGGTTGCGTCGCGTACCGTCGCTGCCGTTCGCGTAACTTGCGACCAAGCTCAGCACGGGATGTCCACAGTGCTGCGGTGAGTACGGCCGGTACGTGTACGCGTCCACCGTGCCGTTCCTGGTCACAAGCACGTTCACATGCACGATGTGCCGTCGCCAGAGCGCCTCGAACAGCCGGCGCCACTGTATCTCCCCACTGCCGGTCAACACCAGCAAGTAACGGCCGGAGTAGTCGTGCCGGGACGTGCTGAACCCATCCAGCAGTCGCTCGAACGCCTCCACGTTCTCCCCGAGCAGGATGGCGCGCGTCCGCAGCACACCACCGGCTGTTGCGAACGAAACCGTACAGCGTGCGCCCACCGCACGCAACACCACGTCCAGCAGGTCGCGCTGGAGGAGTCGCTGGTGCGCGCTGCTTGCTGCCCGGTAGATCTGAACCGGCTGGAACGGGTGGCGAAAGTAGCGCAGCGTGACGCTCGCAACAACCTCCGGCAGGAGCAGGCCGTGCGTTGCTCCCGCAGTCAGGCTAATATCCGGATGCACCCCGGTCCAGAGCAGGACCGTCGGCAGCAGCACGGACAACAGGCGCGCCATCGCTTCACTGAATGGAGCCACCTTGGGACGAGCCCTTTTCGATTGCCCTGATGGCTGGCGCGTGCACAGAAGCTCATTACGCCATTGTGTGTGCGAAATTGTATGCGCCCTATTGTATCGATGAATAATAGAGTGCGTCACGAAGTCACGCTCGTCTTTATAAGTTCGCAACGACGCTCGGTCTCGGTGTGCATTGCCACCCATAATTGAATCGAACGGCTGCTAGTGGAGCTACTGCTAGCTAGCTGTTCGTAGACTTCTTTGCTTGTCATCGCATACTCTCGCACCTTACCCTGTTCGTTGTCAGTTTTTGGCTTAGAAACTGTGGAAGAATTTGTCACACCTAAGCAAAGATTTCATTTATTGCATCCCTCATATCCAACTGCAACTGGATCCCGACCTCCGCATCTAGTCGGCTTTCTCTATTGATTATTATTCGCCCTACTGCTTTAGAACATAGAGATCAAAAACCCTAGCGATGCGTCTGTTTAACTGTTGAATCTTGTAGATCCCCTCTTTTGATTGTTATTCGCACTGCTACCTTAGGACTACTCTCTTGGCTTAACTCTTGGATCGTCCTACTCTTAGATCTTGTCGACCTCTTTTATTGATTTTTAATCATCTTACTGCCTTAGAAATTATTTATTAATCGCTATACTGCCTTAGGACGTAGAGATCCACTAATCCAAACTATACGCCTGTTTAACTCTTGGAACATGTCGACTTCCTCTGATGATTGTTATTCCCCCTACTGCCTTAGGACGTAGAGATCCGCTAATCCAAGTTATCTGTCTGTTTGACTCTTAGATCTTGTCGACCAGCTCTAGTGATTGTTATTCGCCCTTCTGCGTTAGGAAGTAGATATCCACTAATCCAATCTATGCGTCTGTTTAACTGTTGGGTCTACTCTCTTGGTTTAACTCTTGGATCTCCCTTCTCTTAGATCTTGTCGACCTCCTCTATTGATTTTTAATCGTCCTACTGCCTTAGGACGTAGGGATCCACTAATCCAAGTTATGAGCCTGTTTAACTCTTGGATCTACTCTCTTGGTTTAACTCTTGGATCGCCCTACTCTTAGATCTTGTCGACCTCCTCTATTGATTTTCAATCGTCTTACTGCCCTAGAAAGTAGAGATCCACTAATCCACGCTATACATCTGTTCAGCTCTTAGATCTTATCCAATAATCCAAGCTATACATTTGTTTAGCTCTAAGATCTTTACGACCTCCTCTATTGATTTTTAATCGTCCTATTGCCTATACGTCTGCTTAATTCTTGGAACTTGTCGACCTCCTCAATTGATTTCTAATCGTGCTACTGCCTTAGGACGTAGAGATCCGTGATGGCCGGCGCGTGCACAGAAACTCATTACGCCATTGTGTATACGCCCTATTGTGTCGATGAATAATACAGTGCGTCACGAAGTCACGTCTTTATAAGGCGGTCACAGACACCGCTCCCGGACATTACAATCACGATGTGGCGGCTGGCAGTCGTTCTACTCAGCGCGGTTTACGTCTCCACGGCGGGAAGTTACGCGCTCGTCACACTCCCCGCGTTGGTCCGTACTCCAATGGCGGACATACTGGGAGTCATTCTGCACACCCACTTCCAGGCACCGTTCGCAACAACACTCATCTCGGTGCGCAGTGCCACCCAGCACGGTCGCTGGATCCTGCAGGATCTGCTCGAGCGGCTGCTGGTGGAGCACGGCCGGGGACAGCTGGTCGTGCAGCTGGACGGCATCCTGTCGCGCCGCCCGCGTCAGCCAACCTGGACGCGCTGTCTGCTGCTGGCGGAGAGCTTCGACGCGCTGCGGGCGGTGTTCCTGCAGCTCACACTGGAGCGGTTCGACTTCGCCGGCTGCTACCTGATCGCGCTGGGCGACGGGCCGGTCACGCTGGCGACGGTCGACCGCATCTTCCACGAGCTGTGGGTGCGCCAGATCGTGAACGTGGTGGTCGCGTTCCGCACCGGGGAGGACCGCACCGGCCCGGTCCAGCTCTGGACGTACTACCCGTTCTCGCCCGGGCTGTGCCGCATCCCGAAGCCGCACCTGCTGCTCACCTGGCCGAACGACACCATCCTGTACGGCGTCAGCTTCTACCCGCGCAAGAACGCCCACTTCCACGGGTGTCCGCTGCGCGTCGGCAGCTTCGAGACGCGCCCGTACACGGTGCTGACGGCGGCCGGCGCCGGCCCGGTCCTGTCCGGGTTCGAGGGCGACCTGCTGCGGAGTCTCGCGGCGCGGCTCAACTTCGCCGTGGACGTGCGGGTGCCGCCCGGTGCGCAGCAGTGGGGCGAGGCGGCGTTCGAGAACAGCACCGGGATGATGCGCATGATCTACACGGAGGAGGTCGACCTCGGCATCTCCTGTCTCGGGGTGTCGTACGAGCGGAGCGCGATGCTGAAGGCGGGCAAGGTGCACTTCACCACCGAGCTCGTTGTGGTCGTCCCGCCCGGTCGCCCGTACACCGCGTTCGAGAAGCTGTTCCAACCGTTCCGTCCCGGCGTCTGGCTGCTGACGGGGCTCTGTGCGGCGACTGGGCTCGCTGCGATCGGCTCCCTCCGGTTGCTGCCCCGCCGGGCCCGACGTGCCGTGCGGCGTTACCTCGTCGGCGACCGGCGCGTCCACTCGCCCGCGTTGAACCTACTGCGCGTCGTCCTGGCGACCCCGCTGCCCACCGTCCCGTCCGGGCCGTTCCCGCGCACGCTGCTCCTCCACTGGCTGCTGGTCGGCATGCTGCTCAACCTGCTCTACCAGGGCTCCCTGTTCCAGTACCTGCAGCGCGTCTCCAACCACCCGCCGATGGCGACGCTCGCCGAGATCGACGCGTCCGGTGCGTCCTACCACATCAGCTCCTCAGCCGACCGCTTCTTCCGCCAGTCGCCGGAGCGGATGGCCCACCTGCGCTTCTTCCCGCAGGTGCCGGACAGCATCGCGGCCCACCTGCGCTGGATGGGCACGCACCCGGACGACCGGGACGTGGCGCTCTGCACACGCGACCACGTCGCCTACTACAACGGCCAGCACTGGCGACAGGAGGGCCGCCGGCTGCACATCGCGCGCGAACCGATCGCACTGTACGCCGTCACCATCCTCTACCCGAAGCGCTCGATGCTGCCGACCAGCTTCGACGAGCACATCGAGCGGATCGACTCGTCCGGGCTGCTCAAGTACTGGGTCGAGCGGTACGGCGACTACCGGTTCTTCCGCGGGTCGGCTGGTGTCCCCGAGCGCACCGGACCGACCCCGGTCAGTGTGGAGCAGCTGGCCGGGGCGCTCCAGCTGCTGGGCGCGTTGACGGTGGCCGCGTGGCTGCTCTTCTTCGCGGAACTTGCCTGGGCACGGCTGCACTCCCGCACCAGACTGAAATGAGCACGGAACAGTGTTAGAGAACAGCGGTCGGCAAGTTGGAAAGGGTTTCAAAACGTTCCTACCACAATCACTGTTGTAGATCTTTACCGACGGCGACAAGAGTTGTTGGACAGATCTAGATTAGTGAATATAGAATACAATTAATATGATGATTACTTTGGAATACCTTCAGTGTTGTTAATTCCGAACTCAAGCTTTAAAAATGATGATGACCCATTAATGGTGATGAGCAGGATAGGTTCAGGAACAGTGCCTTGGCGAGCTCCAGCTGTAATCATTATGGCAATAGAGACCCATCTCCCAAACATTGTCCTTTCAGTTCTGCCTTCAAGAATCGATTTTGAACCAGCTGACTTCTTTGCCCACAATATCAATACCAGTCATTCAGGCCTTCAGACATCTTTTGGTTTTATGATAGACATTTTCAAACATAGCCCTCTGACTTCTACCTTAGAGAAAAGTTTTGAATCAGTTGAGTCCTTTGACGCCAAAATCGTACAAAGTCTGCAGGCACAGTTGTCGAAGTATTGTTTCATAAGCCCGCTTGAGATTTAAGAAAACAGCTGAAGTAACTAGGTTATGATTAAGGAACTCCATCTAACTTACACCTGATTAAAAGCTGTACTCAATAGAAGTACGCAAACAGAACTCTAGGATGATAAAATAGTTTTAGGCCAACAGATATCTTTTGGGTTTATGATAGACATTTTCAAACATAGTCCTCTGACTTCTACCTTCAAGAAGAGTTTTGAACCAGTTGAGTCATTTGCGCTTGATACCAGTAAGCCGTACAAAATTCTTCAGGATCAAATGTCGAAGTATTGTTTCATAAACTCGCTAGAGATTTAAGAAAACAGCTGAAGTAACTAGTTTATAATTAAGGAACTCCGTCTAGCTTCTATCTAATCACACCAGATTAAAAACTGTACTCAATGGAAGTACGCAAACAGAACTCTACACACTAAGAATGCATTACTGCAGTTCAGTAAAGTTTTCCTGAATCTGAATGAGCTGAAAGTTCAGTAATCCTCTGAGCTGAACGTCCAGTAATCGGCCGTGGATTGCTTTACTGAAAGTCAGTAAAATATTGACAATAATGCTGAAAATCAGTACAACTATCTATTACTGAACAGTTTTAGTAAAAAAAAAATTACTGAAACGAAATGAGAAAATTTAGTGTGTAGGATGATAAAATAGTTTTAGGTCAACAGACATCTTTTGGTTTTTTGATAGAGTTCTAGAAGAGCTTTGAACCAGTTCAGTCCTTTGACCTTTGTGACAAAATCGTCAAAAAGTCTTAAAAATCAAATGTCGAAGTATTAAGCAAGGACATAAGTCCGCCTAAAAAACACGTCAAGAAAACAGCTGAAGTAGCTAGTTTCTCTTCCATGAACTCCATGTGGCTTATTCCCGGTTTCAAAAGCCGTATTCAATAGAAGTACGCAAAGAGAGCCTTACAAACAGGATGACAAAATAGTTTCAGTCAAATAAACATCTGTTAGTTGTAGATAGCCCTCCTCTGAATTGTACCTCAAAGAAAGCATTTTGAAACAGCTACAGTTCGTTGCTCTTGATACCAAAACCATTCAAAGTTTTCAGCAGTAAATGTAGTGATATTGTTTCAAAAGTCCGCTTGAGATTCCAAAAGGCATATCCTGCAGCTAGAACAACCAAAGTGTGCATATCCCTGGTTAGCGTTCACTTTAATGTCTGGAATTTGTGTTGACGTGATCAAATGCCGTTCCGGCTCATCCTTCCCACGAAAAAACACGCGTTGCTTTAATTAAACGTTAGCGGGTTGCGTGCTGGGAAGCCATTCGGACGACAGTTCGGTTAGTATCCTGTCCTTCCGCACGCTGAGTTTACAAGCTGCCCGTCAGAATCCGCTCAGTGATGGGAGCGTTACCATTGTTGCTTCTGTCGCTGGTGATGCTATCGAACGGCGACAAACTGGCGGCGATCGTAGATCGGCTACACTCACCCGTCGACGACCTGCTCATCCGCGCTACGGTCGATATCGTGCTGCACCAGTACGCGTCGTTCATCAGCAAGCAACTCTACCTCCGCTGGGAGGATGACACCGCGGAGCTGATCGATCCGATCCTGAAGCGTACAGCGGCGCATCTAACGCTCCTGCTCGAGTCGAACACCTTTCAACAGCTGCCACCGGACGACGAAGCGCTCGCTGCGCACCAGCAGCGCCGCGTGCTGAACCTCTTTGTCGTGGACGACTACGGTGGGTTCGAGCGCGTCGTGCCGACACTGACCAGCGAGCAGTACGACTTCTCCGGCCTCTACACCGTGCTGATCGTGGACCCGACCGAGCGCAGCCTCGAGACGGCCGGCGCCATCCTCCGTACGCTCTGGGCGCTGTACATCGTGAACGTGGTAGTGCTGCTCGGCACGCCCGCTGGCGCCCGGCTCTACACGTACTTCCCGTACGGCGAGGGCTACTGCGAGCAGGCCCTGCCCGTCCTCTGGAACGTGTACGAACCGCGCACCGGGTTTGTGCATCCCGCGCGCGAGCTCTTTCCCCGCAAGCTGCGCAACTTCTACAACTGCCCGCTGGTCGTCGCCACCTTCCCGATCTACCCGTTCATCATACCGCGCCCGGAACACCCGGTGCGGGAGGTGGACGGCATCGAGGGCGTGGTGTTGCGCACGCTCAGGCAACGGTTGAACTTCCGGCAACAGCTCGTACTGGTGGAACCGGCCGAATGGGGCACGGCTGGACCTCGGGATCAAGCAACTGGAGCAGCCGCATACGTAAGCTCTGTGTTAGTGAAGTGCTGAAATGTTTGATGCGTTCCTCCGACGAACCTGCTACTGAGGTCAATACGCCAATCCATCAACAAAAACTACTGGAAGCTCGGGTGCCAAACGATTCAAAGTCTTTGTCCTAAAGACAACATTACATTTCTGTCAATGGTTTGCAGCTAAACGTTCTGTTTACACGAGTATTGTAGAATGCGTATTTGAGTACACCGATCCTCAGGATGTAAAAGACCCTACAGGATATTGTGTACACCGGTTTTAATGCAGGCTAAGTCTAGTTGAGGTTGTAAATTGGCTCGCTTTATATCTGTCACTACAGAGTACAAGAACGAAAAAGAATTGTGATCCACAAAGCCAATCGAATGTTAGGCTATCTAAAACATGGAAGCATATACAGAGTTACAGACTAGAGTCCATTAAGTAATCATATGATTTATCTTGACCGCAGCCCATTGTTAGGCTTAGAACCTTTACACCACACCATATCCTTTTCAAGTGGCGGAATAGGTTCGAGATATAGCTAGAACTAAGAAAGTCAAATGATAGCGCTAATCGCTCTCCAGGTCGCTGTCCAATCCTCCTCAGATCTAGCTCCCTGTTCTGTTCAACTCACTCCGACAGTCTCGTGACATCTCCCAAACATAGAACTCTACCAGCCTCTACCAGCCACCGTCAAGTTGTCAGCTCCTTCAAACAGTACATAAAAGAGGCTCCTTAACAATAACTCCCAGATGTGCTTCATCCCTTCCACAGATCCGGCATCTCCGCGCGAACCTCACGATCGGCTACTGGGCCACCACGCTGCACCGCAACCGCTACATGGCCAGCAGCTTCGCCTACTACACGTCGCAGATGGTGCTGGCCGTCCCGCCCGGTATACCGTACAGCTCGCTCGAGTTGCTGCGCTTCCCGTTTGCGGACACGATCTGGGTGCTGCTGCTCGTCACGCTCACCGTCGGTCTGACCGCGCTCCAGACGGTACGCTCTAGAGTCGATTGGCTCGCGCTGGTCAGCGTGCTGTTCGGCGGCACTGTCACGCGGCCACCGGTGCGTCCTGCCGCCCGCACGCTGCTCCTGTCCTGGCTGGCCGTGACGCTCGTCCTCCGGAGCGCCTACACCGGGTCCATGTTCCGGTTCCTGCAGGCCGGCCGCAACCACACGGCCCCGGACACCGTCCCGGCGGTCCTGGACGCCGGCTACACGCTGTACATGTACCGCAACTACAGCTTCGTCTTCGACGCGTTCCCCGCGGTGCAGAGGAGCACGTGCCTGGTGACGGCCCGCCAGTTCCGGACCGTGCTCGTCGACGCGCTGCAGCAGCCGGGCGCACCGCTCAGCCTGCTGCTGCCGCTCGAAACCGTCACCTTCTTCAACCGCAACTTCACGCGCCACGGGCAGCTGCTGCGCGTCGGCCGCGACCTGGTGTACGTGGCGAAGCTGGCCATCTACAGCCAGCGCTCGTCGCCGCTCATCGCGCCACTGGACGCGCTGCTCGAGATGTTCGTCTCGTCCGGTCTGCTCAACCGGTGGGCCGCCCACTACCACCAGCTGCAGTTCGTCGCCGACCCGTACCGGGTGCGCGGCCAGCAGCCGATCGTGCTCACCGACATGGCCGGCGCGTTCTTTATCCTGCTGGCCGGGCTGGGCGTCGCGCTGGTGGCGTTCGTTGGAGAGCGGGCGCTCGTGTGCCGCGGCCGCAGCCCAGCGTGACTCGTCCACATTACGGGCGGAAACAATCAATTACCGCCACTAATGGAGAGCACGCGACAGGAAAGCACGCGATCACATCAGACAGATAAGAGTCGCAATTGACGACACCGAGCACCGGCACAGAAAGGACCAACAAAGTGGGGTGGGCTATTCCAACCGAAATCGCATCCAGAATCGAATCGATAAAATGTTCATTTGGAATGAATTCAATCACACAGCTCACATCACATGCAGTACGAGCGAGTGAATCGACAACGAAATCGAGTTGGCAAATCCGGTTCGAAGGACCAAGTTATTTTTCCTATTATCACCAATTATTTTTCTCCTTAACAGTCAGTGTCACATATACACATCTCTCAGGCCCCCTTGCCGTCTGGATATTAATGAAAAAATGGAGATCTAAATGGAGTGTTTATTTCTTTTCCAAAAATTAAAGCATTTCTTTACTTAAAAAAAGTTATTTAATTTAAGTTTGTTCTATTTGGATCTACAGTCACTTATTCAGTTTACGAATTAATATTGATAAAAAATAAGCATGCAGGCAGATATTACCAAATAAAGCTAAACTGAACACTAAGGAACTCTCAGATTCGTAGAAAGAATGTGTCCGGACGATTGTTATGGAATGAACTGGATCATCTTCAGGAAGCATTTCCAGCTGCAATAACAAACTCAACGAGTTGTTGGAATACCGCCCATTGCTTAGAAGGCATGCAATTGGAACGAGCTGCAATAACCGTCACGGTCACGGTCTACTGTTAATTTGGAGCGTTTTTATGCAATCGATTGGATCCTCCAACCTTCCTGCCCAACCTAAAACGAAAGCCACAACATTGGGGCTAGGTGTGTAGAAGCGTTCTTCCGGATTCGGATTCCACAACAATATGGAGCATCACCTGCCAAGTCACGCACCGATATCGGGCGAACCATCTGCATCTGAATCTTTTATGCGCGCAGGAGTAATAACGCTGCATCTGCTGCCGGTTGGGGACATCAAACATGCTTATAAAATCAAGCTTTCTCTCCCATCTTTCTCCAAATAATGGTGAAACACTCGGGAGCACCGTTGCTGCTGGTGGCGTCGGTAGCCCTCTCCAGGTGCGTTGGCTCGTTGCACGGCCAGCCCGCGGAGGAGTGGGTTTCGTGCGTGAACGCGGTGCTCGACCCGAACGCGGCCACGGTCAAGTATCAGCTGAACGTGTACGCGCTGGCCGGCACAGCAACAGGCACGGTGGACGCCTTTCGGCGCGATCTGCTCGACCGGCTGCTGCCGCCGCTGATGGCGAACGGTTCGCTGTTCTCGGTCAACCTGGCGCCGTACGCGCGCACGGTCAGCTACAACCAGCGTAACCTCGTGCTGATCGTGATGGAGGACGTGCGGGACGTTCTCGCCCACCTGCCGACGCTGGTGGCGAAGAACGTGGAGTCGCGTGGGTACTTCCTGCTGCTGCTTGTGCCCGGCGGTGGTGGGTTAGAGCTGACCGCGGACCTGATGCGGCGGCTCTGGGACGTCCGGATACACAACGTGCTGCTGGCGCACGGGCGACCGCACTGGATCGATCTGGTCGGGTACGATGCGTACGGGCCGCGGTGTTGCGAGTGTAGCCGCCCGATCGTGCTGGACCGGTGCCGGGCGGGAGCGCTGGAGCGTGGGCACGCCCGGACCCGGCTGTACGATCGTTTCGCGCGCAACCTGCACGGCTGCCGGCTGCGCATCGCGTGCTTCGAGCGGGCCCCGTTCATGCAGTTCGTGAGCGCGAGCGACGGCGGCCCGCCCCGGCTCGCCGGGATCGAGGGCAGCCTGGTGGAGCTGCTGGCCGAGCGGCTCAACTTCCGCGTCGAGGTCGTGCAGCCGGTGGACGGGCGGCTCTGGGGTCGGATCTACCCGAACGGCACGGCGGACGGTGCGATGGGCTTGCTGGTGGACGGGGCGGTCCACCTGACGCTCGGCGGTTACTTCCCGTACCCGAAGCTGCTCACCACCACGACCCAGTCGCACAACTACTACACGACCGACCTGGTGCTGGCCGTGCCGGAAGCGCTGGCCACGTTCAGCCCGCTCGAGCAGCTGCTCAAACCGTTCCAGCCGGCGATCTGGGTGCTGGTGGCGGTGGAGCTGGCGGCCGGGCTCGCCACCCTTCGCCCACCGTCGGTTGCGCTCAGCTTCTGGCGCGCGTTCGTCGGCGAATCGCTGCCGGTGGAGCCGCGGCGCGCCGTCCACCGGCTGGTGCTGCTCCTCTGGCTCCTCCAGTCGACGCTCCTGCGCGACTGCTACAAGGGCTCGCTGGTCGGCTACCTGACCGAGCCGAGCCCGCTGAACGACATCCACAGCCTGGCGGTGCTGCTCGCGGCCGGCTACCGGTTCGCGATGACCGACACCATCTACCACAAGGTGTTCGACGGGACGCAGTACCGGCTGGCCGACACCGCCCGCCTCCGGCTGTTCGCGCCGGCCGACGGGACGGCCCTGCTCGAGCGCACGATACGCACCCGGGACCGGCTCGCGCTCGCCTACACCCGCGAGGAGATCGTCAAGTTCAACGAGCGCAACCGGACCGCGCTCAACTACCGCACGTCCGACGAGCGGCTGCTTACGTTCCACTTCGCGATGTACTTCAAGCGGTCGAGCCCGCTGGCGGCCACCGCCGACTGGTACATCCGGCGCGTCCTCGCCAGCGGGTTCGTCATGCACTGGCATCACCAGCACCTCGACCTGCGCTTCCAGCGGCCGACGCTCGCCACGGCCGGCCAGGCGGAGGTACTGCACGTGCGCCATCTGCTCGGCGGCTACCTGCTGCTGCTCGGTGGGCTGTCGCTCGCCACGGCCGTCTTTACCTGCGAGATGGTGTGGGTACGGTGGTGGCGACCGTTGCGGCGACCCGTAACGACCGCCCGGCGGTATCCTTACGTGCGCGAACTGTGGCAGTGCTACCCGCGACACAGGCAACTCCCAGGCGTCGTCCAGCGGCGTCTCTTGTTACCGCCCAGATGAGCTAAAAGACAATGGGAAGGGTGTTGTTAATGTAATTTGAAACGAAACGATTCGAATCTATCATAACTCGAATAACTTACTGTTCTTGACGTTTACGATGAATGTTTGACAATGTTTTGGATGCAAAACGTACGCCAGCAGGCTGTGCTCTGGGAGTATGCAGCTTTGTTCGTAGATCGTGAGAACGCTCCAATCACTCCATTTCATCATCCGAGTCTAAAATTAAAGGAAATAAATGACATATTATTCGGTAAAGGCTTGGAGAGTTTGATTCCCCGTATTTGGATATGTTCGGACACTATATTCTATGAGTATTTATGAGTGAACGTAAAACCTTCCATTTTACGATTATAGACATTAAATTTTCTAACGATTTCTTTGATTTTAATACACTTTTCGGACAGTAACGTTATCTCCACTGTGACATGCTGAGGAAAATATTGTTTTTTTACATAACTTTTTAATACAAACACTTGGGCAACTCGTCTTTTGTTGTCCAAAAATCCATCTTTCGGAAGGGTATATAGGAAAATATCAATATACATACTGATTCGCACTTTCACTCGATCGCTAAATGGACCTTAAAACGAAAGCTTGAATAAATACATGAAAGTGAAGCTCTGGTTAGTTGTAGTGAATAACAAAAGACGACTTTCTGTGAATTTTGTACATTTTTTTAAAGCGAATCGTGTCACCACAAAAATTATAAAAATCAAAATATACCAAATTAATTACTCAAACCCTCAAAACTGCATCGAAAAGAGCTTTTAAAAATTAGTTCAAAATTATGCCATTGATGTTCAAGGTCGTTCAAAACTACATATATTTTTTAACGATTTTTCAATCGATTATTTGTTACGAATATTCCGAGAATTCGTAAGTGGTCTTATATATGGAGCAATTTTGTCTATGGTAAAAAATGCGATAGTGGTTGTAAAAATGTGCAAAAAAAACATATAAAGATGCATTTTTATATTTACTACAACTGAAAAGAACATATCTTTAATCTACCTCTTTAAGGTTTCGTTTTATTCTCAAAAACGTTATGTTATGTGTAAAAAAAGGTACAGCAAAATTTGCTTCGGATATTTAACTGCAATAAACCGATTTACTTAATGGATTACGACGAGGCAAGCAAATGTTTAAGAAAGGTAAAAACCCGACCGTTTAAAGCTGAGGTAAGCAATATTTCCGGCTACCTCCGTTCCAACGTTCGCACGGTGCCCGTGCAATGCTTTAAATACGGCCGCACGCTCGGACGACCGGTGCATTCGCCTCGCGCACGTACTCACACCCACACACCGTCCACCGATGGAAACCGTCCGGCTCTTTAAGGCGATCGGCGAACGGGTGGCGAAATTGCCACCACCGCAGCAGACGGAGATCATCGACAGCGTGCTGCAGATGCTCGACGCGTCCCAGAAGCTGAACCACAGTGCGCCCCTCACGCAGTCCGACTTCCAGCGGCCGCCCCGGTACAACCTCGCCAAGAGCGTGTCCCACTCGGCCGCGACCACCCCCTCTTCGGCGGCAAGAACGGCAGCGCTGCCGACGACAACCCTCGTGTCCTCGCCGTCCTACATCCTTTAGCAGCCCCTGCGGAAACGAAACCCGACAGCGCAGAACGTTTGCTTTGGATGGATGTTAATATTTATTTACAAGAAATGGGAAAATAAAACGTAACTTAGGCTACACACCCGCCGTAGTTCGCATTTTATGTGTTGAACCGATTCCTTTCGGGCGACTGCGGATTGATTAAAAAGAAAAAATAATGCGCACACTCACACACACAGCACCACCGACTGCCCCTTAATGTCTCGTTGTCTCTGTCTCGCCTCGAACCGGTCGGTTTAATATTCTTTTTCTGAATGTCTTTGGGATCGCAACGTTGGAACTTTCGCACGCGTTTCTGCCCGGAACAATCGACAAAGGCCACGAAAGGGCTCGGGGATTGGCGTGTGCGTGTGCGTGTGCGCTTGAGTATATGTGTTCCGTTCTACGGGATGCACCGGAGAAGGCCGTTCAGCTCTAGTTCACTCGCACAAACAGCGGTATTTAAGGAAGAAACGAAAAAAAAAACTCTCACACACACCAAAAGTACGGGTGGAAAATTCGGTAAGATTAAAACGTCGCGCCATTTTGCTTTTTTATCCACTCTCGGTTGGCGCTGGTGGGTGGTGGGAACTAGTAAGAAACAAAAACGATAGCGGGAAGAATCGCTCGGCCATGGTTCGTGTGCAATGTGTTTGTGTTTTTGCCTTGCCTGCAGAGGGCAACAATTGTTTGTACTGTTGCGACGCGCTCACGCTTCGATCCGACGATATAAAGCAGGGAAACAGTGTGCTTTACGCATACACACGCGCCAGCGCACGCGCGCGCTGGGGATTAAACGATAAAAAAATTAGATACATATCCGATATCTACAACAAAGGCACTCTCTTTTCTCGCTTCCGTTTCATCCACAGACACTGCGTTAGCCTGCTGCGTGCGTGCGTGCGTGTGTTTCTAATCCGATGTAAAATGGACAACGGGACGTAAATCTCCACTAACCAGCATCCTCGGCAACAACAAAAAAAAGCAAGTACGTCCAATTTAAATGCAACAAAACTGCTTAAAACTTCTTAAACGGAACGCGACCAGGGCGGTGGTCGCGGTAAAAGCACTCGTTTCGATTTTTGGCTAGTACAATCACCCGCTGGAAGAGTGGCGGCACACCAAACGCTGCTTGGTGCACCTTTTATGGTGGCAATTGGTTGCCTTTAGGCACATTTTGGTACGCGATTCAATCGATCAGGCTCTCTAGGCTCTTACTACACCGAAACACGCACACGCACACGCGAAACAACAGGCACTCGCGCTTCTCTCGCATGGCAACCGGAATCGCCACGCGAAGGGAAAAGAATCACGTTCAACTCTGCCTCGCTCCCTATCGGCGCTCGTTCGCGGGAGTTTTAATGCTCTAACACACGGGCCGGCGTATTGGCCGGCGAAACCTAAAACGCGGCAAATAGATATCCTCCTCCGCTCCCCAATTAGTGTGGGAAAATGTATTCCCCACGTGCTTGTTTGTTTTAAATAAGGCATTAACGCTTTTTAAGGTGTTAACTTATAACTCGCTAATTTGCTAAGAAGTGTGTGTTTGTGGGGGCAGAGCGTTCGAAGAAGCAATTGTACATCTGTCATTCCTATCTATTTCGCTATTTCTGTCTTTCTCTCTCTCATCTCGTCTCTCTATAACACACACACGCTTTCTCTTTCGCATGCGGAAGAACTCGTAAGTACTCCGGTAAAAAAAAAACTATCCGCTTCTCTCGTTCGCTTGCTCGTAGATCCCTTGTTTTGTGTGCGCGTTTCTATCTATCTATACATTGTAACATTTATATGCATTTACATGCAACATACAGCTCTCGTTTTCAGCTCTCGTTCATATGGCCAGGGGACGCGGTGAACCAGTCGGAGCGGATGCACAGATCGTTCGCCCGTCACCGGCCGCCTCCCCCGTTCTTCTCGTACTGTTTTAGTGCGGGCCGCGGCAGCATCTCCCGGGGGGTTTGTCGCGCACTTCGCACTCCTCTTAAATAAAGCTCTCTTCGCGAGCTTTGCGTTTTCACTAACGACGACGTATAAAGGTGATGATTTGGCAGCGTACGTTGTTTGTTGTTTTTGCGCCGTTTTTTGCGTTGTTTAAGTACCCGCAAAACACACACACACGCGAGCTCGCACGCGCGCGCGCACGTTCGCGCCTGTTTTTGTTTTACAGCAGCAGCAGCGGCCTGCCGGCCGCTTCCGGTTCTCAGCAGATGATGGCATCCTTGTCGCACTGCGAGAGTGTCTTGCGGGAGCCGGCGGTCGCCAGATGTCGGTTGCTAGCACCGTTGACCGGCGATTCGGTGCACTTGAGCCCGCACAGTGCCATCGTCGTGGCCACCGTCGTCCGGCATCCGCTCCCCACGACGGCGAACGTGCAGGAGGCGGCCGAGGTGGCGGTGGAAGAGGCGCTGGCAACGGTGGCGGCCGGGGAACAGCTCGTCTTGTCGCTTTCACGTCTGCTCACGCAGGTACTGCTATCACCATCGGCCGACTGCGTTACGGTGGCGGCGGACGGTGCCACCAGCAGCGCATTATCGTCCGCGTTATCACCGTCGGCGCCGTTGATGCAGCTTTCGCCATTAGCACCAATACCACCGCCACCAGCAGCTAACTGCTCTTGTATTTGGAACCTTTGTACATACTTTATAACGCTAGAGGCTGAGCCGCGACGCAGGGCGGAGGCGCTGGAGGTGTGTGCGGCGGTGCTGCTACTGCTGCCTGTGCTGCTGTTAATACTACTGCCCCCACTACTGCTGTTACCGGCTGGCGCAGCGCAGAACGGGCTGCCGGCGCTCGAGCTTTGATTCAAGTGGTTCGGGTGCAGCACATGATGATGATGATGGTGATGATGCAGCAGATGGTGGTGACTGTGGTGGAGGTTGTGGTTGTGATGGTGGTGGTAATGGTGATGGCCCCCGCCATCGTTCAGCGGTTCCACCGGCAGCGTCTTCCGGCTGACTTTGGGCGTCGTCGGTGCGTCTGGGAACAGCGTGCACGTTACCACCATCACATTTTCCTTGTTATCCTCCTCCGCCTCCTCCTCTTCCTCCTTCTCCTGGCCCTTCTCTTCCTGCTCCAGCAGTTCCTCCTTCGCGTCCTGTACAGTCGAGTCGGCAGGTACCACCGTCTCCACTACCGACGCCGACTTCTGCTGCTGCTGGTAGTGGCTCTGCAGACAAACGGGCGGCGGCGGCGGCGACGACGACGACGTCGACACCACCCCATTTCGGCCGTCGTGGTCGGCATCGTTGTGCGATTCCTCGTCGTCACTGTCCGCCTCCTGCCAGTTGCATGAGGTTGCGCGGGCGGCAAGCATCTCACCGATCGGACAGATCGTGTCCTCCTTCAGCCAGCGATGCTCCAGACATTCGTTCACCGTCATGCGCTCCCTAAAAGAATAGAGTAGAATGAATGTAAATATTGGTTTGGACAGATGGGATGGTTGGTCCCTATCAGAGTGGTTTCCGAAGAGAGAAATCAACCTCTGGGAGATCCTTGAGAAGGTGGTGGATCATCAGCATCACAACTTTTTTCTTTACATGGACTTCAATTCAAGGCATAAACAGGGTCAAACTGTACAGCACCATGAACTTCTATGGAATCTAGGCCAAATTGATTTAGCTAGTAAGAATGATTGGTTCGCGGCTCTTCTATCTGGTGGGTGACAAGATATATCTATCATCTGATAAGCCAGTATAGCAGGATTACCAGTACAAACTAGGCTTAGAAAAGTGAGGCTGAAGTGGATGTACAATCTTTGCAACGTTCCTAAACCCATACAACGATCGTTTAAAGGCAAAATTATGTCTCATTGGTACTACTAGCACAACTTCCATTAACTTGAGCATCAACACCGCCACGACCACTACCACGCCCGCTTCGTTACTTACTTTGGCTTGATTCGTAGCGCACTCTTGATGAAGTCGATCGCATCGTTCGATATTCCGTCGAACAGGTCGTCCGGAAAGGTGAGCGAGCACTTTGTGACGTTCAGGAACGTCTCCTGCTTGCTGTCACCTCCGAACGGCGACAACCCGGTCAGCAGGACGTAGGCCACCACGCCGATCGACCAGATGTCGGTCTGCAGGGACAGCGGATCGTAGTGTAGCACCTCCGGCGCAACGTAGTCCGGCGTGCCAACGATCTCGTAAATTTTGTTCTTCTCGCCGATGAAGCGAGCGATCCCGAAGTCGCACAGTTTCAGCCCATCTGTGGAGAATCGAAAGAACCATGTAGTTGCGCACAAGTTGTAGGAGGAGTATGGACCACCATCGACTACCCACCGTCGACAGTCTTCCCCGCCAGTAGGATGTTCTGGGGCTTCAGATCCAGGTGTGCGATCGATTTGCTGTGCATGTGCTGCAGCGCCTTCAGGATCTCGCGCATGCAGACGCGCGTCTTCTGCTCGGACAGCTGGCCCTGCTCGTCGATCAGTGTCTGCAGCTCGCCGCCGGTCGCACTGCAATGTTTGGGGAGGGAAAGCGTCAGTACAGGGAAGTGTCTCCGCAGCCGATACACTTACAGCTCCAGTATGAGGGCGACCTCCGAGCGGGTCTCGTGCACGGACTCCAGCTTCACGACGTGGTCGGAGTCGGCGCACAGCATCAGCACCGCGATCTCGTGGTTAATCTCGTTTAGACAGCACTGACCTCGTCGCCGGCGACGCAAAAACTTGGCCGCGTAACCGATGCCGCTCTGCTTCGATATGGCACTGCGTACGATGCCGTACATTCCCCTTGGAAGATGGAAAGTAACAATTAGTACAAATGGGTTTTTACTGTTTACAGTGTACAGCAAAGTCAAGAAAGGTTCCAAAACTGGCAGACCTACACCAACTCAGGGATTTCTCTTGCCAAGAGAACTCTGGTTGTTGCAGTGGTCTAGGTCTTGGTCTAGGTCTGGGTCTCGATTTGTAGTTTCCTTGGAATAGGTTCTTGGAATGAAACTACCATAGGAATCCCCTGTCAATGCTGTTGCAATGAAATGTTACGAGCCATTCCAAGTCGTCCCCACAAACCGGAAGCCAGGAGCAGGAGGCCCTGGGACGCAAACACCGCGAGCGTTACTCCTAACCCTATACAACGTGTGACGTCGGACGTCACACGCTGGTTTTGATGCGTGAACCCACTCATTGCCACAGCCATCCCATTAATGGATATCAGGCGTCAACGGAATGGAACTGCCGGCCGCAAGGCGAGAGACTCCAGGTCTTCTGGCTGGAGCTAGCCCTGCTTTGCTGTTCTATTGCTGTCGAAGCCGTAGCCGCCGCCGCCCACACACACCTGCAGCTCGGCCCGGTGCTCTCCCTGCGGCGGCCCACATTCTGTCCAAACGTAACTGACGTCAAACGAATTCGGCTGCCAGCGAGACGGTGTGTTGCTGCTGCCGCGTTGATCTACACCCGGGGGGCAGCAGACTCCACCGGAACTTGCTGAGTTGACGAATGCAACCGCACATCGCCGAGTGCGAAAGATCCTCCACTACCGGGTAGCCTTCATCTCCGTGCGAGCGTGCGCCGTGTCACACACATCAACCAGGCACAAAATAGCCACCAGAACGCGTGTGGGGTACTGTGCTATTAGCTGAAGGCACCGCTGGCAACGTAGCCGGTACCCGCTGAGTTGAACAGCCAATTTTAGACGACACGTACGCTCGGACTCCAACACCGCTAGATGATGCCGACAAACATGCCGTGCGCCGGCAGGGCGTTGGACGGAAGTTGGCGACGGGGGGGAAGGGGAGTCGCGCGATCGACCAACATCTGCGTGGAGGATTGGAAGCGATATCTCCGCTACCGGGTAGCCTTCATCTCTAGCGAGCGCGCGCGCTCCAACCACTGAACACACACGCACGCACGGCGGCAATAACCTAACCGAGGCCTTAACCCTGAGCAGCGGCAGCACTGTGTGTGCCGCTTGAGAGCGGTTTGGGGGAGTTTCGGTTTTCACGCACCACTGCAGAGCTCCAAACAAACATCAAACTCGAGTCTCCGCGTGCACACGGAAGGAGAGACAAGTGGACATTTCCGACTTATTTGTTCGGATGAGTCTTTTGCTGAAATGATGTACTGACATTAGTTAGGTTAGAAGGTGATCCAACGAAATGATCTTCCAGAAATGACTGAGAAATGACGCAGTTGTTGGAACTATTTCAAACAAATCTGACAACTCATCTTTAACCCTAAGGTAAGTGTTCCGTAAATCATGTAGTTTATATTTCTGGAGCACTTTTTGGTGCTTTAAATACGTTTTAGAAGAAAAATCTATTGAAACGCAAACACTGCTTTTGTTCCAGTTATCAACACGCTGGTAACAGTAGCAGTACATTATTAGAAACATATTTCTACCCTCAGTTTGTAATCTATTTGATTGATTGAAAATGAGTAATTCTTTAATTTAATGTTAAAATTATGATTGACTATCAAGTGGGCTGTTCCTGACGTTTAAAACGTCACTTCGCATGTAAGATTTGCCATTTTGAACGTTTTCGGTAACCGTTTCCAAACGGAAAAGTAGTTATTTAATGAACAAATTAAATTCGACAAAAAAGCTGTGAACAAATTTTCAAACATTCAGACCTTTTTGATTTCTTTAGGGGGTAGGTATACTCTGCAAGTTATAAAATCGTTGTAGTGTCTTAATAAATAGTATTAGACATAGAACATTCGAATCTTTCTGGTTGCTTATGGATGTAGGTATACTCTATAAGTTCTTGACGTGTCTGCTTAATCGGAAAATTTACCCCTAGTTCATGAGGCACTTCTTCGCAATGCACTCAAAGCTGTAGAAGAGATTTTTTTTATTTATCAGTATGACGGCCTTTGTGGCGGTAGAAGAGATTATCTCAAAAGCATTTTTTGAAAGCGGGCGTGTCATAATTCAAAATCCATTCGGTCAATTTCAATGTGGATTGATTATTTTAATTTTATACATTTTTTATTTTTCATCGAGTATCATAGCCGCATTTTTGCCTCAGAATAATAGCTTTTGGGTGAATAATGTTACGCCCATTTCTCCGACCGAAAACCTGATTGTTTTGATTCCAAAACGTTGTCTATATTTCTTTTTTTTCAACAACATTAAAAAATGCGTACGATGACAGGAATTTTATTGGAGAATAAGGGCAAAATAATGATTTTGTTTGAACATAAAAAAGTACTGCCTCTCCGACGTTCGACAATCAGCAGTTTGCCGTTCTATTGTAGCAGGACAACAATGCCCAAAAATGTCGCTGACCAAAAATATGGGTAAAAATAATATTTTATTAAAATAAAATAGACTAAATTACACTACACTCTCCGAGAACCGCAACGCATCGAAAGATAGAGCCAATGGTTGGCCCGAAAAAGATGGTGCTGAACAGAAAACAGATGTCTATCAGCTGCAAGACCCTGCAAAAAGGCAAATCAGTCGCTAGACTATACTAACAGTGTCAATGTCGGTAGTATTGAAAAAATTGTAACAAATAGATTGTGAAGCCGGAAAACGGCAGCGCAAATAAATATATTCCATTTGCGTCGTACGTTCAAATATCATCTTGAAACAATCCCGAAAATCACTTTTTTCAATCAGGCCGCCAGAGTAAACCACCCCCTCAATTCTCGACTAAACTGCTCGGTGCACCGTCACCATCGGACGACATTGTGGCACGGCATTGTCGAAATATTCGTGTATTGCAGAAAACTTTGATGTCCACTGCCGCCAAACTTGGCACGTCGGTGGAAACCATTACAATCTTTTCCAAACATACGGTGCCAAACTGCTTTCGAGAGTCATAGTTGCGTGTGTTGTTGTTGAGGTGTTGGCACCTACCTTTGACGAAATGTGTCGGTCCCACACAGACCTATCCCGCACAGTTTCAGCCCGTTTGTAAATGCCGATTCTGATTCATATATTGTTCTAGGTAGCGCTCCAAAACACATCGAGAAAGCGAGTAGCTGCCCGGAGAACAGAAAACAGTCGCAACTTTGCTGGGACGGTGGGCCAAACGCCCGTCAAAACAAAACATCACAGTGCCATAGGTGTTGAGCAGCACCTGTGCAAATACGGCGCAGCACAACGCAACTAGGCAAAACGCCAATTTCGACAGCAAAATAACGTCTCACCTTGGGCAATAATTTCGCCCGGTTCGTGCTCGTGCAAATGGTTTTTAATGGAGCGTTTCTATCGTTCTTTCTTTGAAGTTTTTAACCAAACAGGCTAGGTCTAGATCTTTGAGGTCCCGGACTCTGGCCGAAGCCGCCCGCAAAACAGTACGAAAGTCGAAGTTATCGAACGAAAACAAACAAACCCACCGCGGTATATTGTGTAATGCTCTGGAAGTCTGGACGAATCGGCTTCTTCCATAATGCATGGAGCGCAGTTCAGGCGTAAAGCATACGATCATATCGCTAGCCGAGAAAGAGAGAGAGAGAGAGAGAGAGAGAGAGAGAGAGAGAGAGAGAGAGAGGGAGATTCCCGACTGTTGCTGAACATAAAATGTGGTGCTCCAACACTTTTGTCTTCGCTGCAGCATGGCGGCAGCCGACATAACCACCCCAAAACGCGACTTATCGCGCTGTTGTTTCTCAGCAACAACGCCTAGATTCTGCTCATTGTTCCAAGCCAAGTTCAGCCGGGGTGAAACAGCAATAGAGTGTGGTGAGAGAGAGAGAGAGAAAGAGAGTGAAGAGCATCATAAAAAACCCTCCCCGCTCGAGCGCGATATGTACCACCACAAGCTGATATTATTCCCGTGTGCAACAACGACGAGCAAAACACAATAGGGCCCCCGTCCGTCCGATGGAAATACATAACTAACAACCTCCACCCCCCCGTGGTTACAATTACACCCTTTCCTCTCCCATGCGGCGGTGTCCACCGTATCAAACAATAAAAAAAACCGCTGGAAAAGCCAAACACGCGCGTTATATCAAGCCAAGCGAGCTCGAGAGCGGGGTTTTTCTTCTCACGCCCCAGCCCGGGTCCGGGAGGAAAACACAAAAATGGATGAGAATTTTCCCACCCACCCTTTCCTACCGGGCACCTGTGGGTAGGTGACACACACACACACCCTTTAGGGGGGGGGGGGGAAATTCCATCCACGGGGAATTTGCTGAAAGCTTGGAAAGGATGAGTGTAGAGGATTTAAAATTCGCTTCAAATTCGTCCCTTTCTTTGGCGATAATGAGAGGCCAGGACAACTGTTTTCCTTTCTTTTAAGAAAGAAAGCCCACAGAGAAGTGAGAGTTATTGAACAATTGCATATTTGTCATGATAATTTTCATTATAACAAATATTTTCGTATGAAATTTTAATTTAATATCGAAGAGAATCGTCAAAAATATGTCCACTAGCGCAGTACTTGACTTCTGTCGCAGTAATTCTATCTTATATAATGCGTCGGGTCGGGTGCTGCTGAGCTTCTTCACAATGATCACTTATGGCACAGAAAAGGGGTCTCGCAATGAGAAAGACGAAATTTCACCACTCCCAACCAAGCCGAAGAGAAAAGCACATTTAGCCATGCCATACCATTATTCCCGGTTATATCTAGGTGTTCGGTGCCTTCGAGATGATTCATGGAGTTATGAATGTTTGGTGTTTTACGAGTTTTTCCCCAAAGATTCGTGAATTTTGAGCGATCAAAGGGATGGCTAGAAAACGGTTCGATGTAGTATCGAGAAGCGAATCCTAATATAACCTAAATTGTTATACTTTTGCAAAAAAAAAAGTTGAAATTTTTGAAAAAATCCTCCTGAAAAATCCTGAAAAAAAACTTTTGAAAAAACTTTAAAATTTGTCATAAATTTCAAAAAGTTTCTTACATTTCCGATACACAACTTGATACTTCTAATGTGCACATTTAATCGCAATCGTCGCCTAGAGGACTATTTTTTGGTAATTTTTCACCGATTGGGGCTCAAATTTTCACTTCTTACTCTTCTAGTTTCAAAATCCGTTTATAGTACGTGACCCTACGTCTTCTTAGCTCTGTTTTCGAACTACTCGTTTCATTTCGTTCACATTTCCGAAATACAATTTGATACATACTAGTTAATACGGCCCGGTTACAGGAATACGCGATCCAACTACGGTTATGTTGGCCCGT
>KB672824.1:1984752-1997786 GCA_000349145.1 Anopheles dirus
CGTGCTCGCTTCGCTCGCACTCACTGTGGTGAGCGTCGGAAAGTGAGCGTAGGAAGTGAGCGTAGGAAAGTGAGTTGCCTTTTGTACAATTTGTATAGGGATAGTTCTAATGTGCTAATTCTATGCAGATTGACCCCTATGAGCGTATTTTTGGAAATTTTTCAACGATTGGGGCTGAAATTTTCACTTCTCACTATTCTAGTTTTACAATCCGTTTATAGTTGGGGACCCCACGTCTTCTCGTTTTCCTCCGATCTCTCGCTGGCCTCAAGTGGAAATCATTTGTTTTGCGAAAATCATTTTAAAAAATCAAGTAATTAAATATATCAGTAATTAAGTATATCAAATCTTCAGGAAGTGCTTAAATCTGAAGCTTAAAAAAAGAAAAAAAAATATCAAAATCATTTTATTTTCGCTTATCATATCTACCATCCGTTGTTGATAATGCGATTGTGCTTTCAATTTTTGGTATTTGTTCAAGACATATTTTTAAATTTTTGTATCTTTTATATAGAAGGAAACGTGTTGTATTGAGTTCCAAAATTTTGTCACAATAAACGAAAATTAACCGCTTACAAAGTGACAGACAAGACATAGAGTCATGCTATTCCAACACGTTTGATATGCAAATTCTGCAAATTTGTCGATCTCTGACCACTGGGCTCCAAACAAATATTATACAGATTCAAACTCATTTATTCAAACGGATTTTTAAACCTAGAAAAGGTACTCGAAAAGAGATACAGCGCCCATTCGGTCAAGAATAGCCTTCAAAGTAGTGTTGTGTCTTATGAATCTTTCGACGAGATTCAGATTCATGAATCTTTCATTTAGAATTCATTCAGATTGATTCATGAATCTTTGGAGATTCATGAATCTCTAAAGATTCATAAATCTTATGAATCTCTGGAAGATTCATGAATCTCGTGAATCTCTAAAGATTCATGAATCTCATGATTCTCTGGAGATTCATGAATCTCTAGGGATTCATGAATCCTATGAATCTCTATAGATACATGAATCTTTAGAGATTCACGAGATTCATGAATCTTCCAGAGATTCATAAGTTTCATGAATCTTTAGAGATTAATGAATCTTTGTTTCTAAGATTCAGATTCATTCATTCAGTTCAAAGATTCATTCAGATTCATGAATCTGAATCTCTATTAGCCAACACTACTTCAAAGGTGTCAATTGACACCAAATTTGCGCTTCGAGGTCGAACCTTTTGACCCCGTTTAGTGTTAATCCATTTTTATCTTAATCTCTTTGTTTGTGAAATCAGTTCATCTAAAGCGATGGTAGGTGTCGCAAAAATAAACCTACAAAAACAGCAGCTTTTTCCGTAAGTTTGTAGCTTGAACTCTGCTCGCATAAGTTATACACATCTGTATGTGTTTTTGTGCAATCGCAAGCAAGTAGAAAAGGAAGCCGTCAAAAACACTGAAGGTTACGCGCTGTTTGAACAGAACATTTGTTCTGTATTTCTGTGTCGCGAGATTAGATACCGTTTTGGGGGCGCAAGGGTGTAACTGGGCAAACAGCGACAGAAATCGGACTTTTCTCTGGCCCCTGTGTCCCGTCCAAAAACAACGCATGTGGTTAAGGCTGCTGGTTCGGTGGTGTGGTTAGGAGCGATGATGGTCATCTAAAGACTCCAACACAACACACACACACACACACACACACACACACACACACACGGACGCAACGCTGCCCATGAGTACGCTCCCTCTCCCTCACCCTGGACCATGACCATTAAAGGGGTAACCAGAACGTGCCGCACACAGATGTGTACGTCGACGACGACGACGACGACGCAAGCAAAGCAACAAGTGGGAAGCAGCAACGGGGCACGTACAGCACTACACGCCACATCGAAACGGCAGCCGGAGCCGGATTGCGTCATTGTCTTCACCAGCACTTGGCTGGGCGGTGGGTGGTGGGTGGTGGGTGGCTGACGCCGGAGTTGGACTGGCTCACACGCCCAGGCGCACCAGAGCGCACACACCTTTTCTCCTGTTCTTATCTGGTGTGTCCCCGTGTCGGTCCACACTTACACACATACTCGCACCACACACACACACACACACCTGGAAGAAAAAAGCTCGTCCGCGCGGCAGGCGAAAGGCAACGGACAGAAAGAAAACAATCGGTGGTAGAATGGGCCCCGAAAGAAAAGACGCAATTGGGGACGGTTTTCGCCAGCGCACCGCACAACAACACGCAAGCCATCCCCCCCTACCCCCCCCCCCCCCCCCCTTCTGAACTGGAAACCCTTTTGCACTCGCGGGCTCTGAATGTTCTTTTTCGTTTCTAGGTGGTGCCTTCGTGCAAATAGCAATAATATTAGCAGCCCGATCTCCACAAACAGAGGCCTGAAGTCTTTGTATGGGCGATAGGTTCACCTGTTTTTTTCGGGGGAATAAAACAAAAACTTGAAGAGATAGACGAAAGTTCTACAAAGTTGTTGTCAATAGCGTGATACGTCTTATTATGATTTTTGCACATTTTTACAGGCACTATTACTACTTGTTCCGTCATGGATAAAAGTGCTCCAAACTTCACACTCCAAACTTCACATTTTTATACAGTTTATACAGTATACAGATTTAAAAAAAACTCAATAGTTTTACACGGTTTAAAAGGTTATCCTTCCAGCATGTTGACAACAAAATGAAGCCAAAATATGTGACCAAAAAATTAAAAAAAAAATTCCCACAAAATTTTATATCCGATGCTACAAACTACATAAAATAGGGGCTTAAAGACGTCCAAAAAATCTTGCAAAAAATATGACTTTAATAATAAAGGTCGTTTAAAACAAGCAGTGTTTTTTAACGAATTTTAAAACTATTCTTTATGATTAAAAAAACAAGTTTTCGTGGGTGTTCCTTAAGTTTTGTCAAATGGAACAATGTTGTTCAAAACGAAACAAATAGTAATTGTTCTTGTAAAAATCAGTAAAAATCATAGGAAGACGTATCTATTCATTTGCTACAACTTGGTAGAACATCATCTCTGTCTATCTCTTCAAATTTTCGTTTTATACCCAACAAAAACCAGGTAGTCGTATAGGACGGTATACAGACCGATTTTGAAAGCGCATTTTTTCAAATATCTTCGAAACTAAGAGAGAAAAAAAATTAACCAAAAAAGGGTTAATTTTTCAATCGTAATACAATCGTAAAACTCAACTTGTTGTCATTTTTCGAGATTTTTCCGAACCTCCGATGGGAACCTCCGATCATCCTTTAATGATTTTTTTTCTATTTCACAAATTTTTTAGATTTCTCAAGAAGATCTGATAAGTTCGGTACGTTCCATATGGCACAAAACAAACTATTCTGCCACAACTTTAACGTCCGTCTCCACAGTGAGACACAGCTGGAGTCCATTGAAAGAGGCTATTTAGTAGCTAAAGTGCTACTTTACAGGGATGTACATTTTTCCAACAAAAATAATCAACGTCTAAGAGAGATAGAGAGAGAGTGAGTGCGAGAGAGTGTGTGAGAGAGAGAGAAAGATACATGTTTTTGCAATTTAGAAAGTGCAGAACTTCAGAGTAAATTTTTGCAACACAAAACTCTTCTCCTCATTTTTGGTTTATGGCGTGCTGTGCTCCCAGATCTATTGAAATCATAATATGGCGATTTTGACTGTCTCACGCTCGTCCTCCAGATTCAAATCCATTCTCCAGAAGTCTAAACAAACTCTAAATGACCCAGTTTCGATATAAACATATGTTTTGCCAATGAACCTTTCGGTTGTCATATTATTTCCAAAAATAACTTCGTATATCTCGACGGATGGGTTCGGCGAGGAACCTCGCTTGACCCTCGATAGAAATCGCTAGCAACTCTTCACCGAAAAGAACTTCAACGCAGCTAAGGAAACGTGTGTGCCATCAATTGGTTGAAGAGCATCAAGAATTCCACCTGGAAAAGCGGGACTTTCAGAATTTGGTCCGAACTAGGAGAATATCTCTGTGATGATGGATGGTTTATGACTGGAAGCGCAGGAGACTTGATGGTATGCAGATTTCCACTTATTGCAATGTTGACCCGCATCGAAGATAGTATGGACTCTCCATTTTTTTTGGACATTCCACGATTTCCCGTAGGTTCTAGACGCACATAGCTCAGGAATGCTTCCAAATTCAAGAAATCCGAAACCGTCCACGCTAGTACCGAACAGAACCTCCCAGGTTCTGGTGGAGCGGCGATAGTAGAATGCTCTAAACACTGCCCATATCCCACGGGCCACGAACTCCAGCGACACAGTCGGTGCCAAAAACTGTACAAAGCTGGTACGAGACGACCTTTTCTTATTACTGTGCGCGAGCGCAACGCGTATGTCACTTACGTAAAGTACCGTGGAGTGTCTGTAATGGCGATGGCGTCGTCCGTGTACTTACTTGGCGATCCAGGTTTCCTCCACCTCGTACACCTCCGCGAGCTCCTTGGGCGTCTTCAGCTTCCGCAGGTATTCGTCGCTGATGCTCAGTCGGCCATCGCCGACGTGGTAGAAGCCCTCCGGCAGCAACTGCATCGTGTCTGTCATTTCTCCCTCAGTCTGGGGGGGAGGGGGGCTGAGAAGGTTGGTTGCTGCTCGTCACACGTGCACGCTCGCACACACACACACACACACACGGGCGGACACGCGCACTCACACACAGAGAAGACACTTCTCGCACTTGAAGATACAAAACCCTCGCGAAGAGGTGTTGTTTTGACGTTTTTTTTTTCTTCTCTCCCCGTTTCTTCTTTTGTTGTAAAGCGAACAAACACACAGACAGTCGCGCGCACGCACGCACGCACACGCGCGAGAACCGTTGTTC
The DNA here is from genome assembly GCA_000349145.1 of Anopheles dirus. Taxonomy (NCBI): domain Eukaryota; kingdom Metazoa; phylum Arthropoda; class Insecta; order Diptera; family Culicidae; genus Anopheles; species Anopheles dirus. The sequence continues at coordinate 1,989,593 of KB672824.1, forward strand.
TGAATCCGCCAGCTGGGTGAGATGGGAGTTTTGCGGATTCGTTTGATTGTTGAGTGCTGAGCTGAGCCGAAATGAGATGTTTGTGGTTTCTTTCACTTGTGCTTTCGGATGTCGGACTGCTTCTCGATGTGTTTTTCTTTGCCTTCACTTCACGCACACAAGTACACAGCGGCAGCAGCAGCAGGGCGCGCGTGAAACGCGCACAGAGCGACAACACCGCAGTAGAATATTCGCTCCCGGCACGAAACACAAACACAAAAAATAGCTAATTTTTAACGAACTTTTAACGGTCGCGAACAAAAGCCACCCTGTCGGGGAGTTTTGCTGGTGTGTGAGAAGCGCGAAACTCACTCGGCCCTCCTGCTCACCACCACCACCTGGCTCGCCCTCTCTCGCTCTCTCTCTCTCTCTCTCTCTCGCTCTCTATCTCACGAAACACTTCTTATTCGCGGAGCGCTGCTGTGGGAGGAGGAGGTGACGGGCGCCCTCTAAGCTTCCGGCCCCGTCCGGCTGGGCAGCAACAGCCTTCCTCTTGGTTCGCGACGAAGAATATGGTGGAGCACGCTCAGGGGGCTCGAAAGCTGCACACTATTGCTGAAAAGTTTGAGAGGAAAGAAGAAGAAAACACAAGCATTAGAACGGATTTAAATGGATTTATCGCAAACGGATTTATGGAAGGCGGGGAAAAGACAGGAAGAGAGAAAGGGGAGAGGCGAAGGGAGGGTAAAGGAATGCCTGTACCCGTGCCAAAAAACAAACTATCGCTCTGAAAGCCGCCATCGGGAGAGGGTAAAAAAGCAACAACAAAAAAGTGTTATTTTTGTGCAATAAAAAGCGAAAAAACGACAGCGCCAAATTGAAAGATTTAACTCGAAACACTAAGCACCAACACACTCACATTCAAAGGGAGAAGAGGGAGGGGGGGGGGGCACATTTGTGCAACGCCATGAGTGGTTTGCTCGCCGTACAGTACGACCCGCACGAAATCGGACACTTCGAAATTCGAATCGAATTTTGTGCGTTAAGTTTAACTTAGCTTAGAGCACTGTTGACTATTAAGCCGAAAGCTTTACATTGTGATCCTAACCATACTGAACGAGTTTGGAAGGCACTGTGAAAGGAAAAAAAGCTTCAAAAGTTCAAAGTATACCTTACGAACGTACAAAAACCTACAAATCGACCGCTCAGTACTAGCTTGAACCGTCATCGTTGTTTCATGTGTCACACATAGGGCAAGGAAATGGCTTTTTACTTTACAATGCTATAGTTTTACATGCGAAAATAGTGTTAAGTATTAGCTATACGCTTCCTATCATTTAGTGTGCGACTTCACTTCTCTCTTGGTTCTATTTTGTAGAATAATCAACTAGCCCCTTTGGGAACGCATTAACCGCGTCTCTCGGGGAGAAACTGTCTACTAAGCATTAATAATAAAGTTATTATGAAATGAAAATACTAATATGAATATGAAAATACACTTCATAAGCAGAAAGGTTGCAGAACTCATGCTTTATATGAGCTTTTTCAGTGGCTTTACATATTATACAATATCTTAGTACTGGGGTCTTCGCATCTAGTAGGCTTAGGCGCTATTGTTTGCCGTCGTTTCAGATTTTTTTTATCCTTCTAATTGTTCTGATTGTTTCATACCTGAGATGTGCTTTACATCTTTTGTTAGATTTCCTAATAACTCTTAACATTTTAAGAATGTCGTTCATATAAAGTTAACAATTATGTAAGTATAGAATCTTTCAAAAGATACAACTTAGCCTATTTTTGTAATAAGAGTATCCTACAAGTAGATGAATCCTGGCGCTAGATACGTTCATCTTCGTATAGAAAATAAAGTTAAAAAGCGAAGCCTTGTGCATAGTATCATAAGAACCGTAATACCCGAACGCCGAAAAGGTTAGACGACTGCCCAAAATTTCGAGTGTCCCACTTCGACTGCCCAGTACTGTTTACGGCGACATCCGTCGGCGACGACGACGGCGACAACGATAGAAAATGAACACAAAAGGTTAAATAGAATAAAAAAGCGATATATCTGTCCTCGAGCGCACGGCGCCCGCCACCGTAAGAAGTTGAAACACTGCATACCGCCCCGTGTGTGAGCGAGCGATGCGTGTGAGCAAGGGGGGGGGGGACGTGAGCAAAATGGGAACGGGACGACTCATCATCTCACGAGGGCCACTTCGGGCGCCTTCACGGCACTCGGGCCGCCGTGAAGAATGTGAAGTTTTGTTTTGCCATTTTTCTTGCCGTGTTAAATGCAACACAACAAAAAACAAACGCAAAACAAATAGTGAAACGCACACACACACACACACACACGCGCACGCACGGTGTGGAGGGATTATTTATCCTGGCGAGAATGGTGCTGCTGGCTGCTGCTGCAACTGCGACACGACGTGTTGACCTCGCCGTGAGTCGCAGCAAGCAGCGAAGTCTTTTTCGCTTCCTTCTCAGTTCCGCCCACCGTGCGCTCTCCCGGGCCATGCATGCAGTACCTTTTCCTTTCGCGGGTGCCCCTTCCGCCCCTTCTCGCGCACCCTTTCTCCCTGACCCTCACATACTGAGACGTGTGCGCTAAGACGGAGGAGACACCTTTTAGTTCGCGTTTTTTTTTTTTCTGTACATTTTTTGTGTTGTTTGCTCGCTTGCTTCAGCCCTCTTGTGTTCCAACTGCAATCTGGCTCGGGTACGGTTTTCTGGGTACGTGTGCCTGCCGCTGTGTGCGTGTGTGTGTTCGTACGCGCACACGGTGTTTGGGTGTGTTTGTGTGCGGGGCTGGGTTGCGAAGAATCGGTCCACCGAAAAGAGCCCGTCTTTTTTTTCGGTGCGCCCGCTGGAATGCTTTTTTTGCGTCACATCCTGCCGCTGCTGGGCAGAACACAAGTTGTGCAAATTGTGCAGCCCCCGGGGTAATGCTGCGGGTGAGTAATGGCCGTTACGGGTGTACGTGTCTCGCTCGGGCGGACGCGCGTGTGTGCGTGCCGCTCGCTCCAGAGCCCAGGGCTGTGCTTGCGGTGGTGTTGTTGCAGAAAACATGAAACCCTTGTGTCGCCAACGGAGCACACCAGCAACGGCGGCGGCTTTGGGCGAGACGAAAAAAAAAACACCGCGATCCGGAGCGCGTTCGACGGTGAGCCACACGCACGCACACTCGCACACATTGTCAGGCGGGCACCGTCTGGTGGACAGAACGACCGTTGCCCTCGTCGCATCAGCCTAACCACGCCATTTTGGCGGAGCCTAGCACACACCACGCAGTAGGCACTTTTGTTCTTTCGCTGGCTTTGCCGAGTCCGAATTGCAACCGTTTCTTACACTTACACACACACGCGCGCGCACACCCAGCAGCACGTCCATGCCTGCACGGGAAAGTACGGGTTCTGCACGGGTTTTGTTCACGGCACGGTCCATTGTTTCGACGGATTGCACACTAACTCCACTCGCAGTCAGGATGCTTCGGGCCGTCCCGATCCCGCACACACACACTTACCAGTACGCGAGATATCCTGCCGAACAGTGGAAACCGTTCCTTTGCCCTTCCTGTCGTTGATTTTTCGTCCGCCCGGCGAACACCATCCAGCAGCTGCGGAGCGTATAAAGCGGGCTTTAAACATAAATACAACGACACGCGATACCCGACCAGTCGAGGCACGTTAATAGTTCCCTTCCTTTCCGTTTCGCGGGCTGCTTGTCGGCTCGTTCACTCCCGCTGGTGGTTGGCCCGTCTCTCGCTCGCTCCAACGCGAACGGCTCGTTATTCTTGCTTCCTCCGGCCGCGTTTCACCCCCTCGAGATACCCAAATGCGTTACGGTGCGTTACGGGGCGTTACGCTGTCAAACGACGGTCTTCCAATAAACGCGGCTACCCAATGAACGGACCGGGGGAGAAACAGCCAGCTGTCAAACGGCACCGAATATTTGACATAACTAATCCCAGGTGGATAAACAGACTACAGGTGAGTCCGTTGCTTTTTTTCTTACTAATACATACACATGCTATTTTGACAGCTACGAGCATGCCCGGATCGAAACAAATACCTGGATTTAAATGCAAACACAAGAATTAGAAGTTGGGAACAGGGCAATCAACTAGATAAACTAACACTACAGCCCTTAGGGTGGTGTCATTGCTCCGTCGCATCCGATTTTGTCCGTTGCTTTTTTTCTTACTAATACATACACATTCTATTTTGACAGCTACAAGCATGCCCGGATCGAAACAAATACCTGGATTTAAATGCAAACACAAGAATTAGAAGTTGGGAACAGGGCTATTAACTAGATAAACTAACACTACAGCCCTTACTCTGTAGTGTCTCTGTCCCTTAATAAGAGATTTGACAGTTGCCGCGTACGCTGGCGTGTATCTAGGCCAGCAGCGGAGATTTGACAGCGTACGCGAGTCCATATGAAAAAAACGCAAAGCAACTGTCAAATGTCTTACGTGTGAATGCAGAGTTAGGGTGGTGTCATTGCTCCGTCGCATTCGATTTTGTCGGATGCGATTTGGATGGTTGTTTCAGTGCTAGTCCGAATATTGTGCGGTTTTTCAATGAATTTGATATACGTAAATATACAGAACCTATTTTGGGTTTATATAAGTGAGTTCACTTTGACAGATAAAATCGCCTGCGACGATCCGACAAAATTAAAAGTTTTTGATTCCATCGTACGACGAAATCGCACGTCCGATGTTATCTGTCAAATCCCATACAAAATTTTGACAGCACAGGCGATAAAATCGGCATCGTTCGTCGATCCGCATCGTTCCCTGTTTAACGTGGCGGATTGAGTACTTCCACGGAACAAAATTGTACTGACTTGTTCGTGGTGGATTTTTTAACTACCCATAATAACCTTCACGATTGGACGATACTGTTTTTTTGCAAGAAACCTACTGTTTTTGTTACTCAACAGTGAATCTAGATTACACGAGAGCTAATCTGAAGAAAAGATTAGAAACAGCTGTGAAAAATGCGAGAGAACTCGCACATCCTCTCGCAAATGGCTAATTATGCAATCAGCGAGAGAGTAACATTTTGTCGAAAAAGAGAGAGTTATCTCATAATGTTGTCATTTTTTTCTGAGCAATTGCTCAGATTCGCTCAGATTTTTTTTTTTGTCGCGAAAGAAGCTCTCGTGTAATCTAGACTCACCGTGAGAATTTCCAAAGCAGTAGATCTCGCCGGAGTGTAGTACAACATTTGACCACTTGTGGCGTCAGTGTTGTAATAATTTCATCGCAATTTTACGATGTTTCGATGATTTTTTTTTTAAATTTATCGTTACGCAACAACTATTAGCTTTTATTTTATGTTTTGTAGGTGTTATCGAAATATTGCTGAAGCAAACAGACTGAGGTGTTTGTTGTTTTAGACATCACACTAATATATTGAAAACAAATCCGTCTGTTGAGTGATTATGAGAGATGTAAATTAAGAAAGGCAAAACATGCAAATGGAGGATAAAAATACTATTTTTCCATAGGACAAAATCAAAAATAAATTTTAAATAAATGATTTAAAAGGAACAGAAACAGTCAAAAATATCACCACGCATAAACAATAAAATGCCAACTATAATAAAAAAAATCATCGAAATATCGCGAAAGCTCGATTAAATTATTGCGGCACTAGCGTCACTTGCGGCCAAGCGTGACTTGCGCACATATCGCCTGAGCGCCTTGAACATAAGCAATCCGCAATGAATTAAGCTCGCATGGCCCAACCAAGCTGGGGTTCGCTTGTGTGCAGCATGCGATGTAACTTGTGTGGCGTTTTATGCTCCCTTTTGCCTGCCCGTCCGTCTGTCCGGCGTGGTATGAATTCGTGCAGCTACGCTCCAACGCTCCTACCGATGCCGATGCGAAAGCGTTGCATCCGTTTTTATTGCTGACATTGATTTTATGGCGTTCTGGCGGAGGATGCTGCTCCGACGGATGGATACAACGGTTGGACGTACGGCGAGCACGGGTGGCTCGTAAACCGTCGTCGAAGTTTACGTACCAGCGCTATGCGTCTGGCGGAAACGTTCGAGTACGGCGTAGAAACAGGACAAAGACAATTTAGCACAATCGACAACGCATTCATGTGTATGTAGTAACGTTCATAATCTCCGTCATGGAAAGTTTATGCCGTGCGTCGGAGGCGATTCCAGACAATCGTTCTCGCAACTTGGAGGTCCAGACTGAGGTTGAGCGCATTACGGGTCAATGTACCCCATTCGAAGGGCATTTGTGAACTTCGGATCACACTCCGTATAGCCTTCACCATCAAATTGCTTGCTGCAAAAAAAATGAGATTTGATTTGAAGTTCATCAAATCAATGGAGAGCGAAGAAATGCACACGATTTTGATACCATATTTTGAACACCTGCCTGGTAAAATTCCATTCGTACTGCATGCAGCTACGGGCGGACCAACGGTTTCAACGATTCCCCCCCCGACGTATGCCATTGTACGCATCCATCAAGTGCGTCCATACGCTGGGGAAGAAAAAAAACGCTGGTTGTTGAATAAACGAAACCAGTGTGCAGTGAGGCATAAGCGCGCGCGCCATTTTACGATCCACCGACCGTCTCGCTTATCCTCCAGCTCGATATACTGACCACGATCGCATCGCTGCAGGTGGATTGCGTGCGGGCTATTTGATAATTGCTCATCCGAAATGACCAGCCAGCGGGAACCAAAACAAACAAAAAAAGCAAAATATACACACGAGAGTGAGAAAGAGATAGAATGAGAGAGAGAGAGAGAGAGAGAGAGAGAGAGAGAGAGATGTACAGAATGAGAGATGGAGAGCAAAAGATTGTTCAAAACAAAGCGTTTCCGTTTTGCGGATTCTGTCGGATGTTCTTTTTTCAACATTCCAAAGTCGTTCGAACGACCCAGGAAGCATATTTTCAAAAGCCCATAGACGGCGATATCTTGAAAATATAACTTCAACAGCGAGCTCATGTGTGACTCATAGTTCGCCCCTCCTCGGCGCGCCTGGAAGTCTCCGACGAGGGGAGATTTAAGCTGACTTTGCTTTCTTCACTTAGGCGTGAGTGGTTTTTTCCACTCGCACTTCAACTCGCTAGCACGGTCCATTCAACACACACACACACACACACATATGACATTCATCCAGGGCATACGGCGAATATTATCCTCTCACCGGTTGCTCAGAGAGAAATTAGGTGCGTCTACACGATGCGATTCCTGCTCGAGTATCTGTTAAAGTGAAGGTGCCGCGACACAGCACAAATCTTTTCGCAATTCGCACGCCCACCCGTCTACCTTGTCTTGTTGATGTCCAGGTGTTTTTGTGGATGAAACAGACCAAACTGCTGGACGCTGTTTCACCAGCGCAATAAGTTGAAGGCGAAGTTGAAGGCCTTTCGTTTCCTAAAGTAGAGTACATCAAACATTTACAGGACTTTTCAACCATTCTTGAACAGTTCCCACAGCTAGACGAAATCGTCCCACCCAATGATGAAATCCTTTTACCCATTCTTGAAATGACATTTCCCACGCAGGGCCTCCCCACTGTGTGTTAACACTTACGGTCAAAAGGACCGAATACTCCTAGAAGGCTATTTTCGGCAACTGTTGACCGATTGGGCTGAAACTTTCACCAGTTATGCGCTAACTATTTTAGTTTTAAAATCCACCGAGTTTGTGACCCTAACCTCTCCCATCTGCTCACCAGCTCTCCTCAAGCAAAAGTCCGCCGACGTAAAAAATTTAAAAACCTTCAAATCTATACGTAAAAAATTTTGGAGAACGAATTCCACGGAATGGCATACAGGGGTAGTGATCTAGGACCTACAGTAAACAATTCAAAATTTTCCGATTAAAATTGGACGATTGGCTTCACTTTAGTGGTTGGTAAAAGTGGTCTAGTGTTTTTTTTTCATTCAATATGAAAGAAAAAGTTGAAACTTTTTATCTGTGTCGTCTGAACGGTTCACTATTAAAATAACATTTTGCGATAAAAAGCATCAAAATCATTCAAAAATTTCAAAAATTTATTACTGTCGTAAGAAAAACTAAAGCTCACGACAAATGGTACAAGGCTCTATACAACAATACGGTAGCGACCCAAATAGATCCCCCCCATACCAAAATTGATACATCACTGGAAGCCAAGTTCGGCAAATGTGATGAAAATACTTACCATCCATTCAGCAACAATT
>KB672824.1:2012151-2042684 GCA_000349145.1 Anopheles dirus
ATAAATAAATAAATAAATTAATTAATTAATTAATAAATAAATAAATAAATAAATAAATAAATAAATAAATAAATAAATAAATAAATAATTAAATAAATAAATAAATAAATAAATAAATAAATAAATAATTAAATAAATAAATAAATAAATAAATAAATAAATAAATAATTAAATACATAAATACATAAATACATAAATACATAAATACATAAATAAATAAATAAATACTTAAATAGATAGATTGTTTATTAATCAACGAAGAACGGCTTGAGTGTATTTTTATAAATAAAAAATATACTTGGACTTTTTAAATTTTAATGATTTTTTAATGATAAAATGCATTACTATTGCATACGTACCTTCACTAGCAGAGCAGTGGAAAACTACTCAGGATCTTTCTCTCTATCTCCCTCTATTTATCTCTCTCTATCTCTCTCTATGTTTCTATCGCTTCATCTCATTCTCTCTCTCTAACATTTTATATTTCTCTATGTCCATCGTTCCCGTACATCATCTCTGTAGTATCCGTGGCTCTTTGTCAGGATGAGAGTGTGTTTGTGTCATTTTACTAAGAACACCTTCCGGTGACTATAATGAGGTTAGTTCGTACGCATCAGTTAATCGCACTAGACCTGCGTGATATCTGCTCCGGAACCAAGTGGAAAATACCCAGCCAGAAAAGTGCGAGTACTTTCGTGTTACTGGCAGCGATCCTGGAAGTGCAAAGTGTTACATTCCTACTAAAAGTGTAAAAGTGAACAACAAACTACCAGGAGTGTATGAGTGTGTATGTGTGTGTGTGAAAACGGACATTTTTGATGATGTCAGATTCACAGGCGAACCTTCAAGAGAAGCCCGCTAAGCGGAAGCAAAAGAACAAGTATGTGTTGTACTAGCAATATTTGTGCGGATTTACGTCTTCTGTGTATGCCAATCGTAGGTTTTAATACTTACGGTCAAATAGATCGAATACTGTTTGCACGTTAGGAGTAGCAAGATGTATTTCAGAAATTTACGGATTTTTAAAATTTTGAAAGTGTCGTTCGGCATCCGATTTGTCCGTTGAAAAAAAAAGCGTTGAAAAAAATCCACCAACTGACAGCGCTGACGTCAATTATAATCGCAAACAGATACGCATATCGCATAGTTGTGCGCAGGGTTAAAGATAGCATAGGACAAATATACCATTCAAGTCTCCGCTTCACCAATTGCGTTGCTCGGTCGTATGTTGGCCACGCCTGTTATGCTGCCATGTACCCGGGGAGGGCCGTTTCTTATTGGTGAGCATGATTATGATTCGGTTTTTTGTCTTTATTTCCCCCTTTATGCGACCATGATTCCTTAATGCAGTGGTCGGCAACCTGTCTTGATCAAACGTGCAGTACATGTTTTTAAAAATGGAAAAGAAAGCCTCAAAGTTGCCGCAGGTGCCGTTATTGAAGTTTCTGGTTCATGTAGATGCTGCAGCTTTACTGGCGATGGCTCATAAAAGCTGTAAATGTTGTTTCTTTTAAATAAACCATAGACATGGTTTGTAACACTATTATAAAAACAAAATCAAATCTTCTTTACTGGGAATCCCTAGCTTAATGGATTGAGTACCCCTATTTTAACGGATACTCAACAAATGATCTCTTGCACGAAAGCTTGCATGCGATATCGAGAGAACTGTGATATGACGATTCACCAGTTCATTTAGAATACAATAAAAACTTGCCAGCATAGATGGAAGAAATGTTCTACAAAGTTGTAGTCAATAAAAAAATACGTCTGTTTGTGATATTTGCACATTTTTACAGGCACAACCACTATTTTTTCACCATGTGTAAAATAACTTAGTGTGTCATAGCTCTACGATCGCTCACGAAAACTTGCATTTTTTCAGAAAAAAAAAATCGTTCCAAAATTAGCTAAAAGATACAGGCAGTTTGCGACAGTCGTGAACACATTAGGTATATTTTTGCAAGATTTTTGTATACGTCTCATGACCCTCTTGCGTGCAGTTTTTAGGAGCTTAGCCGGAAATTTCGTGTATTTTTTTTTCTTTAAGTTTTGATGTTGTCTTAACGTTTGTCAATTTTTATATTTGTTTTTGTTTGCTTAATACCTTTTATTATTTTTATGTATCGCAATTCTTCTCCTGTTTCCCAATTCCTGCAGTTTTCCAATTTTATAGCTTGCAATATACCTTTGTACATATGTTTATCGTATTTAGATTAGTTACTGGGCATTCTTGAGGCATTGCTCATTAAGTTCGTTCAGTGAGTTAAACGTGGAAGAGGACTCTTGTAATCAAACGTATACCCACAAACAAACTGAAATTTTATAAAGTAAAAAGGAACCGAGGCGATCGGGCACGATCTTTGCACAGGTCTTTGCAGTACGGTTACCCGAACGTGACGTCCTTGCCATCATCGAGCGCTCTCATTCGAGAAAACGTTCCACGGTCGGATAATCTTTATACCATTCCGATCGTTTCAATCCGATCTTCCAATGGCAGTGTGTCGTCGGCTGTCACGTTCACACTCGCACGCCGCTTCCCGCATGCTATTTCACGTGTTTGTGTTTGTCCAACGAGAAAGGGAGACAGAGAGAAGCTGTCCCTATCGTCGGTGCTGTGAGCCCGCGGGACAGGAGTAAGCGAGAGGCCAGGACGATGCGAGAGCACGACGAACGAGACAGCCGTATCGGCGCGCTCAAGCTGTGACGCACTGTTGAAAGCGACGCAGGCATGATCGGATGGCAGCTCCGTGCTGATAGCTTATTCGGAAGGTACAGGTCGTCGTTGGTGGTGCGTCTCCGTGGTCTGTTTCTTTGTCGGTGATCCCTGCCATCCTCTCAGTGCTAGATTGGTGAGGCTGGTGCCGTGTCGAACACGATCGGGGCAGTCCAAATCGTAGCCTCTCGAGCTTATGTGTGCGGGTTTTAGTTGCTTTTTTTCTTCGGTGGTTAACTCGAAACGATGTGCCAAAGTGTGCAGGTGTTCCGGCAGTGATTTGGAGTGAGTGTGTGTGTGTGATCTGTGACGTGGACGCGGGTCCGGGTGAGGAAAGAAACGAATCGCCGGGGAGACTCCGGTGTGCGCAACTGCAATCAAACACTCGAGAGACGCGATGCAGCTCAACAACATGTCCAACCATCAGCCAAGCGCCGGTGTGACCACCGAGCAAGTGTCCGTGCAGCAACAGCAGCAGCAGCAGCAGCAGCACCAGAACCATCACCTGCTGGTCGAGGCGCCCACGATCTGCCTGATGCCCGGGGCCGCCACCGTGCCGATCTCGCTGCCGTGCTTCCGGCTGCGGAACGTCAGCTTTCTGCGGCAGGCGCCGCACGAGCTGCACCCGTCGCCGGCCACCATCGGCGGCGGTGCCCCGACCAACAACAACAACTACGAACTCTACAAGCCGTCTACCAACGGGCACGATGCGGCCGATACGCCCAAGATCAAGCTGGAGACGAGTGACGGCGAGGGTAGTGGCGAGCCCGATGGACGTACCGCGTCCCGGAGCGAGACCGGATCGAGCTGCGGCGGTACGCTCGACTCCCAGCAGCAGTCCCCGGTCGGGACGGTCGAAGTCGGGGGCGAAGTCGGTGCCGTTGGGGCGGCCCATCACCTGTTGCGCAGTGATGAGGACGACGGGGACGAAGATCCGGGCGTACTGATGGACGACGGTGGCGACGAGAGCAACGACACGGTCGGGGGCACGTGCGGTGGTGGTGGTGGTGGTGGTGGTGCGCACGAACACGACGACTCCGAGCCGGACGACAACAAACTCGCACCGCAGGATCAGGAGAAGATGACGCAGGCGGTCAAGAAGGTGTTCACCGACTACAAGTGGACACCGCCGGTCGCACCGATCAGGTAGTAAACCAAGTTATACTGTATTTGATCCTAGCCGCGCATTCTTCTGACTTCACACCTGTACCTCGGTTGTTCTAAGAGCTTGATCGCTTATGGATGATCAAATTCAGAGTTGCGATTCCGAAATATGTGATATTTGTATATCCTTTCTTATCTCAAGTCCATCCCAAGTCTTCTATCTCCTTTTTTATCTTTTTTCTCTCAAGTTATAGTCTTCTATCTCCTTTATTATACTCCGGAATCGTTGGATCTTGATAACACTTTGTTCGTTTGATATTGGCAAGTTACAAACGAAGTTGTAAAAAAACAAATTCTTGAAGAACTCGGTCGTCAGACAATTATTTATATAGTAATGAAATCGGATAACGCATGTTCGATCTTGCACATCCTTTTGTAGCTCTCTGTGCGGGTAAACTGATACATTCCCTAATTAAGAGTCGATACTGCTGCCGTCTTTTTCTACCGATGGAACCTGATTTAGTCATTGATTTTTTTTTCTCGCAAAACAAGAACATCATTTTTATGATATTAGTTCATTCTGGAAATCGCACGTCATCAAACTACGCAACATCAAACTCAACCCCATACACGCTTTTTGAGCTATAATTTTCATAACACTTCTGTTGACGCTAAGATTATTTGTTTTATGTCGCAGTTGAATTAAGCCATAAAATGTTATTGAGTATCGATATGGGTTATAATAACAAAGATTATACGGCTCCCGTTCCAAGGTACCGATTCCAACATATTGAACACGTGTACTATGACAATGCTACGCTTTCGCGTCCAATGTTTTGCGTGTTCAATTGGTCTTAGTATGGAGATAAGCTAATACAGTACGTAGCGTAGCTATATGGCCACCTATTTTTAGAGAATAAAACAAACATCTGAAGAGATATGTACAAGTGCCGTTCGATTGTTATAGGGTCTCACTACCGTTTTTGCACAGTTATCCAAGCTGTATTACAATTTTGTTGTTGCCATGGACGAATTAGTGTTTTTTTTTCGAAACAAGTAATCGTCTTGAAATTCACTAGAACCTTCAGGTAGTTTCGAACGACACGACATATTTTTTTTATAATACTTTGAAACGTCTCATGATCCTCGTCATGTAGTTTCCAGGATCTAAAATCAGAATTTCATGTTTGTTGACTTGAATGACCAATGCTTATACACGATTTTAACGGGTATCTTTCAAGTATTCGAACAAACATAAATGGATCCATAACATGCTATTTTTCTCATGTGGTAGTTGTGGTGCAGGGAGCAATTATGTCCAAGGCCAAAACAAAATAGTAATAGTGATTGCAAAAATATGCAAAAATCACAACAAGTCGTATTCTTTTGTCTGAAACAACTTTGTTCAACGTCGCTACTGTGTATCTCTTCAAGTTTTCGCTTTGTTCTAAAAACAACACAGGTGATCGTAAAATTAAACTAAGCACTGTATACGCGAACAACAGCTTACACCGTATCGATTGGTTTCCTCGCAAAACCTTAAGCTAAAAGCTGTTGCCAAACACTGCACTAATGTATAGAGTTCGACCACGATGCAAATCTTGTGCTGGCATAAAACCGGATCAAGTCCGTCGGTGCGAGATTTGTTTATTTATTTTGCTTTCCATCCCAAGCTCCTAGCGTGCCGGCGGCGCGGGGCGCTTTACAGAAGCTTCCGCTTTCCTTCGCACCGACGCACGCCCGAGATGGGTGGCGACGCGGGCCGGCCTAGAAACGCAAGTGTTGAAACGATTGTTCGATGTCTGTCGTAAAGCATAAATCAAACAAACGAGAGCTCTAAGTGGGCAGAGCGAGCGAGGGAGGCCGGAGGTTATTTCGGGGGTTTAAAGCTTTGGTGGCCGAAAGCGTCAAGCAGCGCCTGCTAAGAGGTGCCAGAATGGGAAGAGAAACAGATACAAAAAATACAAACACACGCACGCACACACAGGGCACAATAAAGCTCAAAAGGTTGGCAGCAGGGAGGGGAGAAGGAACCATAAAATGTTAGGCATTCAAATTTTATGCATCAATTGGTGTTAGTCTGTAAATTTATTCTCCACTGTCCGCCCCACCCGCTGCCGTGTTTATTTCACACGCCATATTACACGCGCCTTTGCGCTGCTTCGTCCGTAGATATTGCCGGGCCGAACTCCCAGATTTTTGGGTATTGCGATGAGTCCAGCGGCTGCAGGAACGTTCGAAACGAGTGGGTTCAGAGTTTTAGAGCTTCTGCTCGGCGGACTCCAGCTCGAGCGTTTGATCGTGATCGCAAACGTCAGAGCTACATATCATCTGCAGCTCGGATTATGGGTCCACTATAGCTCGCAGACAAGAGATCAATCGCACCGATCGGAATCGTACTCTCCCTATCTCGACCATCATCCTCATTCCTTATCAATCCCTAACAAACCTAGACGTGGCAAAACTTCGGCGAACTTCAGGTACCAACTCTTGCGCGAACTGTCCAGCGACGACGTGGATGGCGCAAAGAAGGTATGCGAATGTCGTGACACGGGATTGCGGGCATCAGATCTCGGACAAGGATCTGAGCCGTCTGCGCGGCACGTGACGTCGGGTGGTCCAGGCCTCCACTCAGCACACCGGCTATACCGGAGCACCACTTCAGGTTCCACTTGTTGGCGCTGAGCCGCACAATGCCGCCAGCACGGTTTAATCGCGCTTCAGTTTGGAAGCAGAAGTATCCATAATTGTGTGGACGATCGAGTGAGTGCTTAGGAGGTATCCCTCTGTGTACAAACACATGTATGCTTCCAAACTGTAACGTGCTTTGGAGGCTTTATCTGCGCGTATTCTTGCGCGCTGGAGAGCAGCATATCCAGATCATCTCCCAGCTGTTTTCAAACCTTCCCGAGCGACTGTTCCCTGCCACGTGCTCACGCTATGGGTGCAGAGCGTCCCCCGGTCAGTCAGCGCATGCTCGAAAATCGCACACGATTACTCATTTGTATAATTCGAATCCAAGCCGTCAATTTCGTGGAACTTCTGCGCCGGTGTTTGTAGCCCTTTTGCGGGTCGCGCACGGGACGTCTATCCCGAGCGGGGAGCCTGGCGGTGGCGAGGCATTTAGCACCTTTCCGCTAAACGCGCCCGACGACGGAACGGTTTGGCGCTGGCCGGCGTATTTAAATTTCAAATTCTGCCTCCTGCCAGTCAGCCATTCCCAGCGCGTTGTTCTTGCGGGTGCTCGCATAGCTCTAGCTGGCCCTGGAAGTGGTCACACGAGACTCGGTCCCGCTGAGCCTTGCGGCGCACTTTCTCCCGCGGTGATGCGGTGTCCGTGCGGGAGTGTGATACTTTCGGCGTTGTATTGCACCCGAAAACCACCGTCACGACGACGAGCGTTAAGCTGCGGCTAAGTTGAGCAACCGATGGCTGTTTGTACCATTGCTCCCATACCTGCCTGCAGTTGCAAACCGGCTGGAACGTGAGAAATCTTCTGTGCGCCGAAGTGCGCGTAGCAAATTGCGAGTTCCTGCCGGGGATGTCCGTAACGACGATGCCGACTCCAGCACCCGAGCGATGGCTCGAGCTCGTGCATTAAATCACCGATCGCTGTGGGTCGCTCGGTATGTCGAACAGATTCTAATTGCAGCAAGACGAAAAAAAGAAGCGATCGCGTCACCAACGCAGAGACCTACGTAAAAAACTACGTCAACCAAAACACACGGAAGCGTGCAACGAACGAAATTTGTGACGCGTCTGTGTGCACCGACAGGCCCCGGTCACGGCGAAAGATGACACTTGTTGTGCTGCAACAGTTGGAAGCAATAAAAACGGCGAGAACGGAGGGAGGCACCGCAGAACTGGGACATTACAGGGCGGAGCTGGGATAGGAGGTTTCCTCTTTAGCCGCGCTCAACCTTCTGGTGGTTTTTTTTTGTGATTTGTAAGATGCAGTGAACCGTTCAACAGTGCTGCTTAGTGTTTCGAGCGGTCATAATTGCTTTCTACACCACACAAGGAGCTTAAAAAAACGTTCCAAACATCAACAACTGTTAGTTAGGGCGTTGGTTTCTTTGAAAGAGTTGTAGTGATTGGTCCTGGTGTAGCTGATTGAAGTTAGGACTAAGACAGGTGTCAAACTAGAAGGTGGAGCTTTGATAGCTCCAATGATGCGTTGAAATGTCGTTCCAAACATCCAATCCAAATATAATTGTAAGACTTCCTGCTCACTGACTCAATAACTTCAGAGTGATCTAGACTTTGGCCATTTCTGACCTCTGATAGTCCAGTTGAGTCTCGAACTCACACCCAGAGGTGCGTAAGGCCATGGATCCCAATACTATAAGAACTGAGCACATCAAAACGAGCTTACGACAAGCGAAAGCGGAACTGGCTGCGTGCTCCAGCGCGCCGGGCATATTCTGCCATAACTCTGCCATGAGTTCTCGGAACAAATCCGCGCCCGGTCGGAGGCCTGGAAGGTGAGCCGGGCCCGGCATGTAAACAACGATTAGACTGCACATTTCTAACCTTGTGACGGATCGTCGGGGGCCCGGGCGGTCCACGCCGCACGGCACACGGCACCCTTTCAAGTTGCACGCGTTTCGCTAAATCCCTTTCGAGCGTACGCGCGCTCGCTCTCGTCCCGTGCTTGATTTCAGCTCATTTTGATTTCATTTTATCTCGCCGGCCCGATCGATGGGCACGGAGCACGCCGCCCGGTGGTGGCAGTGCCTTGACGAAACCAGCGAAAGCGAGGCAACGGAGGACGGGAAAAGTTCAACGGAATCTCTCGAGCCTCCTCCGGGCTGCCCGCGTGATTGCATTCTGGTTGTGGGTGGGCGCGCACAGGCTGGAACTCGCCGGACGGCTCGAAAGCGCCAGCAGACACAGGGCGGGACACGGCGGAATTTAATTAGATCAACATTTTGCGGCCCCAATCGGTCAATCGGTGTGCGGCGGTGTCGGCGGAGTCGGCGTTTGGATTATTTACCCGCGGTTTTGCTCTTCAACCGCTCATCCGCGGCTCGAGGGTCCCCGGCGGTATCCTTGCCTTTCGTTGGCCCCGTCACTTGATCACGCGACTGGCGCACGTCCGGCGAGCTGGGTTTTTCGGTGTGTCATGCACTGGCAAGAACTGCTTGAGGTATTGCTTCGAGAGGCGATTGGGCGATGTGCATGAATTAAGTAACGCTCATAGTGTTCCTCAAGCGTTTGTCATTATGATATCATTATAACCAGTGTTTTGCCATTAAAAACATTCCAAAGTTCGTTAGAAAGGGCAGGGAGTGCTCGAAACTCTCATTTCTGTCGGGAAATGATTCCAGCGTTAGATTTTGTTACACAAGAGAAATGGCGAGTAAGAGGGTGAAATATTCTGCCATTACGTGCTTTATGAACACCGCCTGTATCATATGTTTTTTGTTCTCATTCCAATCTTTTATGTTTGGAATGCTATCTCTGCTATTACAGAAGAACGAATCTTATTCCAAACCGGGAAGCATCCTTTCTGTTACGTTTGTACCTCATGTTGTAAGTGCAACAAGTTGGCGAGATGTTGTTCCTATCTTCAGACGCCACCATGTTTGGAAGACGGTGGCGCTTACGTCCGTTGCGTTTCTGGTGCGCCGGCACGCGTCGGCATCAAATTTCCACGCCCGATTTTGCGCACTATCTCTTCCGGTGCGATCTCTCCACTGGGAGAGCGCAAGAACTAATGCTTATGACTCACGTCTCAGTAAGTCCGCAGAATCACATCGTATAACGTATTGCACAGAGTTTTCATCAACCATTGTCCGTAACTCCATGAATGCTCATTGCGTAGATCTAGCATCTACAAGCACGGCCACGAAACAGGGCTAGAGACAGCTAAAGTTCCAAACGGCTCTAGAAAACCTAGCAGCGCAACAAAGTTTCAAAGTGCGCTTCCCGACCTCAACCTTCTCAAACATAGCCGTAACAGGGCGTTTAAAATCTAATGATTCGTTAATTTACACCAAAAGATATCACCGACAAGAAAGCACATAAATTGTGTACTTTATCGCGTCCAAAGCCCACATGTTGCTAGGGATTGTGCATTAATGGAAAAGCACTTGAACCGTGTCTGGAAGGAGAGGGCGCAACGTCCTGCATCTCGCACATTACCACCTAAAGCCGGCGTCCCCGGGGCCGGCTGTGCCCGACACTTGACACAGTGGCTGGCATTCTCTACGCGGCGGAAAGAATCTAATGCATCCAACGCAGGACCTCCCAACCAGCGCAGGAATGCGGAGGAATGCGCTACGAGTCGAATCTGCACACGCACCCCGCCCTAGGTGACACAGAACGCAACCAGCTACCGCCCAGGACAGGGCAGGACAAATAAAGCGTTAGTAAACAAAGCTACAGCTACAAAAAAAAAAAAAAAACGCGGCACAAAACACCCTAACAGTGGCACATTCTCCACGCAGCTTAACGGGCTTAAGGTGCTAAGTGCTGGGATCAACGCCGGCCGATCCTGGGCGATCCGCAGACGATCCGGCGCAGAGCAGCCGTTATTTGCACGGGTTCGAAAATCCGATTTGCAGCAGCACCGTCGGGACGGGAGAACCGATAATTAGCGTAAAGTGCACACGGCCGCGGACCACCACCGAATGTCACCGACGGGGCCATAATTCAATTAGTCAACAACCACCGAGGCCGGGTCGCCTGGCAAGCGATCCTCCCGGGACGCGGTGGCCTTCCGTTCCCATTCCCGGTGGGACGTGAACTTGTTGATACTGAAGTGCGCCTGCTGGCAGACGTTGGACGGCCGGGCCGGGCAGGCGGTTGCAGTTTTCTTCTGCCTTAGGCGGACTACCACGAACACCCAACGATGTTGCTGTTGGGTGGGGAAGAATGGAGGATGGGCGAGGCTGGGAGTGATGTTTGTTGGAACGAAAAATGAAAAAAGAGCGACGTCAATACGGTTCGCGTGTGATCTTCCGACACTTCCGCCAAACCGGCGGGCTCAAAGCCACGACCACCAGTCAGCCCGAGAGGCTGGGGCTGGGTTTTCTTTCCGTTTGGTTTCTTCTTCTTCTTCTTCTCTGTTTTAGGGCGACCTTATTCGTTTTGTTTGCTTCTTGCTCTGTTTGATTGCGACGCTTGCCGGGGCGTTTCCTCCGGGCGAAGTGGCCTGACTTGTGACTGACACCCGCAGCCGTAATTGAATTGGAAGCTTCCAATGTTTCAGCTGGTGGCCAAAGTTTGGAGGACCCAAGCGCCGAACTGCGTGATGTCTTCCCAAGTAAGCCTGGAATGTTCACCGCTTGCTGCGCTTGCTCCAATCCGTGTGAGGCTTTTCGATTTGCAATGTCTATTTGCACGCCCCCACATCATCGCCACTCCCGCTCCAAAGTCGCGCCAAGTCGTGCGGACATTCGGTCAAGCGTACGCAGTGTCCTGTCATGTGTTGGCGCGTTGCACACCGCATCCGTGGCGCAAGTTAGACGAAGTTATTCGGACGGCGTGCGAGCGGCCCCAAAAAGGCTGACGAAAGTGTTGCTCCCACCCGTCTTTCTTACCAATTCCACTGTTGTTTTTTTTTTGGTGTTGTCGCTTGCACGAAACTTTCCCACCGCCACGTTGGGCCACGTTTGTCCGACGCCGACAGACGCCGACAGAACCGTCAACACCGGCACCCGGCTGCGCTTGGGCCGCGAACCGACAAACAAAAAAGACAACAAGTAGCTCACAAATTGCGTAATTCAGATGCAAATTCAAACAAACACACCGGCGCTCAGAACCGACTGCGGTTTGTGGGTACACAGCACACCGGTACGGTTTACGGGAGCAGTTTTACGCTTTGCTTCCTCACATATTTACCGGTGCTCTTTCGCGCACCGTGCTCCACCTCGCCTGGGTCGCTTTTATTAATCTACATCTAACAGAGGGAAAAGATGCGGAAGAAAGCATCTCCAGTGACAGAAGAACGAGAGCAAGGTGAGCGTTTTGTAGGAGTCAATTTCCTGTAGCAGGTGAGTGGAGGCGATACTAGTTTCGGACGGTTTGGGCGAAGAGTTGAGTATGCATGCTTATGGAGCGTGTTTGCCTTATCAACAGCTTGATTCAGCGACAGGTCGATTTAGATGATTTTTATACGAGTGTAAGAGAGAGAAAGATAGAGAGAGAGAGAAAGAGAGAGAGAGAGATAAAAACTAACAGACCAGGTGGGTCCATAAAGAAGTATCCTTCAAGAATATTGAGCATTAAACGTTTCATAAAACACTAATATACTATACTTGCGAAAGACAACATCGAACTTTGTGAAAATCTTCGTGAAATTTTGGTTTTTCGATTATAGCTCATACAAAGCACTCATCAAAACAATGCTCTATATACACCAACAGACCAACAGGTATTAACACTTACGGTCAAATGGACCGAATACTCCTTTGGTGCAAATCATGGTGTCAATTGACACCATGATTTGCACGAAAGGAGTAACAAGTTGTATCTCAGAAATTTACGAATTTTAAATTTTTAAAAATTCTTTAAAAAAACTATCTGAAAATATAAGACTTTAGGCGAAAACCGTTTGTCAATATCTCTATCCGTTTTCGAGTTATAGAAGCTCAAAGTTGCAAAAGTGTCAATTGACACCAGATTTGTCCGTTAGTGTTAAATTGCCTAGTTGCCAGAAATAAACGATAACGATAAGAATCAATTGACACTTTTGCAACTTTGAGCTTCGATAGCTCGAAAACGGTTAGAGATATTGGTTCTCACAAACACAAACAAACGGTTTTCACCCAAAGTCTTATATTTTTGCAAAAAAAAATTAAAGACTTTCAAAAATCTTAAAATCTGTAAATCTGTAAAATCTGTAAAACTTATTACTCCTTTAGTGCAAATCGAGGTATCAATTGACACCTAGAAGGCTATTTTTGGCAATTGAAGATCGAATGGGTTGAAATTTTCACCAGTTGTGCGCAAACTATTCTAGTTTTATAAACCGTCGAGTTTGTGACCCTACTCCCTCCCGTTTGCTCCCCAGCCCCCCTCAAGTAGAAATCCACCGACGTCAAAATTTAAAAAACCATAAAAACTATACGTAAAAAAATTGTAACCCCAATTCCATGAGATGGTAGACAGTGGTCCAGGACCTACAATAAAATTTCCAGAGTTTTCCGATTTGCTTCACTTTATATCTTAAAAAAGACGAAGAAAATGAAGAAACAATTGCCAAAAATAGCCTTTTAGGTGTCAATTGACTCCTCGATTTGCACCAAAGGAGTATTCGGTCCATTCGACCGTAAGTGTTGACGACGCATTGTGCAATATCTGTCTACGTAAGTTATTTTATGTCAGGTGTCTTACAGGTGTCTCTCAGGTGGACCAAAAAAATTGGGACCAAAACATATGTCAAAAACACTGTATTTTACAACGAATTTTTAAACTATAAATTGCCTCAAAAAATGAAAATTCTCGTAAGTAGTCACATAGTTTGCAACAGGTAGTAATTTTGTGCATAGCGTCAAAAATAATACACGTGTTTGTGAAAAAAAGGCAAAAATCATTGTACGACGCATTTTCTCCCTGACTACAACTTAGTACAACATCACTCTCATCCAACTCCTCAAGTTTTCATTCTATTCTCTAGTAACTGTGCAACTGTACAGCTTCCTAAGTATAGTTAGAGCATTTCTTCAAGCCGCCTCCACGATTTTCGGATGTTTTCCGCTACCCATAACTGGTAGCGATTTTGGACGTTCCGCTCCGCGTTCCATGTTCCACACTGCCGGAAATGTCGATTGTCAATACGACCGATCTACTGTTTGCCTCCACGAACGGTTTACTTTACAATCAGCTCAACGCTCCGCCGTGGGTTTCTGCGTGTGTGTATGTGTGTATTTGTGTTTTGTTTCTACCTGTGTGTCATTTTCGGCCGTCTGTCTTCCAGAGGCGGGCGGCTTCCGAAAAAAGTGGATACAGTCAATTGAAACCACGTGCCGGCCCGGTAAATGGAGGAGATGCGCACGGAGACGAGGCGCTGTGATGACCTGCAGTGTTCGGGAAGGGAAAAAGGGGAACCAGAGAGGCGGCCGACGGTAGCGATATGTCAAACGCTGCAGCGCGACACCCTTTTCCGGCGGTGGAAGTGATCGTAAAACTCCATCGCGCCTAAAAGCGCCAAGCGAGAGTGGGGCCGGCGGAGGTGTTTATGAATTTCAAATAAGCTATTTAACGAAGAAAAAGGGAGCCCCACCGTCCGGCAGCATGAAATTGCGTGGACATCAGGTGCGGAAGCGACACTTTGTTGCCTTCGCCACGAGGTACACGAACGGGGTATCGGGCACGGGAGCGTAAAATCGTATGTGCAAGCTCAGCTGCCCATCCAGCTTCCAACAGCACGTCCCAGGCTGGAGGTGTTAGCTCGCATGCGGTGGAGGAGGTTTTTCTCACCATTAATTTCCTCCTCCGAGCTCAACTTCATCTGCGTTTTTAGGTCGTACGGGGTCTTCTTCTTCCTCTTCGACAACCTCATCCGCATCCATTTTGGTTGTGATTCAGCTCACCCCCGTCAAGGGAATCGCTGGCCACTTAGCCCCCCCGGCTGCCGGGCGCGTTTCAGAGCGTCCGACTACAGTCCGCCGCTCGGTGCTTTATTGGTGGTGGGTTGAAGAAGAAGAAAAAAAGCGCTTTCCTAAATGATTTCCCACATAATTTCCACCTTTTGACGCTCGCCGTGATACATTTAGCTGGTTTTATTGCCCTTGCGTCAGCCTGGCTAATGGCGGGGCGCTCGGTTTGTTCGGTTTCACGCTGTTTTTGGAGAGAAACCTGAGGACGTCAAATCCGCTCGAGATATCCGGGGCGTGTGTGGTACGACGAAGGTGATCCTTGGCTTCGGAGGAAGGGTTCCAGAATACGTTTCAGCACAAAAGAACTGCGAAAAGGTAGCCCTAGCTAATGAAAGTAAGGAGTCTAACCACAAACATTTCAAAACAATTGCAAACTTCGCCGAATAGCTCTGCTAGCGCCTGGTTTAACATCTTCCTACAACGAAGATAGTTCTCAACACCCTCTGTTTGGATGATCCAGTCCTCATACTTGTAGACGTATCAGAGTGCGGTATACCGCGTATTTTGTGCGGGGTTGGAGTCTTCTGGATATCGCAAGAGTTTGTGGAGTCTGTAGTAGACACGATCTCCATGAAAAATGTGTCTTCCGATTTCGCTTCACCGGAAAATCGCTTCAAAGCCAACCAGGTACTTTTCTCAGAACCTCCGGAAACCAGGTACTTCGTCTGCGTCTCATTGCTCAATAGTCCAATCTTAGCCCTGGAGAAATATCTCTAGAAGATGTCATTAAATTGTTTGTTAAATTGTTAAAGCAGTAGATTCGTCTATAGAAATATTTTAGATGCTACGGTATCCCATTTTCTAACTTCGCCTTATCAGGCCAATTCAGAAACTGATACTGATTAGATCCTTTCCATTTCATCTTCGCTCTAGTAAACCAGTACTCCAGAGTGTCTAGTGTTATTGCGAGAGTTATATCTTAGGAGGCTATTGCAAGAAATCGATATTGTCTGATTGAGTTGTTTATTATTTTACCTCATCAACATTTTCCGAATAATCCACCCCATTGCGTTACGGCAGCCACGTTAAACACACAACCCAAACTCAATGCAGTGAATGGGATGCGCATTTGGAAAACCCCTATCAAGTGGAATGGAGTGGTGAGAAAAACCAACCTACTCACACACGTGAATCCCACGCGTGGTGATGAAAACCCACGACGGAGGTTTTTCGACGCGCTCGCTTGTAAAATGTTGCCCCGAAAGGGTCCGATGACGTCGAGCCCCTAACCCCGACCAGCACCGAAAAGGGTCCCGGGAGCGATCATGGCTCATTTGCTGCTAATTATCAGTTCCCGCTTCTTGTGTGTGTGTCGTCGCGCTGCGGTCCTTGAAGTTCCGACCGCCGCTTGCGAGACATCCTCCTATTTGGAATAGCCCAACTTTGTATTACACCCGATGTGCGCACTCTCAAAGTGCCGCCGAAGGATGAGAGTACGCGTTCCTTTCTAGTGACGCGCTGCCAGTGAGTGTTTTCACGCCCAAAGCGGGGGTTGCTTGCGGTGATCCTTCGGATGTGCGTAACTTGATACCGAGCGTTCGAGCGGCAGGTCAGAACTGCTCAGCGGCAGGCCAGGAATCGTGCTTGCGGTAAGGGATACATATAACGCATGGCGAAAGTGAGACAGGTCAGGTTGGGCGGTCGTATGTCTCAGGTGTGTAGGAAGATCTAGAATCGAGCAAAGGGGAATCGATACATCGGAACCTCCTTAACTCCATGCCTTCCAAGTGGAACTGGAAGAGCGGATACAGTCGAGCTAGTAGCTCAGTCGACCACCCATTAGATAGAGTGACATAGAGTTGAGAGCAAAATGCGATCGTTAAAACTAGCTATCTCTGACGCTGCGGCACCGCATTGATTGCAACAAGTTGCACATTTGCATATCCACAACTTACCGAAAGGTTGGAATCAGCTGAACAAAGTATGCAGCGTGAGGAGAGGAGGGATCTGGTCGTTTAAAAGGCATCTGGTACGCTTTCTTGGAATTTGCGGACGCTTTGTTGCACTACATCTATCTCGTTGTGGATTGTTTTTTCTCTCTCTCTCTCTCTCTCTCCCCACCCCATTACCAATCGGATTTGGTTTTTTTCGTGCGGCATGGAACGCTTGGGGCTACTTGGGCTGCTGGCTCACCCCGACTGTCCGGGTGGTTTCCATCATCATCAAGCAGCACCACTCAACGCCATCATCCTCGTGATCATCATCCCCGTCAGCGTCATCATCCTCCAGCCGCTGCCGTCAACTTCATCCGGAGTTCGGTGCGGTGGTTCTGGATCTTTTCAGCGTGACCGATTCCGCTGTCACCGCGGCGGATCTACAAGTTTCAGAAGCCTGTGCACACACACATACACACACAGACAAACGCAAACGCAATAGCGTCGGCGGGACGGTGGAATATAAACAGATTTACGAACCGGCCGCAAACCACCGACCGATACTCGAAGTGCGGCGTACATCTCGCTTGGAAAACACTTGCGCCCGACGCACACTGGAGCAGTGTGTTGAAGGGGGAGCCCTGGTCACTCACTGTCACTCTATGCCTCCCCTATCGTTCGCTCGAGTCAATTAGAGTGAGCCTGTGTGCATGTGTGTACGTTGGAGTGTGGTTATTACTAGATCTTTGATCGTACTTAGATCATCCGACATTCCGCCACGCTCCACGGGGACTATGGACGTGAAATTGTTCGTAAACGTCGCCGTCGAAGCGGCGCAGTCAAGACAAGTAAAACGAAAACAAAATAATAATAAAAAAACTAGGCAGAATCGCTGCTCCGACCACACAGGCTTCGACGTGGTCTGAGCTTAGACGCTTGCGTAGTTGTTGCGCATGTTTGTACCACACGTTAAACGTTCTTGTCACATAATCATTGCGTACTTCATTGAGATGAATAAAACTAATGCCTAGGTCTTGAGACTAAGCACTGATGCAACTAATTAAAAATCGTTTTCGGATGTTACGACACCGATAATAACAAAACATGCTCCTAATATCACAGTCAAGTATCGCAACGCCTTCTTCAACCGTTGCCTTGAAATCGGTTATTTTACAGAAAAAAATCTAAAATAGGGGGCATCACCAAACCTGAAAATTGCACAGCTATCTCTCTCTCTTTAGCTGCAACAATTTGGTTCACAACTACCTAGATCAACGACACATCTGAATCACAAACTTCACTGAAATTCACAGACTTTGTGTTCTTAGACAATACATACAAATACAAAGACATATCTCCCTAAAAAAAGGGTTTACATGGGACCTACTAAATCGGGCGAAAAACTGTAGGCGTTTTTTTCTATATTCTAAATTTTCATGTTCATCTCACGGGTGAAAGATCAGAAATGACTATACATGGTTTGAAGATTATCTTTCCAACATTACGACATCAAAATGGAACCAGAACATGCGACCAAAAAATTTCTCTAAAAATGCGTTAAATTTCGCATTCAGCTCCTAATGCTTCGAAGGGGTCATAAGACATTTTTTTATTTTATTGTATTTTTATTTTCATATTTTTTTTTGTATATTTTTATACATAATATATTTTTCAAAGACGTTCGAAACTGTCTCGACTTTTAAACAAATCAAAAATAAATATTTGTTGCGATTTTTTTTCGTGATATTTTTTATTTTTGTATTCTATGGAACAATTTTGTCTGTGATTAAAAAATATTTGTTAAAATCGGCAAAAATCATAGAAAGGCGTATTTGTTTATTTACTATAGCTTTGTGGAACATCACATTAATCCATCTCTTCAATTTTTCGTTTTAATCTAAAAAAAAGCACGAAAAATCAAAATTGGTTATTCCAGGAGAAAAAAAAATATTTTTTTCAATCTCAAACCAGCGCAACGTATCAATCTCGATTAAAAAAAAAAATGCACCGAATCATTTCTTATCATCTCTTCCTCCTATCGACTGTTGTGCCATGCTTTTACTCTAATGTACGAACCCCGTTTTTGAACGAATTTCGCTCAATTAATCACACGCCCTGCTACGTTCTATGAGAGTTCGCGTATGTTGCAGCTCGCAAAACGCAAAGTAATCAACGCATTTTAATGCTGTTCCTCCGGCCTCCCCCACGCCCAGGGAGGAAGGAAATTCACGGACGCCAGTTGGCGGCGATTTCCAGTGGAACATGATACATTTTAATTTCGTAAGGCGGCAGGCCGCGTGTGGTTGGCGCAAATGTTCCGAGAAGGCTGGTGCGGCAGGTCCGGCAAGCGAGAGAGAGAGAGAGAGAGGGAGAGGCGCGCGCAACCGAACCGGATGGTATTCATCATGCGCCGCGCCAGCGTGCATGGGAGAGGTCAAGGGACAGGCGCGATATGCGCGGATTTCTCACAGTTGCAACATGCGGCGCGCAATGCGTGCAAGGGGGAAGAAAAAAACCTCCGCCCGAAGTCGGTGCACCGAACGTTTGAAAGGATGTGAATGGCAGTTGCTAATTTGCAGCCTGCCCGTGGGACGTTGGAACTGGCGGTAGCGCCGTTTGCTAGTGCGCAGATAGCTTCAAGTGCTTACGTTCGGCCAGGGGAGGGTTTTCTACGCTACTTCTCCTGTAGTAGCTCACTGTCGCGATTTGACACCTATTTCTATAATCTGCACCGGCTAAATTGAACAATAGTCCACCCTAACCTGCGCACAGTTTAATCTTTACAGCTTATTCCAGGTTTTCAAATATCTCAAATAATGTTATGGAGATGTAATTCATGGAATGTGAGCATTCCGACAGGTATAACAACATCCAAAAACAAACCTTTTCGGCAAACAGCTACTTCTACTCGGCGCACATCCAAGGAAACATCCAAGTTCTCCAACACCCTTTAGACTATGCACCAGTCCAACGATAGACACCAGAGATATTCGTACTGAGAAAGAATGATTAAGTTAAAACCTTGTAATGAAACAAACGATTTAACTCCTTATGTAGAGTTTTCATGACTCTTTCGGGAGTCGTTGTAATCCCTAGTTGTAGTAGTTCGTAACTCAGGAGTTAGGTACTACTCGTCATTAGACCCTTAAAGGAGCGAGTGAGTGAGTAAAGATTGAGAATTGGAATTGGTGAAACTTTCATATTAACCTATGTCCTACACTCACTTCTTTGGATGTCGACTCCCTGCGATGACTAGTAACATACTTCTGAGTGAGTGAGATTAAAACGACTCGCTAAACGAAAAAGAGTCGCTAAACGTTTCGAATCCCTATGTTGCGTGAGTAAGAGTGAGCTAACTCTCCGAAACGAGCTATTATACTCTTCTTTACTACACACTGATCTGAACCTTTCCCCTCTTAAACTCTCATACAGCGACTGTATGAGGCCACTGAAACTTTTTTGTAATATTGCCCCTTTCTGGTACTAAGCGCGATGAAATCGACCAGCGCCGGTCATCATGGCGTTCCGGCACTATCGTGCACGCACGAGATGCTGGCAGCGAGATAACAAACTCACCAGAACAGTGGACGACCACGGCAACCCCAAAACGCAGGCACAACGCGCACGCGTTATTATTAATTACTTTTCGGGTTGGGGTTTTTTTTTGTTGTTGTTTGTTGTTGCGTTTTACAAATCTTTGCCACGACTCATTTGCGGCTTAAATGTAACTCCCCTGCGTCGTCGTCGTCGGCGGCGGCGTTGCTGGCGATGATGAGCCGATGATACGTTCCGGAATTCCTCCCCCGAACCGTGCCGTACGCGCTCCGCGATGCGCGTGGTTGCAAGCGAAATGACTCAGAGATAGTGATCGTCGCTGCTTATGCTGCTGATGATGCTGCTGCTGCTGCCGCTTCCGCTGCTGTGCGGCGAGGAGCATCGCGGATGCGTTGCATCCCGGGTAGAGAGAGAGAGAGATCGACGGGCGATAGTACCCCCTTGGGAGAGGAGCGGTTTGTTTTTGCTGGATGCATGTGCATGTATGTATTATTTCTTCTTTGCGTGCGCTATTTGCACATCCCTTTGGCGCGGGTTGTTGTTTTGCTTGAAGTGATGTCTTCTGAGACGTCTTAGACACCTAATTAAGAAATAAACTTACACTCGCGGTGCTCACCCGGCCCGGTGCACAGTGGGCATTCCAGAGCGCTGGAAGTAGTTTCGGGATGAAGATATTCATTCCATTCTAGGGGATTGAAATGATTATTTATTGTATATAATGGAACTTCCTGACAACACTTAAACTGACACAAACCTAACATTACCCGTAAAAGGTCAGCTTGTGGTAGGTAAGTCAAAGTCAAATTCATAGTGTTCAAGACCAAATGTTGAACAGTGTCGTCATTGAGTTCAATGGATGGGGAGACTTTCAATGGATATCCTCGTGAACAGTACTATGTGGTATCCAAGCAATAGCTGCAGACTCTACATTAGCTCTAACAAAATCTGACCAATATTTCAATATTTTTCAAGCATGGCCAACAGGTGGTACAGCAGGTTTGTAATGATGATTTACATCGTGATATGTAAAGAACTTTATAAGTTTTTTTTTTTAATAGATCAGATCGTTGAAATGAAAATGTATATGAAGCATGAACTCCGGAAATCTGTTCTTTCTGTCGGCGTCTAGTTCCTCGAACAATACTCAGTGTTAATGTTTGATCCCGCCAAACACCCAGTGTGCAGTGAGCTGTGGAGATGAAATTCCTGCCGTATTCCAAAACAGAGCACAGACAAAACTCTTCCAAATCTTCAAAGAGACTTGCGGAACTAGCGATGCGAAGT
Source organism: Anopheles dirus (assembly GCA_000349145.1). Lineage (NCBI taxonomy): Eukaryota > Metazoa > Arthropoda > Insecta > Diptera > Culicidae > Anopheles > Anopheles dirus. Next base: position 2,033,292 of record KB672824.1, read on the forward strand.
TTTGTCACGCATTCTTCACACCGGCCTTGCTGAGCTATTACACGCTAATGAATGATCTTCCATCCCACCCAGCACGGACTGTGCCTGAACCGTTTCATGTTACGTTATTAGGTCGCAGTTTTTTTGTTGTTGTTTTTATTCACGCGACCTATTTTAGGACCCACATTAGGACGATCGTAGGCACTTGGGATCCCATGGGTCATTTTCTCGCACGCTCGCGTAAGAAACGCAAGAGACGCCCGCGTCTTGCGCTGTTTGCTCCCGCGGTCCCTCGGCTTCGTCTTGTTGCGTAGGCAACTAATTCTTATCGCTTACAGCCTTCCAACGGGATGGTTCCCGATTTCCCTGCCCGTAGTTAGGTTAGGACGGCGAACGACAGCGTGTGCGTTACAACGATTTCCGCTGTAGGTTTGTGGGAGGGCAGGATGAAATGGGAAGGAGGGGAGTAGGAAAAAGGAAATTTACATAGGAAGAAACGCCCGAAACAAAGTGGAAACACCGCGACAGCCGGCAATAAAAGTGTCCAATATTTTATTCCCTCCATCCTCGGGGCACGTTTTAGGCGTTTAGCTTTGATTGCTTGGGTGCACGGGAACAAACAGGGAATGCAAAATGTGGAACGAGAGCAATCGGTTTGTTTGCGTGTGCGATGCTCTGTGTATGTGTGTTTGTTTTTTTGCCTTTTTTTTGTTTCTTCCGGATCCGGATTTGAGGAGGTGTCTGCATATATCCTAGCACTACGCATGTTGAACACCACCTTAGGCGAGAATCGCGCGAGAGAACTCTGTTGCCGTCTCATTTGGGTTGGGATTTGGACAGGTGAACGGCAAGTGTCTCTGTTTATTACCCAATGTGTCCAATGTGGATAGAGTTAGCGCTCGAATGTCTGGCAACCCAATGGAAGAAGTCGTGTGCGGTTCGCTCTTTTTTTGTTTCAAGCCTGCTTCCTTACATATCCGATAAAGTGGAAGTCAGAAGAATGCTTAGAAGTAAGCAGCACGGAATGAACGGATGGAACCTCACTATGGAACCTAACCTAACTCTCACTCGCCTCTATCTCCACGCACAGGTCCCACATCACGAAGAAGAAACAACACATCAAGCGGCCGATGAACGCGTTCATGGTGTGGGCACAGGCAGCCCGGCGCGAAATGGCTCAACAGCAACCAAAGCTCCAGAACTCGGAGATAAGCAAGGATTTGGGAAAGATTTGGAAGTAAGTAGCACACCGGCCTTGTTGGCAGATCGGTTCATTTGGCTTCTGTTTATTCGGTTCGAGTTCGTTATGTTCACTTGAAGTTCCTAGGTACATGAAGGTAGAAAAAGTAGCTGATGAAGCTGATATTAGTCCAATTTCAATCAAACACCGTGAAGGTTGCAGCGCAAACAAAGACCAGCGGAACCAGCGCGAATGTCGTTGTTGATAGTAAACATGCTACGAAGATCTGACAATTCTCCACCTGGAGCTCGGGCTCAGTATCGAGTACCGGCAGTGTCAAGGCCAGCCCCACTACCACCGTACAAATACCGGCCCGGAGTCCCGGATCGGATGGACCCGAAAGAAGACCCCGCCAGAATAGCCACCCGGCTGCGCGATAAAATTTGCACGTGTAGTGTACACTGTTGTACACCGCTGTTGACATACGCGGTTTCGGTCTGTTACCCCTTTTTTTTTTGAAAGATTACACCGATCACCGATGGGACATGATTTATGGCTTCTTCCTTGAGATGAATTAGGCGTGCTGGAATAAGAGTGTAGCGGTCGGCTCCATCACGAAACTCAATTGCTTTCTTCACGGCAAATGTTCTCCAGTAAGTTTTTGACGTACAGTTCCGCGTACATTGATTCACTGGTGTTGCTGAGTTAACAAATATTCTAAATATTCTAAACATGTACATGTATCAGAACATGCAACTGTGAAGAACTTATTGGAAAATCCGAAAACTGTCGAATCTCGGGAACTGCGCGTACGCATCCGCTTTTCCGGTGTCCGCACGCGCCTAAACTGTTGATTGGTCCGGCCAGTTACAGCTGTTTCCAGACGCCAGATTGCCGATTTGTTATTGACGTCCAGCTAGGATATTAACGCTGGCAGTGGGTTAAATAACTCTCCGTCGCTTCACTTTTTCTCTTCCTCTCCTTCTCGCGCTCTTTCTCTCTGTCTCTCTCTCTCACTCCTACTGATGTCTAAAGTATGCGGAGCACAATCGGATCGATTGTTCCCAGAATGCGACCCCGCTGGTTTGCAACAGCCCGGCACATGAAGGTGGCCGGTTGCCGGTGTCAATGCAGCACGGAACCGAGTGTCCAGCGTAATAGCGCGTGTGTACGAGGGGGAAGGTAGGCGTGAAGAAAACGAAGCAGTCAGGAAGGAGGTCAGATACAGATTCGGAATCGGGATTTTCCTTCCATGGGAATTTATGATAACCTCATATAACCCCCACTCCGCTGTAGACGACTGCACTTACCAAATGTGTCACCGCGCAACTAGGGACGGACGAAAACAGAACGTTTTTCGGCCGGAGCCAAGTCCGAAGCGTGGGTTCAAATGGTGCTCAGCTTTATCTGGAATCGGAATCGGGTTAGCTTGACTTCAAGCGCCCGTCACTACTACTAGCGGGTCTAAGTAACCTCTAGAACGAATATGACGTCCGTTGAAACATGGACTCTCCGAGTTATTAGAGATTCAAAGATTTCTTATTAGGTGACAGTGACCCCTGGTGAGCTCCAAACATTGATCTAGTGGTCCAGATTCTTAAAACTACTGCAAAACTGACCAAACAGAGTCCTGTACGTGGCTGATATACGGGTTCAAGCTTATAGCGCTGTTCAAACAAGAAGAGTCCAGTGAAAAGATCTGAACGCAATGCATTCCGTTGGTCAAAATGCATCCTAACAATAAAGCAGACACCTTTCTTTTACTCGCTCTCTCTTCCCCCTTTTCATATATAGCTGCGATTTGGACTTGGACTTGGACTTGGATTTGGACCCCCATTCCGATGCTTCGTACCTCCAGAACTCCAGAAACGAATTTTATCATCCATGTTTCGGGGAATGTCACACCTTTTCACCCGCGTGACCTTTCGAGCCACGCTCTGGTATGCCGCGGTTGCGGGAGCCCAGCAGCGTGGGAATTTCTAGCGTGCGTCCCCCATGTCTAGCTCGCTGGGATTACGGCTCCCCGTTCGAACGCAGAACACGTCAACACGTCAGAGGGTGAGCGCCGAAACCGTATTTCCGATCGGATGAATTCCGATGGTGCACGTGTGCGCTCCTTGGACGAGAAGGGCTAGCTTACTGTTTGCTCATTCCGTGGAAGACTCCGGTGGTGTAGGACAGCTATAGGGGCTTCTCTCCGTTAGAAGCGTGAGATTCCGAAGGGGACGGATCGGATGTCCCCAACATCAGTTTGATAACCGACGCATATTGACACTCGACATCGTCACCGGGCAAAGTTCACATCCAATGGGGGAGGGTACAGTGATTTGTTGTGCGACCAAAGGACCCAAAAAACGACTCACTGGAAGATCCTTCCGCTCGTCGCATGTGACCTTTCCGTTTGGCGAGTTCAAAGAACGCAATTAGCACTCGGCTCCGACCGTACCGGGAGCAAAACAAACATCAAACTAATCGGGGGGACCCGCGTCTTCTGCCGAAGATTACGCAGCGGAATCGCCGTTTCGCTGCAAACGGCGGAAGTCATTATATGGGGCGGCGTCGTCGGGACGTAAAGCGACGGGAGCATCGAGACGTAAACATCGGAGCGTGCGCTGGCAACGTACGCGTCCCCTTCTTATCGCGCGTTCCCGTGGACATGTCTGAGCTCCCACCGTCAGCTGATTAAACCGCCACTTGGAAGGAGGAAGATAGTGGGGATGTCCTATGTGCGTGTGTGAGAGAGAGAGAGAGAGTGAGAGAGAGTGCGGGGATTACTTCCAGCATTTCCGGATGCACGCTTGCTTGCACTGCGCACATTTCGCGTACGTTTGGGGCTAACGCTAGCTAATCCTCCTCTTCTCTCTCTCTCTCTCTCTCTCTCTCTCTCTCGACGACCATAAAGATTACCTAATGAATATATGTGTGATATTGGACAAGCAATATCATGCTACCGACGAATATGAGTGATCTTCAGATTTTGTAGCCATCTTCCGATTCCTTTTCTTCTTTTATTTCTATGGAATAAAAACTCACGAGGTCATGCCTGGCGTGTTACATCCTACAAGACGGGTAGCCAGTCCTTACTAAGGGGGAGACGATCCTGGTGCGATTTTGATACCGATTCTGTCGTGTGAAGACAGCACGAAACTGACAAAATAGCCATATTTTAATCTTGAGTAGAACTCATCGGAATGTTGGGTGGAAATAGGACCCGGAACGACTCGTTGGGCGTCATGTGCCAGTGACATACGTGCGACTGGCGCGTGCCCGAACCCATCGTCCATGGGGCTATCACTGACCAGCGAGTGGCAGCGACAGCTGCAACATGAAAAGTAAACAACTAAACACCATACCTCCAACACCAATTCCTCTAGGCATTCCTCTGCCTGCTATTCGTTGTAATAGTACTGCAAAGGTAGCAGTCGATTTGTTTTTTTTTTGTGGCTAAATGTGAATTGAGTTTCTTTTCAATTTAGGTTGCAAAATGTATTAAAAATGAGCAGGATGTTACAGTATCAAGAAAGCCGTCAGTCCCCTATGGACTTTTGGATAAAAGCTTGATCTTACCCCCCAAGCGACCGCAAATCAAGATTCCGCAACGCGGATATATCCGATCGCTCGGTTGTGCGAAGAAAGTGCAAAAGCGGACGAAAGAAAACAACCTCCACAAGAGCGTGTGTACAACATGAGCAAATCAGAAGCGGAGGGGGAAAATGGAAACATGTGATGCAGGGCAAACTTATCGACTGTTTACCCCACACGTGTGTCAATAGCGCACAGGAATGTAGTTCCTTCTTATGGGTAATAAATAAAAACTCGATGGCGCAAGATAACGACACCTTCGGATGGACTAGCTGGTCCGTGTAGTAATCATGCGTCCATTGTATGTCAAAACTACATGCATTCGTTCTGGTTATTTTGGACGTCTAGACATTTAAGCATGTTTGAAAACGAGATGCTTTACTTCAACTTTTTACTCGCGTCTAGACATTTAGTGTTCCAACTGCAACTAGACTGGAGCTAGTCTGCTTAGATATTCCAGACCGTCCAGGACTGGTTCGAGCCGCAGGAAGCACTGAGTGCGTCATGTTGGGACAGTTTCATATAAACCTCCAAACATCGACGCATGTAACAGGTTGTATCGCACTGAGCTAAGAGTGTTCCTGGGACATAGTGAGCATTCCTTCAATTGGTCCGCGCTGGAAGTTTGTTACCACAAGGTCTTGGATGTACTGCTTACGATTACGTCGGGCAACGCTTTACCGCGTTACCATGTTATTTTCCAAACATTTTCATTCCTCCCGCTGTACCGTCTAGCTGTCTATCAAAGGCGCGATAAGAATAACGCTCTTTCATACGATCGGGCTGAACCACATTTTCCCCAGGAGGATCACGAAATAGCGCATCCCCGAAAGCATCCACGGGAAGCTAGATCCCCAATAAAGCCGATTGTTACCTGTTACACCGAGCGTTCGGCCTAGTCCTACCGCTTCACCGTGCAAACAGAGGTCGAATGGCAAGAATAAGAAAAAAGCTGCACAAATAAAGAAGCCTTCCGCAGGGCAAGGCTCTTCGCTTCACGCCGTGCACGGGCAGCCCGGGTAGCGTCACGCTACACTACAGGTTGATGCAGGTGCTATCAACAAAAACACACACACACACAGATCCAAACACACGCGGAGCACAATGAGGCGTCTCTTCGCTTGCCAAAAAGAGGAAACCACGTCTGCCGAGTCCACGGACCGGTCAGGATAAGCGTGTGTCGGTGGTCGCTTTAATTGCTGCAGAGTGCGCTATCACCCCGATGAACACGATCGATTGTCAATCCGGTAGACGCCAGCTACTAACTGCCGTTCCCCCCTTTCTCTCTCTCTCTCTCTCTCTCTCCCCCGCACGCAGAAGCCTGTCGGACGAGGACAAGCAGCCGTTTGTGGAGCAGGCGGAGAAGTTGCGGCTGGCGCACAAGAGCCAACACCCGTACTACAAGTACCAGCCGCGGCGCAAAAAGTCGAAGCGTTGCCCGGGCGCGGCGGGTGGCAGAGCGGGCCGGCACGGGTACGACGAGCAGGAGCTGGAGCAGCAGGACCTGGCGAGCCCACCGTCCGGGGAGGATGTGCTGTCGGCTGGGGAGGCCTCCGGGCCGTACGTCCAGCACGACGGGCAGCGTCCGTCGTCCAGCGGGCTGGCACGGCCGTCGAAGCAGCAGGGCGATAAAGCCGCCGGCTCCCGGGGACGTTCGGGTGCGGCCCGCACGGGGAAGGCGTCTGGCGGCGCGACGTCGACCATCACCTCGGCCGCTGCCATCATCGCCGCCAGTGCCGTGTACGAGTTGGAGCTGCCGCACGAGAGTTACGGCAGTGGAGCGGCACCGTACGAGGGCACCGTCCCGGGCGAGCTGTACGCGAACGGTGGAGGACCCAGTGGCACCCCGTCCACCTGTCAGTACATGGAGAAGGCGCAGCCGCAGAGCATGGAGCTGGTGAGCGCCCCTCTGCTGTCGCCTGCCGTCGCCACCGCCGTCCAGCCCGTGGCGGTGCAGGTGGTGGAGACGCCGCAGCACGCACCGCCCGCCTACGAAGACTTCGCCGGGCGCGACTGGACGGCGATGGCTGTGCCCGCCGCCGGCAGCGAGGCCCGCGGCTCACCCTGCTCGATCGTGGAGCTGGTTCCGTACGGAGTGCACGGCAACCGCGCCATGACGGCTGGCTGTATGCCGCCACAGGCGGCCGCACATCCCTTCTCGATGTACGCGTACTCCAACTACGCCCCGTACATGCCGACCAGCGGCACCGACTACCGCACCGTCCAGGAGGACTACCACCCGGCGGCGACGGCGGCTGCGAATGACACCACCGGCGACTCCTACAGCCCACCGCAGCAGACACTCGTCTCACCGCACCGCTACCAGTCGCCGCAACAGCCGCACAGCCGCCACCAGCCCGACGGGCACGCGGCCGAGTACGGCGGCGACGGCGGCCAGTACGGGCCCGGGCTCCACCAGCAGAGCCGGAGTGAGCAGCAGGACGCCACCGGCGCCACACCCGACCCGGAAGAGGTAAAAGACATCCTGCCCGGCCGCATACCCTCAATCACGCTTCACCATCGTCATCCACAGCACGCCACCGACCCGGTCCACCAGCACCCGGCCGAGGCGCTGGGCTACGTTGGCGCGAGCGACGTCGGCTACACCCGCCACGGCGCCGACGACTGCACCAACGTGCTCGTACGTCTCACCGACCGGAGTCTGCCGAACCGCGGCCACAACGCGCCGCAGACCGGGGCGCCGATGTTCAACTACGCCGTGAGTGAGACCGGCGGTGACCAGTACATGCAGCCACCGGTGGCACACATGCAGTACGCTCCCCAGCACTCCACGCACCAACAGCACCACCGTCACCAGATGCAGCAGCAGCAGCAGCAGCACCAGCAGCAACAGCAACAGCAAGTCCATCACCTCCACCAGCTGGACATCACGGAGCAAGTGACACATCACATCACATCGCACCACACCTACCAGCAGGACACCTTCCAGTACAGCACGGGGACCACGGCGCACGGGCGGCTCCCACCAGCGAACGACGGCAGCGCCGTCGTCCCCGGGTGTCCGCAGTTCTACTGCTCCGACATGTAACACGGAGCGCGCGCGCGCGCGCGCTTGCGTTTGAATTCGCGATCTCGATCTTTCCGTTGGCGCTGACGCGCCGGCTGGTTGAGAGCAGGCTAGGGATTAGGGTTAGGATCGGTAAGATAGCGTGTACCTACGATGGGGAGGAGTGTGACGGTAACATAACCCTGAACGTTCCATACTTCGTCGTGCGCCAAACACGCCTCTACAGCGAGAGTCGGTGACTCTCCCTGCTTAACTGACTTCTTTAGGATACGTTAACTTTAGAAACAAGCGTAAAAAAAAGCGTTACGCAACTACAGTAGCGATGTCAGCTGTGGACGACCAAACCAATGCCAAGAATAGTTAATCTCGGACCTCCGAAATCGTCCAAACAGTTCTTCAGATTGCAGTTTTCCCATTCGCTTTCCCCGGGTGGGAAGTCTAGTGTGTCAGGTTGTAACAGGCCTGGCCAACATGTCCCGTCTATCGCACCGTATTTGGAAGCACTTTTTTCCCACACACCCACGGTCACATTTTCGTGATGGACTAGTTATTAGTTTAAGTGAATGCTTGATTTTTTGTTCTGCCAAACTTTTCGTACCCCCTCCCAGGCAGCTGGTGCATGCAACGAGTAGTATAGAGCAGACATCTTAATTCTCCTTCAGCTACTATTTTTTTATGCGGATCAGTACTCCAGGATTACTTTGTTTTAGTATCGGTATGGACACTGTTGTTCCATGCACAGCCGCTGAAACGAATAAATAATACTACAAACAATAAAGGCGGATCGAGGTGTATACTTATAAATCCTTCCGAAAACATGTCGTGCAGTATCTAGGCATCTGTGATAGGGAACTCTCCCAAAATGTATTCTTCTATTGGGTTTGTAGCCTAATGCATTCATACTCTTGATGGAAAAAGTTTCGATTTTTTTGGAACGGACGGGTATTTGGTTTGGTATTTGGTTTACTGACAGAAGTATCGGTAACGTAAACCTAGCTACTTCTGCCCTGGCTGTACTGAGAGAGTCTCTCTCACACTCCCATTCTAGGCTGCTCTCCCACAATTCAACCTAGTGATGCAGTCTCTAACATATCGTAGCTCTCTTTCTTTCTTCTTAGGTGCCTGGTGAATGTACCTGGTGCCTCTCTGTTACGCTCACAAAGTACAAGGCAGCCCTGGACCTGGTTACTTCCTGTGTATATTTTACCAGGTCCAGTATCTAAATACTGGACCTGGTCGTCGCGCCGTACAATTTTCTGTGGACCTGGTAATTGTTGAACCTGGTTACTTTCTGTATATATTTTGTCAGGTCCAGTATCTAGATGCTGGACCTGACCGCCGCGCCGAGTAATTTTCTGTGGACGTGATTATTTTCTGTGTATATTTTACCAGATCCAGTATCTAGATACTGGACCTGGCCGTCCCGCTGTAAAAATTTAACTTCCGAGTGATTATTTTCGAACCGTTTTTAGTTTTGCAACGTATACTTTCTTCTAACAAAAACTTTGGTAGCGACCCAAATAGATCCCCTCCATAACAAAATTGATACATCTCTGGAAACCGAATTTGAGCAGTCGTTTGACAGTTTGACAAGCAGTTCAAATTGAAAAATTAATGTTTTTTT